>CM034361.1:36647723-37249151 GCA_019925275.1 Mytilus edulis | reverse complement strand
CTTCATGTTATTTTTATCACTCAGTCGACAAAGCGTGTCAATCATCTATTATGGGCGGCGATTTATTCGGTTAAGCAATAACTATTGGACGATGGTTTATATGGAGTATGAATGAAGCCAGATCAAGTTGTGAAAGTAATTTCGCGTAAACTTTTTAAGATAAAAATTAACCAACAAAAATACATCAATCGAATAAATCAACACAGTATATATATATATTTATACCTCTAATCTATAATGTCTTTTGAAGAAAATGTATTACACAAACTGAACAGATGGCATGTTATTGTTAACACACATCAATACACGGACCTCACATTTTAAAATATTTTTCCAGGTTACAGATGTTATAATATTTTTGATTATCATTTCACTCATGTAAACGTTTTTTTTTCTTGCTCATGTCTTCTTGAATCTTAAGTTTGAGAAAGTCACACCACGGCCGTTATTTGCCACCCCCTCTATTCTTAAAATATCAGAAGAAGGATGGTATATGGTTCTAAATGTCTCTGTACCAAGGCCCAGTGGCGTTTACAGTTTAACAGTACACAATATTCGTGGTTTTATTTATTTATTTAGATATCTGTGATCATTTGTTTATTGACATTTAAAAAAAAATGTATTTGACTAGTCTGCTCTGCCCACACTCTTCAAAAATGTTAGTCTCTGTCTAGACTAATCGCAGACCACAATTTACACTGATTTACAATCTTTAAACATGAAATGTGCGAAGAAGAAGAAAACATACACCCTTTTTTCTCTGATACGGTCAATAAATTGTAGTATAAAGGAATTTCAACCACAATTTTAGACAGGATCCACCAGAGACGGGTATACAAAACATATTCAGTATATGTTTTTGGACCAAATTTCTGTCTTTCTGAAACCAAGCGCAATTGTTTCCCACTCAATGAGAGTTAAAGCTTAAGCAACGCCCAAGTCAACATAAAGGTGTTTTCTGCCAGAAAAGGAAATGTGGCAAACCCTAGCCTACAAATACGTCCGCTCTTCAGATGCCAATCCAAGAAATTACACGGACTTGCCTTGCTTAGCTCAGATTAGTTCGCCAGTTGATTTCCTCATTTGAATTGTTTCACACATCATGTTATCCCGGGGCCTTTTGCAGATCACTGTATACGGTATGGGTTTTGCAAATATTTTACTGAGGGTCGTTCAGTGACCCTGCAATCACCCTTGACCTTTTGCCTTTGGTAGATTACTGATCTTTAAATCTTTACGGCAGCGTAGTCATAATTTTAGCAAAAAATCTTCTTTAATATACACACTCAGTTATTTCCAGCATTTTGACAAATTTCTCTGTGGTCAAGAGAGTTCATAATTTTTGTTAGTAACATATTGTAAATTGCTACTTGCATTTCAGATGCATTTTTCCGTTGATTTTCAATAATTTCAACGCTCTGAATCAGCCCAAAAAATTCATCATCGGATTCACATTTAAGTGCTCTTTCACTTACGGAAATTCAAGTCTTAAGTCGAGGTTAGTTACATGTACATAAGTCCCAGATTTTGTTTATGCTTATACGAGGATTTTAAAAGATTTAAGTCGTTTGTTTATGCAGAGACACAAAAGTATTTTTTATGCATGTACCCCGCCTGGCAATATCAGTAGCCTGCCTACCAGCCGTCTAAATCATGTTTGGTGTAGGATTATGGACACGTGTGTTCTGGAGAGATTAAAGTTCATGCGATCTTTGCTGTGATCCAATATTACTTTTTGACATGTATATAGATAGCTCTTCATGCTTAAATTGTCATTCTTCTTTTTACGTACACGAACACCCATGGAGCATGGTTTGAAAAAGCTTGTGGGGTTATAAGTACAACATATTAGAAAACAAAGAATAAATTACTTAAATGTATATATATTGACAGTTATAAATAATTTGTATGACAACCGAGACCTTGTCAAACTGTTGTTGCAAACGTTAGGCCGAATAAGTACATATGAAATGTATATACTCCAACTCCAATAACAATAAGGAAATAAACAACAACAATAATATGCACTTAAAATTAATCCTTCATTTTTCGTGATTTTAGATAAAATAAATATATTTGAACATTTAACAGTTACATTTTCTGCTTGACTTATTAATGCAGCGTACTTCTTACAATCTAGAAGTTTGTTTACGATGTGTCAAAACTTTTCTATTATGTTCAAATGGTGCACTAGCCAATTTTATGCAATTTAAGACACTCAATTCCCGATTAAAAAGTTTATAAAACCAAAACATTTCAACGTATGAGTACATCCTCATGTACTTTTGGCGTTCATTTAATTGTAGTTGAATTGCCGATTTATTTGAATATTTGTTTATAAAAATCATCCTGAATAATATTTAATATTTCAGCATGCTACTTAATCTTTCTATATTTGTCTGTTTCGAAAGATATACAAAGTATAAAAGTTAATTGTCGAACATCACGACAAGGTGTAATTACCTACTTCAAATTCCTGAAGTAAAAACGCCACCATACTTACATGAACTCCCAAACTTTTGTTAATTTGAACTACAATTTCCCCAAAATTTTGCCGAAAAATTGAGATCTGAAACATCCGAGGACCAAAGTGACCTTAAGCTATTACTAATTACATAACGTTTCTGTATTTCTGATTTTACGCAATAGCCATGAACTTATTTTGTCTGCTTCCTTATATAACTTAGTACTTTAGAATTAAAACAATACAGTTCTTATGCAAGACTAATCAAAGACATTCTTGTGGTATATCTGGTCAAATGTTAAAGATTTACATTACAAATATCTATACAATATATTCGGTCAACTTGTCTGTACAAATCTCGGTTCAAATATAGATACTTATTAAAGGTAATTCCAATTTTCAGAAATCTTGTAAATGTGTGTTAACATAGGCATAAATTAAGTACAAAAATATGAATTTTGTCAGACACAAAAGAAAAAAAATCGCGCGCCCTCTCGATATAATATATAAATATTAGACATTTTTTTTGCAATTAAAAAGTTTAAAGAGTTCAAGTGCATAAATAAATGCATGTAATTAGGTTGAACATTGCACAATATCATGTTTTTCCTGCACTATTTATGGCGATGCGGCAACTTTACTTTCATGGCCTGCAGTTGGCATGCACAGCATTTCGAAGTGCGACAACCGATGTTAGATGTAAAGGGGAACATGCTTTTCTTACACACAAACTTTTTGGCATACATTCTTTCTTTAATTCAGGCAATTCCACTCGAAAGGTGGGGTGTGGGAATGGGGGTTTACATGTATGATTATGTATCTGTACATAAAATGAAGAAGTCCGTGTTACCTATCTTCTACCGTTAACGATCAATTGCATGAGGTAAGCTGTATAGATGTCCCTTCGGGTAAACGAGTCACTGTTGTTGGCTTGCTGTTTACACTACGTGTACAGAATATTAGGTATTTTGTGTTGGTTTTGGTAAGACATATTTTACTAGGATGTGAGTGTGCAGAATTTAAATGACTGCACAACTACATCTAACACACTTCTGGTGATTTTGTTTTGCCCTTCATGAACGAGATGGACTGATCGGTGATTTGTAACGCGCAAAAAGGCTAAATCGTAACAATAATTATGAACGATGATGGACGGATGGACAGGATGGATTGATCGGTGATTGCTTTACGCCCCATCAGCGATATAAGTCTCAGTTTATCGCGGCAATAATAATAACGATACAGAGAATGGTGTTGGTTTTGTTCTTTCAATAGAACAGTATCACGCGCCTGTCGAGTATAACATTTCACAATCTACTGTTCTTTGAAAATCGTACGAATTTTTACTGAAAAAATCAAAACAATCAGTATGCATGGGCGACTCAGTAAAGAGTAAAATCACACAAAATACTGATATGAACTCCGAGGAAAATTCAAAACGAAAAGTCCATAATCGAATGGCAAAATCAAAAGTTAGAACACCTCTAACGGATGGATAACGGCAACTGTCATATTCGCGACTTGGTACAAGCAGTTTCTTAATGAAATGATTGCTTCAAATAACAGTCCTCACTTGATGCTACAAGTTCAACGAGATTTTTTTTTATCCATATAAATTTATTTTGAAACATTTACCAGGCATGCGCCGGAAAGTAATCACCAGTACGTTGATGGTTTTCTGTAACAAAAGAAGAAGAAGAGAACAAATTGAAACAGTATGTATACATGTTCCGCGAAGTGGCTCATCATAACTGAAGACTGGCAAATACTTATCCATCCAGTCATTAAGTTACATAAAGCATGGATAATTGCAAAGAGATATCCAGATCTAAGAGTAGCATCAAAGTACATTATCGACTTGTGTGCTATTGTTCGTATTGAAGCTGAACAACTCCTATGTGAAAAATGCGGGAAACTGTTTACAAACGTTTTAGAACATATACTATGCTCATGTGATTTTGTTCTCGATAACAGAAATGAAATGTGGAGAGACATTATAAACATAAACCCAATACAGTTTAGTGTGTATATGGACAGCCTATCGTCTCTAGAATTCACAGCCACTATTCTATCCTGTGACACTATATACGAGCTTGATGACGACGAGAGTATTGCATTCTCAAAACTATGTGTCCAGCATGTAAACAGCACATGCAAACTCTTTTATCGATAAACTGATGATCATTAGCGACAATCAACATTGCTCAAATATGTGCCTTTGATACTTTGAACTGTCTAAATATGTTTGTTTTTTGTATTTTGTTCTAATGTGTATATATGTTATGACATAATCTCTGTATAAGAGGAAATAAAGTCAATAATAATAATAATAATATACATGTTCCGCGAAGTGGCTCATCATAACTGAAGACTGGCAAATACAATCTTAAATGCATAGAGCATGATTGACAAAAAATAAGTGCTGTAACAGACCACCTATGGATCTATGGATCTGTAAAGTATTGTTGAGAGGAGACATTTGTAGATGACGTAGATGAAATATCATACAAACAACTCATAGATGTAATAAAATACTGACAAAAAATGGTTTATTTTCTTGTTTTATAATGAAGTTATTAGGAAAAAATGTCGCATATATAAGCGATTTATTCAAAGTGAAACAGAACCCTTTACTTGACGGTCTGGTCAAAAGATAGGATTTGAACTTGACCTCACTTCGGATTAACTAACCTTCTACGTACATGACATATTTATAGCAACAGAAGGCAAATAAAACGTCACCTATACTATTACCAGAAACCTTAGGTCAAATATCATTTATCAATTTCAAGTACCATTTAAAATACTCTATGGTCACTACTAAGGAATGGTCAGTAATAGTGACCATTTAGGTTGGAGATAAGTGAGAGATTAACTGGGTACTAATACGACACCCCCTTAAGCTTTATCACAACTCCTATGAAGATTACCGTAATCCAGTTATCTTATATTATATAATGCTAATTGGCTGGTTTGTTTCCCTTGAAATGCAAGAAATGTGACTGGTCACTTTTTTTTTATTTGTTGTATCATTTGATAATTAAAGGGTAATTCTCTTTCCTGTTGGGGTATTCCGGACAAGTCTTTTTACTCATTATCTTGGAGGTGCTATATTTGTCAATTCTTATCTTTCTGATGTAATTGACTGCCCTCTTCTATGTAGAAGCCACAATGCTGAAACTACATATACATCTCGACCACTAGTGGTGTTTTCTGTCCTTTTTTAGTTGTTTTTTCACTGACTTATATTATTCAGACTTTCATGTAAATACTTATTTTTTGGACAACCACATTTTATATCCTTCTTCAATATATGCCCCTGTGGTTTTGTCCAACAACAACCTGTGATATAGGGGCATGAAAAACGGTGTTGGAAGTTTATAATTTATACAAAGTTACATATGTCAGTTCGGATGTGTAAACGTCTTTCAGAGCGAGTGTGACTTATTCATGTAAGCAATGTAGTGCCTAAAAACTCTTCAGGGCGCAGTAACTCTATTAACAGATTTCAAAAGATGTTTATGTGACACTTCTTCAGTAGTGTTAACAGATTGTCACTTCTTATCCAAAACAACTTTAACATTAAGATCGCATGATGTTTAATCAGCATTAAGAGACTATGAATAGTTCTTCAAAGTGAGTTTGTAATTGTGTTTTAGTGACAATTGACAATCATACCACATCTTCTTTTTTATATTTAGTTATTATGTTCTGTAGTGTTAAAAGATGATTCAAGGTGTGTTGGTGATTTTGTCCAGTAGTGTTAATAGGTGAATCAAGAAGTTTAGTTATTATGTTCTGTAGTGTTAACAGGTGAATCAAGATGTGTTTTTGATTGTGTCTAGCAGTGTTAACAGGTGAATCAAGATGTTTTAGTGATTTTGTCCAGCAATGTGAACAGTTGAATCAAGATGTTTTTGAGATTGTGTCTAGCAGTGCTAACAGGTGTATCAAGATGTTTTGGTGATTAAGTTTGTAGTTTAGATAATACAAGATGTTTTAGTGATCGTGTCCACCTGTGTTAACAGGTAAATCAAAATGGTTTAGGGTTTATATTAAGCAGTGTTAACAGGGGAATCAAGTTATTTTAGTGATTATTTCCAGCAGTGGAACTGGATATAACAGATGTTTTAGTGATGGTATTCAACAGTGTTAACAGGTGATATGAAATGGCTTAGTAGTTAAAATTCTGTCCAACTGAGTTAACTTGTGATACACTATGTCTTAGTGATTATGTTTAGCTGTGTTAACAAGTGATACACTATGCCTTAGTGATTATGTTTAGCTGTGTTTACATGTGATACACTATGTCTTAGTGATTATGTTTAGCTGTGTTAACAATTGACACACTATGTCTTAGTGATTATGTTTAGCTGTGTTGACAAGTGATACAAATTGTCTTAGTGATTATGTTTAGCTGTGTTAACAAGTGATACAATTTGTCTTAGTGATTATGTTTAGTTGTGTTGACAAGTGATACACTATGTCTTAGTGATTATGTTTAGCTGTATTAACAAGTGATACAATTTGTCTTAGTGATTATGTTTAGCTGTGTTAACAAGTGATACACTTTGTCTTAGTGATCATGTTTAGCTGTGTTAAAAGGTGATACACTTTGTCTTAGTGATTATGTTTAGCTGTGTCAACAGGTGATACACTATGTCTTAGTAATCATGTTTAGCTGTGTCAACAGGTGATACAATTTGTCTTAGTGATTTGTTTAGCTGTGTCAACAGGACTGGTGATACACTTTGTCTTAGTGATTATGTTTAGCTGTGTCAACAGGGGATACAATTTGTCTTAGTGATTTGTTTAGCTGTGTCAACAAGTGATACACTTTGTCTTAGTAATCATGTTTAGCTGTGTCAACAGGTGATACAATTTGTCTTAGTGATTTGTTTAGCTGTGTCAACAAGTGATACACTTTGTCTTAGTAATCATGTTTAGCTGTGTCAACAGGTGATACAATTTGTCTTAGTGATTTGTTTAGCTGTGTCAACAGGTGATACACTTTGTCTTAGTGATTATGTTTAGCTGTGTCAACAGGTGATACAATTTGTCTTAGTGATTTGTTTAGCTGTGTCAACAAGTGATACACTTTGTCTTAGTAATCATGTTTAGCTGTGTCAACAGGTGATAGAATTTGTCTTAGTGATTTGTTTAGCTGTGTCAACAAGTGATACACTTTGTCTTAGTAATCATGTTTAGCTGTCAACAGGTGATACAATTTGTCTTAGTGATTTTTTTAGCTGTGTCAACAAGTGATACACTTTGTCTTAGTAATCATGTTTAGCTGTGTCAACAGGTGATACAATTTGTCTTAGTGATTTGTTTAGCTGTCAACAGGTGATACACTTTGTCTTAGTGATTATGTTTAGCTGTGTCAACAGGTGATACAATTTGTCTTAGTGATTTGTTTAGCTGTGTCAACAAGTGATACACTTTGTCTTAGTAATCATGTTTAGCTGTGTCAACAGGTGATACAATATTTGTCTTAGTGATTTGTTTAGCTGTGTCAACAAGTGATACACTTTGTCTTAGTAATCATGTTTAGCTGTGTCAACAGGTGATACAATTTGTCTTAGTGATTTGTTTAGCTGTGTCAACAGGTGATACACTTTGTCTTAGTGATTATGTTTAGCTGTGTTAACAAGTGATACACTATGTCTTAGTGATTATGTTTAGCTGTGTTAATAAGTGATACCCTATGTCTTAGTGATTATGTTTAGCTGTATTAACAAGTTATACACTTTGTCTTAGTGATTATGTTTAGCAGTGTTAATGAGTGATACACTATGTCTTAGTGATTATGTTTAGCAGTGTTAACATGTGATACACTATGTCTTAGTGATTATGTTTAGCTGTGTTAACATGTGATACACTATGTCTTAGTGATTATGTTTAGCTGTGTTAACATGTGATACACTATGTCTTATTGATTATGTTTAGCTGTGTTAACAAGTGATACACTATGTCTAAGTGATTATGTTTAGCAGTGTTAACATGTGATATGCTTTGCCTTAGTGATTATGTTTAGCTTTGTTTACATGTGATACACTTATAATGTCTTAGTTATCAGTCCCACTGTGTTCATCAGTGTTATATATAGTGTAATGTGTTAAATAATTTTCAATGGAGAACAACCCCTCAGAACCCCCTTTGACTATGATTATAGACTATGGAGTCCATTGCATAAGAAGAGGTATGAGTGGGTGTAGAGTTGTATCCAGTTCTTGCATGTTTCTGTTTCATAATTTTTTTATGATTTTCATTCTTATTAATCGGCCATTTATAATCAGATGTCTCATGTCCTTAATTTGGAGAAATATGTTTCAATGGTCTACATTCCCTCATCAACAATCAAAGTGGCCTCAAAGTGACAAAACGAATTATATCACAAAATGATTTCAAGCATACAGAACTGTTTTTTAACATTCCGTAGGTGATAAAATTTAAAGATAGGATACTTTAAAATCTGTAATTATTGCACTGATTAAATCAGGTGTTTTTGTGCTCAATTTGTGCTGAGTGTTGCACAATGAACCTTAGTTTGTAGATAAAGCATGCATTTGCTATTTTTTATGTCATGAATTACAGTAGAAAAGACCACATGCTAATTCAATCATGTTAGTATGATACAAAATCTTCCTTTCAGTAATGAAATAGTGTATCCTGTAATTAACCACAAACCAAATTTATCAACATGTGTCATTTTATGGGAGAAAGAATCAAGACTAGTAAATGCTCTATAAAAAGCTTAAATTTTGCTTTTTAGTACATTTGTACTTATAAAGAATGATCAAACAACTTAAAAAATATGCTTTCAATGCTGCTGCAGCATAGTGCTCAACCTTTAAACCATATAACATTTTATCTTTTAGTCCTTTAAAACAATAGTTCCAGATTTGTCAATATGAACAAATTTGACCCTGTGTCAGCATGCATGTAAGAATTTGTTTTGTTAGATAGAATAGTATAGATGTCCAATCTCTTCCATTAAACTTGTGTGCACAGATCAAATCAGTACTTGGGAGTCTAATTTTATTGCAAAATGAAGGAAAAGGCAGTGGCAGATACAGGACTTTTTATAAGTGAGCGCCCACTGACTGCCATAAGAGAGGTCCTGCTACAGTCATGCTTCCAGGATTCCCTATATAATCAACCAAATTTTTACCACAAAAAAAAAAGGGGGGGGGGGAGGTATAAATCAGCCTATGAAAGGTTACTTCCAACTGACACTATAAATCATTAATACTTGAATATTGGAAGGTCTTGAACTGTATTAAATTTCAAGGTCAAAGATTTACATTACAAAACAGTTCAAAAACTTGTAGAAATCATTAAAAGCATATCCTCATCCAATCTGCATCAAACATATAAATTCTTTGCTCCAAGGTGAACTATAAAGGTCATAACTTAAACGATAAGAATATGTTTGTATCTGATCTTCATCCACAAGTGTCCATAGCTTGATCAATGGAGAGGCAGAATCGGTCAAGGTCATAAGTCAGAGGTCAATATTCCAACATGAACAAGGGAACAAAAGCTAATATCTTACATCCAGTATCCAATCATTTAATGCATGGCCATGCGAAGTTACAAACAGGATCTGTAACACATTAAATCTGATATGCATGTTTTATTTTGAAATGACAAAATATCAACCAGATTCAACAAGCCCTTTCAAGAAAATTTATGTTAGCAAATGTTTAATTAAAGAAGGGACTAAGATAAGAATGTTCAGACTTATTTAGTATCAATTTCAGACAATTCATGTCATAAATGTATAAGAAATATTTGCTTCCTTAAAAAATTCTGACCAATTTTTTTAACAGACAGGATGTAGACTATCAATTACACTGATTTATAGTATATATATATGTTCAATTGAATATCATGAAATTTTTGAAATTCTTTTGTTTGTAAAACAAATTGTTAGTATGTGAATATTATTAGATTATAACTTATAGATTATTTATTAGTGTTTACAATTATATAAAAACTGTGAACACCATAACAGTACAATAAAACTTTGACAGATATAATATTTCTGTATGCTGTAACTATAGTAGCAAAGGATGATAAGATAATTTGATGTTGTCTTCAAGTCAGAATGTATTACTGATAGAACTGGTAATAGGATCTGACATTTACATCACATTTTTTGTAAGTACAATCAAGTCAGCTGTGGTGGGCTTCTAATAGATGATTCAGATGCTGACTTTATTTGATCCCTTTCTACTTTATTCCCATCTTATTAGTTTTTTTATTATGGAGAATATTTCACCCATTCCTTTTCATTTAGATTTTCCGTATGTATCCCTGTTGTCTTGATCTATTTCTATGCCAATTCTACCATATCAATATCAATTAATGTTTGCCTGACCCATTTTTTTAAATGATGACCGAATCTGTAATTATCAGACCTTTTTCCTACATTCAGGCTGACCTGTTTTTATCATGTTGAGGTATTTTACACCTATTTCTTACATTAAAGCATATGCCTGACCTACTTTTATCATGTTCAGGTATATCTGACCTATTTCTACAATGTAGATGTTTTATATATGATATATTTCTATCATGATCTATTTATACTGGTAAGATGCTAAAATATGTCTGACCTATTTATACTGTTGAGATGCTGAAATGTGTCTGACCTATTTATACTGGTAAGATGCTGAAATATGTCTGACCTAATTATACTGGTAAGATGCTGAAATATGTCTGACCTATTTATACTGGTAACATGCTGAAATTTATTTGACCTAATTTACTGGTAAGATACTGAAATATGTCTGACCTATTTATACTGGTAATTAAGAGGCTGAAATATTGTCTGACCTATTTATACTGGTAACATACTGAAATATGTCTGACCTAATTATACTGGTAAGATGCTGAAATATGTCTGACCTATTTATACTGGTAACATGCTGGAATGTGTCTGACCTAATTATACTGGTAACATGCTGAAATATGTCAATACTTAAATGGCTGACCTATTTCTATAATGTTGAATAATGTTTATAACCTATTTCTACATTTTAATTTATTATGAAGGACTAATTTATATCACTAAAATGCAGTTTTTTTCTTCATTTTTGTCCTGTTGACGTATGTTCGACACAGTTTTTCCTACATGTTTAAAAACTTTTTCTACCATTATGACATGTTTTCTTCATATGACAAACTTTTGCTTCGTTTCTATTACCTAATGTTCTCAATGTTGTACCAATCTGATATGTGTTTGACCGATTTGTACCATGCTTTTTACATGTTTAACATTTTGAGATATGTCATGTATTACAGTCTTACATACTAGAGGTGTTTAAGTCAAATGATATACCTAAGTGAATCATCACAAACTATACATCATCTTATATATATTTATTGATAAAAAATACAGGAAATTATGTATAATTTATTAACTTGAAACACATTTACCAGCTGGAATTTAAGGTGGTACCAAACAAATACTAAAATTAATTTAGCAGTTTAAATTTTATAAAGTTTTGAAAAAAAATAATAACTAAAAAACCCTGCGAAACAAAAAAGTTGAATTAAGGTGGCTCCTGGGTACAAAAATTTCAGCAAAAAATTAAACCTTTATTTTTTCATTACAAGTTTTATTTATTACACTATTTATTATTACTTTATGATATGGTACAAAAATCAACCCAAAAAATTGATTCAGTTTAGCCCCAGATGACTTTTAAAATGTTTATATCATTGAAAAAGCTCCAAATTATCTCCCTTTTGTGCAAAAATGCCATTTTTTGGCATTAAATTTGAAATAACTTTTTGAACTCAACGGTGACCTATATTTTTTATTATTGTTTTCAAATAAGCTGTACATAAACTAAATAATTGTAAAATTTAAGCGATTTCTGTAATTAGGTTATTTTTTTATTTCGATATTACACCTATTTCTCCTATTAGTTCAACAGAAAAATAGGACATTAACAAAAATGTATGCTTCTTCCTGAGGCAGATTGTGAGCTTAAATGAACGGTGACTCCATCTTTTTATTTCATTTTTCCTTTAAGTATATGATAAAGTTCATTTATAACAATATATATCGAAATCCTATATTAGAAAAAAAAATTGATTTATACCCAGGAGCCCCCTTAAAAAAAAAACTTGAACCACATCCTTTTTCAGAAATTTTTATTGAATATTTAGCAATTTGACTATAACACTAATTTTGCTCATTGAGAAGCTTTAAATATTTCCATAACATTAGAACCTACTTTAAATGTTCAGTTGATTGTTACAGAGTTATCTCCCTGAATTTCAGCTGATTGTTACAGAGTTATCTCCCTGAATTTCAGTTGATTGTTACAGAGTTATCTCCCTGAATTTCAGCTGATTGTTACAGAGTTATCTCCCTGAATTTCAGCTGATTGTTACAGAGTTATCTCCCTTTAGTGTTATGCACAATCACCATCTTAAAATTTTCACAACAAAAAAGATACCATTACTTAAGTATTAAGGGTTAAGCAGTTCATGTTCCAATAGAGGCACCTCTTGTGTTGCCCCCATGCAAGTAAACGTTTACTGATAAGTGGCAAAATATGTGATGTAATAATTTAAAATATCAAATTTAAAGTTTTGATATGGTGTTTCCTTTATGATGATAACTTAGCCAAGACAAACCTCATGTTTTCTGACACAAGTTCTACATCTTAACCTGATTATGGTGATAACTTAACCAAGACAAACCTCATGTTTTCTGACACAAGTTCTACATCTTGTCCTGATTATGGTGATAACTTAGCCAAGACAAACCTCATGTTTTCTGACACAAGTTCTACATCTTGTCCTGATTATGGTGATAACTTAACCAAGACAAACCTCATGTTTTCTGACACAAGTTCTACATCTTGTCCTGATTATGCATGAAATATTTGCCACTGGATATTAAGAAAGAAAGCAACATTCAATCACCAAATCAACACTTATCAGTAATGTATACAACCTTAAATGAGATGTGTGCAGATCTTACAATCCAATCATTTCTATAAGAAATTTATAATAGATGTGAGAGTCATTTGCTACTTATGGGGCATTGTACATGAACCTACAATCTTGGATGAAATACATTTCACTCAATATTGAATAAAATCTTTCATCAATATATTAAACATTTCCATAATGAATCATGAATGGAATACAGATGTAATGTGAACACAACTAGAAACAGTTTAAACTGTCAAAGTATACTCATCTTATTCTGTTCCTAATCCGGTTTTGAAAGTTTAGTTCTTTATTATAGAATTGAAAATGCATTAACTCAATACTGTAATTTTTTGCAGCACATAAAAGGTTAAGGTAATAGATACCATTTTTTTTTAATTATTGGGTTTTGAACCTTACTTGATATATGGTCAATAATATTGAGAGAAATGTTTATATGAAGTTAACCAACTATGTGATATGTGAAGTCCAGGTAGTGCATCACCCCTGAAGTAGGTTGAAGGTTAAGGTCAATACATAAAAGTCAAGGTCAAACAATGTAACTTAAAACCCAGAATAGGACCCTCCCCCATTTGCACCCATCCGAGCAAGAAAAGTAAAACATAAATTTTTCAGATTTTTTTTTCAATGCAAAAATTGTGTCAGCATAAGTTTAGAAGAAAAAAGCAGGGACTTTAAATTTTGATTATATTATTAGTATGCACCATTTCCTGAAATTGCAATAACTAATATTACAATTTGTGTCAATTCTTCAACAATCGCAATAATGTTTACAATTTTTTTTAAATTTTTACAGTTATTGAGACATTGTAGATAGAACATATGTACTGTTATTTTAACAAAAGTTTGATCTAATTACATGACTTGGAACAATACAATGATATCATATATAAAAGCAGAACTAATTACTATCCATAAAATGTGAAGAATGCCTTCTATATTATCTTAAGCTTTGTAAAAAATGTATGGCGAATTAAACTTTGTGAAAAGCCAAGATTACAGACCTAGATCCTAATGACATTAAATAGTACCACAGGTGTTAGTAAAAAATATAGACTGCCAATCAGTTGTCCTGATTATCATTATTAAACATAAATACAATTAACCCTAATTTGCATAATCCAATACCTCAGAATAATAATAACTGTAAAAGGTGTTCAAGTTATTGTATGTAAAAGCCACGTTCGTCATTACATAAACTAGAGCAATAATGGATCTAACGATAGGCAAAACTACAAGAATGTGACCTAATCCAAATTTATTATGTATTGTAAGCCATAAACCTTTCTTGGTGAAAATTATACTTATCCTTAGCTACAATATTAGTTCAGAAAGCAATGTGATTATTCACTCTGATTCATAAAGTCATGAGTAACAACTGTCTGTCTGTCTGTCTTTTGTCACTTTGTTTCAGAGTACTCAGCTTCTAGATAGATGATAAAGGGTTAATATTTTCCTGCAATGTATTTGCAATTCTTATTTAAGGTGTTTTTTTGCATGAAGCCAACAATTTGATGTGTTTCATGAGTATTGCAAAAAGAGCCAACAAATAAGATTTATTTTTTCTGTGCACTTTTAAAAACCCTCTTTTTGCTATTGAAAACTAGAGGCTCTAAAGAGCCTGTGTCGCTCACCTTGGTCTATGTGCATATTAAACAAAGGACACAAATGGATTCATGACAAAATTGTATTTTGGTGATGGTGATGTGTTTGAAGTTCTTACTTTGCTGAACGATTTTGCTTCTTACAATTATATCTATCATGAACTTTGCCCATTAGTAACAGAGAACTATATTTGGTAAAATTTACATAAATTTACCAAATTAATGAAAATTGTTAAAAATTGACTATAAAGGGCAATAACTCCTTAAGGGGTCAATTGACCATTTAGGTCATGTTGACTTATTTGTAGATCTTACTTTGCTGAACATTATTGCTGTTTACAGTTTATCGCTATCTATAATAGTATTCAAGATAACCAAAAACGGCAAAATTTCTTTAAAAATTACCAATTGGAGGGCAGCAACCCAACAACCAGTTGTCCAATTCATCTGAAAAATTCAGGGCAGATAGATATTGACTTGATTAACAATTTAACTTCTTGTCAGATTTGCTCTAGATGCTTTGGTTTCATAGTTATAAGCAAAAAACTGCATTTTACCCCTATGTTCTATTTTTAGCCGTGGCGGCCATCTTGGTTGAATGGCCAGGTCATCGGACACATTTTTCAAACTAGATACCCCAAAGATGATTGTGGCCTAGTAGTTTCAGTGGAGATTTTGTAAAAGATTACTTAGATTTATGAAAAATGGTTAAAGATTGACTATAAAGGGCAATAACTCCTAAAGGGGTCAACTGACCATTTTGGTCATGTTGACTTATTTGTAGATCTTACTTTGCTGAACATTATTGCTGTTTACAATTTATCTCTATCTATAATAATATTCAAGATAATAACCAAAAACAGCAAAATTTCCTCAAAATTACCAATTCAGGGGCAGCAACCCAACAACCGATTGACCGATTCATCTGAAAATTTCAGGGCAGATAGTTCTTGACCTGATAAACATTTTTATCCCATGTCAGATTTCCTCAAAATGCTTTGGTTTTTGAGTTATAAGCCAAAAACTGCATTTTACCCCTATGTTCTATTTTTAGCGGTGGCGGCCATCTTGGTTGGTTGACCAGGTCACGCCACACATTTTTAAACTAGATACCCCAAAGATGATTGTGGCCAAGTTTGGATTAATTTGGCCAAGTAGTTTCAGAGGAGAAGATTTTTGTAAAAGATAACTTTAATTTACGAAAAATGGTTAAAAATTGACTATAAAGGGCAATAACTCCTAAACGGGTCAACTGACCATTTTGGTCATGTTGACTTATTTGTAGATCTTACTTTGCTGAACATTATTGCTGTTTACAATTTATCTCTATCTATAATAATATTCAAGATAATAACCAAAAACAGCAAAATTTCCTCAAAATTACCAATTCAGGGGCAGCAACCCAACAACCGATTGACCGATTCATCTGAAAATTTTAGAGCAGATAGATCTTGACCTGATAAACATTTTTATCCCATGTCAGATTTCCTCAAAATGCTTTGGTTTTTGAGTTATAAGCCAAAAACTGCATTTTACCCCTTTGTTCTATTTTTAGCCGTGGCGGCCATCTTGGTTGGTTGACCAGGTCACACCACACATTTTTTAAACTAGATACCCCAAAGATGATTGTGGCCAAGTTTGGATTAATTTGGCCAAGTAGTTTCAGACGAGAAGATTTTTGTAAAAGATTACTTTAATTAACGAAAAATGGTTAAAAATTGACTATAAAGGGCAATAACTCCTAAATGGGTCAACTGACCATTTTGGTCATGTTGACTTATTTGTAGATCTTACTTTGCTGAACATTATTGCTGTTTACAGTTTATCTCTAACTAGTATGAAATTCAAAACAGTGTAGCTGTGGCCATTGATTGACACATTAAAATCATTCATTGACTGGGACAATTTAGGTGAACGTTTGTATGTAACGACCAATGCTCACTATGTACTTTTTAAATACACTTAAACTATGGGGTCACCAAAGGTTCTCAACACCTAAATAAAGTAATTCGAAAAATTAATCAGAAATAACACGATATTTTGATTTATATCAATTATATAAATCAAAACACAAAGGTTATTCCTGATTAATTTTTCGAATTATTTTATAATTAAAGGCGTTAAGAAACCTTTGTTGACCCCACAGTTTAAATGTCTATCGTAGGTACGTCATGAACAGTGGTTGTTACAGACAAACGTTCACGTAAATTGTCCCAGTCAATGGATGATTTTGATGGGTCAATCAATGGCCACAGCTACACTGTTTTGAATTTCATACTATAATAATATTCAAGATAATAACCAAAAACAGCAAAATTTCTTCAAAATTACCAATTCAGGGGCAGCAACCCAACAACCGATTGACCGATTCATCTGAAAACTTCAGGGCAGATAGATCTTGACCTGATAAACATTTTTACCCCATGTCAGATTTGCTCTAAATGCTTTGGTTTTTGAGTTATAAGCCAAAAACTGCATTTTACCCCTATGTTCTATTTTTAGCCGTGGCGGCCATCTTGGTTGGTTGACCGGGTCACGCCACACATTTTTTAAACTAGATACCCCAATGATGATTGTGGCCAAGTTTGGTTTGATTTGGCCCAGTAGTTTCAGAGGAGAAGATTTTTGTAAAAGTTAACGACGACGGACGACGACGGACGACGGACGCCAAGTGATGAGAAAAGCTCACTTGGCCCTTCGGGCCAGGTGAGCTAAAAAATCAATACAAGGTCATGTACTTTATATTACTGAGCTGTACTGTAATATGATCTACTGGACCATGATCCGACCATACTTTCTGTTTGAAGGTACTCTGAATTGTTATGATACCCACTGAGAATGTAATGTTTCTTCACTGTCTTTATATAACAAGTGGGATAAACTTTGCACAACATCACATGCAACTTATTGTACAGTCGACCTGACTGTTTGACAACTAGAAACAATTGATGGATGACTGTAATGATTGTTTACTGATCAAGTGAATAATCTATCAACAAATTAGCTGGAAATAAAATAAATGTTCTAGATATTGTACCATTGACCTGGTAGGTATATTGGCAAGATAGTGAAGTATTTCTCTTACATAGATGAATGCAAGGGGGTCTAATTCTGGGATTTTAGTTACTTTGTATGACCTTGTCTTTAAGGTCTTGACCTTAAACTTCAAACTGCTATGGTGGTGTTACATTACCTGTCCAGACTGCCCTTCAGGGTATCACACAGTTGTTTAAATTCATATTAACATCCCTCTATATAAGTGACCAAATATCTGGTTCATTTTCAAACCCAATAATTCAACA
Source organism: Mytilus edulis (assembly GCA_019925275.1). NCBI lineage: Eukaryota > Metazoa > Mollusca > Bivalvia > Mytilida > Mytilidae > Mytilus > Mytilus edulis. Next base: position 37,230,801 of record CM034361.1, on the reverse strand, counting down.
CAATTTTGGGTATCTATGACCTTGACCTTTTATGTGTTGACCTCAAAACATTGACGTTTCTCTTTAACTATTTAGTTTGGGTCCAATATCCTAAAAGAAGATCTGTTTATCACTTGGAAACCCCTTTGATGCATTGATAATGTAGTCTCTAAAATTGCAATCTTGATCTTGAATGGTTTAAAAAAAAACAAATTGTCCAGAAACCAAAATTGACTGATAGAGAGACAAAAAAAAAATAAGGCAATGTTGTATGATTGCCAATGAGACAACTACCCACCAGAGTTTTAATGTTGAAGATAGGTATATATAGATACTTTAGCAGTATTGGTTAGGGGCACCTGTTGATGAAGAACACATGTTTCTTTCTCTCAAGTGACTTATATAGTGGAAATACTGTTACGGTTTGACCATATACACTGTTAAAGAGTTAATTTTAGATAACAAATGTCAAGAATATGTTTCTATTTCTTAACAATCAAAACCTACCAATTGAAAACTTATCACAAGGTCTTCTTAGCCTTCTTTGGTTCTTCTAATTGCTTTAATTCTGAAAGTTCAAAAACACAAATTGCATATTATTATAATCAACTATAATGAATTAATTTTGCAACTAAATTACAATTCATAACATTTAATGGCTACAAATTAACTTTAAAGCTGTTTAGTTTAATACAAATGTACCTAAGTTCATTGAGTTAAATTGCTGATCAGAACTAAATAAAACCTCAAAACATGGAGAAAATTGTTTATCTTTCAGTATTTTAAAATTTATTGAATACAGAATTTACGTCTTTGACTTTTATTTTTAAAACTACTTTAGTTGATTATAATCATATCCAGTTTTAAAAGGTCTCGGCCAAAAAAGAAAAAAAAGTTTTTATCCTACATTTCTTTCTTTGATCTTGATAATTTCCTAATATAGAAGCCATAAATTACGATTAGTTCCAGCTGATACCACTGCATAAAAAGACAATCGGGGAGCTTACCCGATTAACTTTACTCAATAACTGTATGTTCATATTATATAGAAACTATGTCAGTGTGTTAGTGATACAACAATGAAGGTTGAATATGGGTAACTTTTAACCGAACACTCAAATCAGTTGCTTAGCTTTCATTTCACACAATTAATGGATTCAATTTAATTTTTAGAGATTTTTTATAGCACATAACTTATATGATAGAGAATAACCTTATCTTCTTTCAAATTTAAAAGTTATTTCATATCTATCATTGACATTCATTGTTATACCTTCTATGGCCTTATGAAGGTCGTCTGTGACGGAGCTACTTCCAGACAAATCCAGGTGTTTTACAATAAACAGGGTATTATACCCCGTACTATTGTGTGCTACCTAACTTTTGTGTGTAATCAACCAAACCATCTTTATCATTAATATTAACATAATACAACGATCAAATTCACTTTATCTTTTATCTAAAATACTTACGCATGTAAACTTATATACAAACAAAACTTTTAAATACAGTTCTCAGTGCATATAATCATAAGCTTTCAATTGAATGTAAGTGCCTTTGAACAGTTAGTATGATACTTTGATTCCAAACATTTTCTTTGTGCAAAATCTTTTATGATTTAATATCAGATTTACAACCTAAAAACCTATCATTCCTATACAGATTGAAAATCTTTCTTCCACAATAAGATTACAATACTTATTATCTAACAAGTGCAAAGACATGTTTATAATCTACTTGAAATTAAGAACTAAAATGTGATCAAATGGGAATCCTTTCTCTGCAGACAGAAGACATTCCACTGCCTTACAAATTGTTTCCTTTTTATTTCAAATACCAGTAATATTTCCGGGGGGGGGGGTGTTCAACCATATGTCCCCATTCAAATGCATTGAATCCTAAAAAAAGGGGGGGGGTCAAACTTCAGCCACTGCATTGTTAAGTAAAATTACAAGCAAAATACTGTATGAACATTGTCAAAAACTGTTATGTGTATTTGTTCTCACTACAAATCTGAAGAAAATCTTTGCAAACCTTTTTTTTCGTCCTAATTTATAACCTCATACAAATAAATTTGACAAGTTTCCCATAATGTACCTAACTAAATTGTATGTATATCTGTGAGTTTCCAAAATACCCATATGTCACAATACTTTTTTTTTTGCAAACATCTACTATGTTGAATGTCAATAAAAAAAAATCAGCCTATAAAAAAGTTGACTCCAAACAAATTTAAATACATGTCATCTAGATCTCAAGGTTCCCTGCCAAATCAAACATTCTGGATGCCAACATTTAAAATAAGTCACATTCTTATAACTATAAGTGACAGTTCTTGTGCTTTTGTTTCTATTTTTGAGTGATGGGCCAAGTCATATTTCAATCTGCATTGTCTAAGTGAAATTTTTTTTACTTTAGATTCTATTTTTAAATGATTGGGCCAAGATATTTTTCTGTTTGCTTTGTTTAGGATAGAAATTATTTCATTATGTTATGTAACACTGTGTCATTAGAAAAAGATTACCATATGCTGAGACAGACAGATGTAAAGGTGGCATTCTAACAGGACAGATATTTGGAAAACTCAGAAAGGCATAGTGTAAATTAAAGACATTATGAGAAAAATAACCAGCCAGAAATATGTCAATACAGTATCAATACCTTTTTTTTTGTTTAAACTGCTTGATTATTTTCTTCAAACTACAAAGATACACCCATATCAGGGACAGATCCAGCCATTTTTAAAAAGGAGGGGTTCCAACTATATGTCCCCATTCAAATTCATTGATCCTCCAAAAAAAGAGGGGTCAAACCACCAGAACCCCCTCCCCTTGGATCCCCCACTGAATATTTATTGATAATTTCTTTATTTCCAATCTTTCAAAAATTCCACTAAACTTATAAAAGCTATATATGCATAACATCACTTATACATGTTGAGAAATGTTTGCCACTGAATGTTAAACATCTAACAATTAATCAAGCATACATTAGCCATACTTAAAACTGTAACTTCAAACTTTTCAAACAAGATAAAGAAAATACTAGCACCAGACAGTTTCAAACAAACCCAGAATTTCCAGCGTTCTCATTTGCTGCACAATAGTGCACATGTTTGACAAGGAAAACAATGCAAAATTCATGTAATACATTACACAATAATGTCAAGCTGCATATTACTGTCACGTCGGGGAAGGATATACCCATCTGCACAGTGAATGACCCCTGCGTGTCTGTCGCCAAATCTGATTTACTGTTTCCAGACAGATGGTGAAAAAAACTTAACAGGATATAATTATTCTCTTATTAATGATAATATGACATTTTAAAATATCTATAAAAAGGTAATAAAATGAATAATAGACTTAATTATATATCCTGGTACTGTTTAATGAAAAAGTCTGACATTTATATTTTTTGCTGCATGCACACATTTTTATTTGTTAAAAAAAACCCTGATTTCCCCCCTTAATCTGTATGTATTTCTTCTTTTTAATTTGATTCTTCAAATGAACTATTACCACTTCATCCTTTTTCTTTTACCAATCTACCTCTACTAAAAAAACTCAAATTTGTCACATTTGCATAAAATAGCATAAAAATCTGTTCTGCATGCTAGTTAACCTTTTTTGTGTTTTCAATAGCTTCTTGCATTGTATTAAATCACATTTTTTAAATAACACTTAAATTCTTACATATTTTGATCTATGGTAATATATTTGCATTCCTCTACAAACCCTACTTTCAGTCTAACATTGAGTTGTCACTCTCAAGGAGAGGAATTGGATAACAAAATGTGAAGACAATTAACATGTTGAAAACTAATGGTACTTCAAACTTCAAAAAATGATACTTCCACCCTTTGAAAAGTCCATAGTTAGCTAAGAGAAATCCCAAAATATCATTTTGATATAGTAATGAAATGGTAGGTTCAAAAGTACATCATCATGTGAGTAAGATTCTGTGAAAGTGGTACAGGAGAATAACAAACAAAGTGACAGACAGATGAACAGGACCCCCACCCCCCATCACCAACCCCCATCATTATATACAGCCCACTTTAGAAAATAGGTGGTATGTGGTATATTAATTTGTCTCCCGAAATTATGGAAATGAGCACTGAAAATATATATTTATGTAGCAAGGTCTCAAACTATTATAATCGTCCCTCTCAATACCGTAATTAAAAATATTTTTTTGTATAGAAAAATCCTGCTGCCCAGTTCCATCCTAACCAGAATATCTACCGGTAATGTTGTCGCTCAGCACTACTTTATTATTCTAATGCAATTATTTTGTATCCATGGTTCTGATTGGATGACAGTAAGAGTAAAATTCTCTATCTCCTTGTCTGTAACTAAGGAAGCCGACATTTTGAATGTATTGACATGTAGTTTCTACAATAATAAGCCAAAAAACTTACATGTTGCACCTAAAAATCTTCTTTTTATCAAATTTTATAACATTCTGAAGCAGCACAGAATCCAAAAAACGCCTGGTGTTTATGTTTGACGCAGGAAAGATACCTATGACGTCACCTAGTATAGGGACCAAAGAAGATAACACCTTTTCGCGGAATTTTCTTTAATGAACGTTTAAGACTAAAATAATGATGAAATTCAATTATGAACTCGATTTGCATTAGAATAGAGATAACTGTATTGTATTTGAAGCTTTGCGGACGTCCATCGGTAGTTTTACTGTCGCAAATACCCGTTTACCTGTCTCCGCTCCACGTCGCCAGGTAAACTAAATTTGCGACAGTAAAACTACCGATGGACGTCCTTAAAGCTTCAAATACAATACAGTTATCTCTTAATTAGTTAACTACATTATATTACTTATATAAGTTTACAAACTAGACTATTTCAAACATTATAAATCTTCAGATAAATACTTTTTGTCACTTAAATGTCTCAAGTTCATAAAACTAAATATAACAAATTCCTAAGCCTCATGATATATCCCCGACAGAAGTGTGTGGGGTCATAATTAAGGTCATAAGAGGTGTTAGATTTGATATCAAATGCCCATCTCACCTTTCTGATGTGGTGATACTCTATCCACTACCAATGATAACTGATACTAGATATAGAGACCATATATCTGTCTCTGTGCCATCCATGCTCACCTGTTTTAAACAGAAAATGTTCAATGTTATAGGGGTTTTGTCAAGCTCCTTTCAAGCAGACATAAAATGTCTGGGTCAAGTGCAATATACACCCTTCTGCTGAATCATAACTGTTAAATTTAAATCATTCAATTATTTCATCCATTGTTATGTAATTGCTTTAATTTTTGTCATGATGACAATTGCATTTAATTATTCTTGGTTCCAGTAAGGGACGATTTATAAATTGGGTAATTCCAGTTTCTCTAATATCACTCCAACATATATATATTTGATAAAACTTGTCAAAAAGATCCATTGAAACGCAATGAATTAGTAAAGCAGTCAAAATAACAATGTTGCAATTGAAATTTAAATAAATTTAAAAATTAACTGAAAAGCAAATTAGAAATGGTTTCATCAATGTCAAAATGCCAATAAAAAGTCTTGCATTTCTCAGGTTCACTTTGTATTAAAAATTCTATATATACATTTGGTTTTCTCTTTTAGACTGACAGAGTTACCATAGGTACAATATAAGTAGCATTCCCTTTGTAGTCCCTCATAATATTCTTATTAAAACCTATAATTAGGAAAACTAGAATTACCCATAATAAGTTTGTATTTAGATACTTATGTAAGAAGAGTATATTATCCATGTATAAATCAACAAGTTAATGAGTACTTATAAAATACAACAAACAAATTCAACAATTAAATCTGATAAAAAGTTAAATAAAATGTAAATACATTGATTTGTGGTGACATTCGATAAGAATCTGTCGGTCTTGATTTCAGTTTAGATTTGGTTTTGTCACATGGGAACAAAGGAAGAAATTGATCGTAATCCACTTACTACATCTATGTTGCTTTAAGAAGTCCTTAAAATACCATTAATCAATGTTTCTTTGCTTCATGTATATTTTAACCTCTTTTTTACAAAATGTCAGTGTCTAAGGATCTGCAATTAGTTTTAAATCTTTAAAACATGTATTTCCAATTTACAGTAAGTTGTAATAGCCTTTAATAATGAGATTTAAAATGGGAAATTAATTATAAAAGTCTGTGATATAGGACAAAAATGAGAAAACCATGTCAGTGTTATAATACAGTGAAACTGAAATATCACCTGATTGGTGGTATAATGTGCTGATACACCACATGATGGACAAGTGAGCTTATACAACACATGATGGACAAGTGAGCTGATACAACACATGATGGACAAGTGAGCTGATACAACACATGATGGACAAGTGAGCTTATACAACACATGATGGACAAGTGAGCTGATACAACACATGATGGACAAGTGAGCTGATACAACACATGATGGACAAGTGAGCTGATACAACACATGATGGACAAGTGAGCTGATACAACACCTGGTGCCCTATTTATGGACTGACACACTGATACAACATAAAGTGGACATATGTGCTGAAACAACACATGGTAGACAAGTCAGCTGATACAACACATGGTAGACAAATAAGCTGATACAACACATGGTGGACAAATAAGCTGATACAACACATGGTGGACAAATGTGCTAATAACACACAATGGGCATATGTGCTGACACAACACATGCCAAACAAATCAGCTGCCACAACACATGATGGACAAATATGCTGATACACCACATGATGGACAAATGTGCTGATACAACACATGATGGACAAATGAGCTGATACAACACATGATGGACAAATATGCTGATACACCACATGATGGACAAATGTGCTGATACACCACATGATGGACAAATGTGCTGATACACCACATGATGGACAGATTTGTTGATACACCTGATGATGGTGGACATTTGCTGATTTAACACATGGGGGACAAATCAGCTGATATAACAGATGAAGGATATATGTACTAATACATCACTATGTAGACAAATTAGATGATACATCACATGGTGGACAATATGCTGATACTACACATGGTGGACAAATATGCTGATACTACACATGGTGGACAATATGCTGATACTACACATGGTGGACAAATATGCTGACACAACACATTGTGAACAAATGTGCTTATACAACATGTGTAGGTCTAATATGCAGAAACAACACATGATGGACAAATGTGCTAATACACCACATGGCAGACAAATGTGCTGATACAACACATGATGGACAAATGAGCTGATACACCACATGATGGACAAATGTGCTGATACACCACATGATGTACAAATGAGCTGATACACCACATGACAGACAAATGTGCTGATACAACACATGGTGGACAAATGTCCTGATACAACACATGCCTACAAAAATGTGCTGATACAACACATGGCAGACAAATGTGCCAATACAACACAAGCCAGACAAATGTGCCAATACAACACATGCCTACAAAAATAATCCAATACAACACAAGCCAGACAAATCAGCTGATACAACACATGGTGGACAAATATGCCAAAAACACATGGCAGACAAATCAGCTGATACAACACATGCCAAACAAATGTTCCAATACTACACAAGCCAGACAATCAGCTGATACAACACATGCCAGAGAAATGTGCCGATAAAACACAAGCCAGACAAATGTGCCAATACAACACAAGCAAGACAAATCAGCTAACATAACTCATGCCAAAGAAATCAGCTGATACAACACATGCCAGTTTCAGCTCATGTAACACATGGTGGACAGATATGCTTACTACAAGAACAGGGGTTCTTATGTCATCACTAGGATAGTATGGAAGGAGCCAATTGTGGTGCTGTTTAGGAATATAGAAACTATCTGTAACTTAAATAGACTAATGAGTGTTCTCACAGATTAACTACAGGGATAAAAGAAATTGCTGCTTACTAGTATATGAGAGATATAAATAAAGAAAATTTACCATTTTTATAAGTACAGGGGTATAGAATACTGCTGAAGTGTCAATATATTTAGTCACAATTTATTCATATCAGCCATAACCAACACAATTTTTACACTAACTGATAGTCTAACAGTAGAAATGGCAGCAACAATTACAAACCAAATGCTGATAAATAGTCAAAACACATGCTCTGATGCAGTAATTTTTTTAACAAGATCTAATACACTATCACTTTACAAGCTCTGTTCAACAAAAATATTTCAAGCTATCACCGTAGTTATTCAAGCATTGATAAACAATGTAATACAGTTACAACACATTAAAGTTAACAGGGACAACACTATTCAATGAATATACAAAATTAACCATTTAACTAAAACTACAAACTTGAAGAACAGTCGCTACATAAATCCATATAAGAGATAAAAACCAATCAATTTTGCATAGAATAATTCTTTTTTCTAGCTTAAGCTTGAGGATCATGTTTTGGTACAACAATCATGTATCTTACATCTGAAAGTAATACTTATTGAGGCTTATATCAATGTTTTTCCATAAGATGAAACTATAGATTGTCAATTATCTATTGATGAATTGATGGCTGTTTAATGTCCAGTGGCAAATGTAAATACATATTTTCAGTGCTAAGATTGTAATATGATATGAGTACCATCAATGTACTTAAGAGTGATATGCTAAGTCAGATTTTTATTGTGACAGCACTTTATATTCAGGAAATACAAACCCAAACAGGGGGAAATGTAAAGTAATGCCTAATGCTTAACAGTAATACAGCAAGTACCATTATTTTTGTTTTAGGTTAAACCAAAAAAAAAGAGTTTCAACCTGAAAATAGAGCTTCTTAATTGAACCTCAACAATGATAAAAGCTAAAATCATGAAAATCAAACTTGACCTTCATCTAGTCTCAGGAAACAACATATCTTAATTTGAAATTGTCTAAAGTGTTTTCAAATTATAGCACTGTTCGACCGCTGTACGACATCACCAAACTAATAACCTATATTTTCCTTTGGAAATCCGGTTAAAAACTAGTTTCCAAACAGTTGCACTATATATATATATATCATTTGGGAATCAGGGCTATGAGTTCATATATAAAAAGATGATTCACTGTGGGTACCAGCTGGGGGTACCTGGTAAAATATCAAAAGAAACAAGGAAGTTCCCTATAATTCAAGGTTAGACCTTTGTGTTTAAAGTATTTAATGAACCTAAATTACCGGAGATCATCTAATTAACCTCTTACTTAAATGCTCCATGAGTCAACTAAATGTAAATGAACCACAAGCAAGTACCTATGCTGTATATAGACAAATTACATTGTGGTTAATATAAAACAATTTATTATACACCAAATCAAGACAGGGGGTGGTTATCTAACTTAAGAGAATGTCTTAATCAGTTCTGCGGCCACCACTTGAGAAACCCATTTATTAAAAAAAATGTATTTGAGTATTTGCTATGCCAAAAGCGTTTTTTTTTTCTAGTAAAATTTTTGTAATTTATTTCAATTATGCCATTTATTATACACTATTCTAAAATCTTTCTAAATCAGTGTTAATAAGAATTATCAGACAGGTTAATAATTTCTAAAATCATTTCTGTCTCTGACTTATTTTATTACCTGAAAAAATTTTGTGACCTTTTTGTGACTGTTTTAACAGGTCATAATTGCAATATTGTTATCAGATGGAAAGTACACACAAAAACAGCTTGCTCAGGCATTAACTTCAGCTTTGTTTGTGCATTTCTAAAGATAATTTACCAATTTCTAGCATTACACTTACATATATAAGCTGCTTAAAGGCAGCTCAAGTTCAATTACTATTATTTTTTTTCATATATAAAAATCATTTTCAACAGATAAGGACTTCTATTTTAAGAAGCACTACACTCCTTCCCCCAAAAATATATGACAAATATGGTTTACTTACATTAACGGAAGATACCCAAAAAAAAATCACCTTGCTTTGCTTTATCAGTATGTAACTTCCTCTTAAAAAACTAAAATCTTTGATCTGGTTAAAAAGTTTAAAAATCTGCTCTCTACTTCAAATAAGATTTGCTTTCATCTTCAATATGTCATCTACTATTATGTTTAAACATAACCACAATTCACCAAAGAAGTACTTCACAATAGTATGCAAAAGACTGATACATTGTACTGGTGTTCAATAAAGTCTACCCAAGTATTGAATTTAAGTGCAATTTATGCTCATTATAAAGTACACTTTGGGATGTGTTTATAGAAAAGTACAGATTATCCTTTTAAAAAAGAATTTAAAATACAAAACATTCTTTTATAATAAGGGTGGACAAAACTGTAGAGTTATCATGTCAATAAGATACCATGTTACTTTTAATGTGCGTTTTAACCATAAAATGAATATAAGCATGTTTTAAAATACTCTGCAGATGATAAGTAAAATTAAAAATACATTTTTGTTATCTGTAAAGACTGATTACAACTAGCTTTCATGACAAAATTGTGAACTTGCAATCATTGCTGAATTCAAGTGGGGGTGTACTCTATGTTTACAATAATGGACAATTACACCCCTTCAAAAATTATTTGAATTAAAAGAAAAGGTACATGAATGTGACACTCATAAAAAAGTAAAAAGACCAATAAAAAATAAAATACGGTTTTACTGTTGTCCTTCAACCCGCTTAAAGGTTTGTGTTGGCCATTAATGAAGTGTCCCAGGACAAAAGGACAAGGTAAGATAAGCCTCTGCTTTGGCCCCCCCTATTTTCTCATTTTTCAAATTTTGTTTCGGAATGCTACTTTTCATGTTAAAATATTCCCTTAAATTTGAAATTTGTTTTGATGAACTTCAAAACCATTAATTTCAGAAAATGAGTGAGGTGAGGGGGTAAAAGGGCTTAAAAATGCCAAAAGAAGGAAAAATTACGATTTTTGGCCATTGTTTTCTTAAAATTTAATAACATGTGCCTACGTGACTCAGAGAACATGATGGCGATTTAGACAGCAAAAAACAGTGCTTATGACATTGGAATTTAAAAAAAATCCTGGGTCACATTGGCACAGGCACTTAAAAAACTAAAAATTTGTGTTGCATGGAACACCTGCAAAGTGAATAATAACTACAATATTTGAATAATAACAGAAAGTTTACCCCCCCTCACCCAGTTGCTAAAATTAGTGGTTTTGAAGTTCATCCAAAAAAACTTCAAACCTCAGGGATAACTTTAACATGATAAGTAGCTTTCCAAAACAGAATTTGAAAAATGAGAAAATAGGGGGGGGGGGCAAAAACGGGCCTTATTGTACCTTGTCCTTAACCATATACCAAATACATTGTATTTAAGGTATTGCTGTCATTGCAGCTCTTCATCATGTTGAGATTGAACTGCTGTCACTACCCTTTATATTTCATAATGTTTTAAAAATGCTAATATAGGCATTCAAGTCTCACCTATTCACTGTCATACTCACTTATTCTTTTTCAATAAGTACTTTTAGAAAACCTGAGACCTACTTTTTTTAACCCGTACTTCAAAATATCTATTGTCCCCATTATGACCTTTCTATAGAGGTTAGCCTAATGAGAAATGGTTTTTGTTGAGGGACTTATAAAGCCACTGATCTTTCATATCATTACACTTACATGTATACACTTTCACTGTCAACGCGAAAAGTTACGTAAAGGGATAAAGTGTTCATAAAGCCATTTATCAATTTGGAAACAGAGCATAATACAAAGGGAATTAGATGTCTGAAATAGATAGGCTCATCATGTCTTTTATATACATACCAAATTACCTCTCTGACGTTATAAGGTATATTAACAATAGTTGTTTTGATGGGAAACAGTACATTATACAGTGTTATACTATAAGGTATTAAATCTTTGTGTCCTGTGAGAACACTGTGGCCTTCATCTTATACTTTACTAAAGGTTAATCTCCTAAATTAATGAAATAATTTGATACTTGGTTACCTGAGAACAAGTCACAATACACTCTAAGGGGGCAAGTCAAATTGACCGATATATCTCTTTCTTTGTTGTAAACTTTCCATCCAGTAGAGTTAATTTCAACCACATGGGTAGCAGGTAATAATTAATAAAAGTACAACTGATTAACCTTGGCTACTTTTCCCGAACTCTGTATTTTTTTCATTTTATAATTAATGGTTCCTCAAAAAGCTGTTAGAAAATCTTTATAGTAATTAGTCCTGTGATCATCAGACTGTATATGTTAACCAGCATGTACTGTTAAGTTCCGTATATTAGGAAGTTCCGGACTTTGGTTTTTAGTCAGACCCGCAAGTGGTGGGAATAGTTATTCTTATTGCACATGGAGTTCGAGCAGGGCGCCCGACAGATACAGACACAACTTGGTGAGTCCATTACTATATAGAATTGACTTTTCATGGTAGCAGAGCATAGCGATCATAATGGCAACAAGTTTTAAGAATCCACCTACGTTTGACCCGAGGTCAATGACTTACGAAACATGGAAGAATGAAATTTCCGTCTGGCAATTAGTTACCGATTTGAAAGTTGACAAACAAGCACTTGCTGTTTCACTTACACTTACGGGAAATGCACGGGAAGTGGCTATGGATGTCCCGGCTGCCGATCTGGCCAAGGAAGACGGCATGGCAAAACTGATAATACAATTGGACAAGGCGTTCTTACGAGATGATAAGGACAAAGCATACGAAGCTTACAAAAATTTTGATACGTTTGTAAAAACTGAAAATTTGTCAATGTCAGACTACATTATAGAATTCGACAAAAGATATAGCAAATCTAAACCAGATGCTCCGCAGGGCGAAGCTTTATACGACCGCAGAGGTTGAACCCTGAACGGTTGGGGCAAGTATGGACACAACATTCAAGCTGGATTCAGCTCTAAATTTGGATTGTGATTAAATAGTTGACACAGCATAGGTTTCTGACACAGAATGAATGTGTTCTAATGAACTTAAAATTTTTGTTTTCTCTTAGAGCAATTCACTATGCTGTTGAATATTAATCCTCTCAAAAAAATGTTTGAAGAAATTTTCTTTTTTATTTATGAAATTTCAAATGAGAAAAATTGAACCCAATTTTTTTAATCACATCCCCCTTTCCCTTATTCCAAAACTAATCTCAATTAAAATTTCTAATGGAGTTTGCAACAATAACTACTCATTTAAATACATCATAAAATATTAAGATGTAAAAAAACTGCTTGTTATCACTGAATGGTAAAGATTATTTTAATTTATCAGTTGGTAGTAAAAAGTGAATATACATTGTATATTGTATATAACAAAGATTTAAGTTGATTCTGGACAAAGAAAGATAACTCCAATTAAAAAAAATTCTTGCTATTGCACAATATTTTGCAATTAGATATTTCTTGCTTACTATTCTGGACAAAGAAAGATAACTTTAATTAAAAAAAAAATTGCTATTTCACAATATTGTGCAATTAGATATTTCTTGCCATTGCGCAATACTGTGCAATTGAAAAGACTTGCTATTGCACAATACTTAATATAATAATTTTAGATCCTGATTTGGACCAACTTGAAAACTGGGCCCATAATAAAAAATCTAAGTACATTTTTGGATTCAGCCTATCAAAGAACCCCAAGATTTCAATTTTTGTTAAAATCAGACTAAGTTTAATTTTGGACCCTTTGGACTTTAGTGTAGACCAATTTGAAAACAGGACCAAAAATGAAGAATCTACATACACAGTTAGATTTGGTATATCAAAGACCCCATTTATTCAATTTTTGATGAAATCAAACAAAGTTTAATTTTGGACCCTTTGGGCCCCTTATTCTGTTGGGACCAAAACTCCCAAAATCAATACCAACCTTCCTTTTATGGTCATAAACCTTGTGTTTAAATATCATAGATTTCTATTTACTTATACTAACGTTATGGTGCGAAAACCAAGAAAAATGCTTATTTGGGTCCCTTTTTGGCCCCTAATTCCTAAACTGTTGGGACCTAAACTCCCAAAATCAATACCAACCTTCCTTTTGTAGTCATTAACATTGTGTTTAAATTTCATTGATTTCTATTTACTTAAACTAAAGTTATTGTGCGAAAACCAAGAATAATGCTTATTTGGGCCCTTTTTTTGGCCCCTAATTCCTAAACTGTTGAAACCAAAACTCCCAAAATCAATCCCAACCATTCTTTTGTGGTCATAAACCTTGTGTCAAAATTTCATAGATTTCTATTAACTTAAACTAAAGTTATAGTGCGAAAACCAAGAAAATGCTTATTTGGGCCCTTTTTGGCCCCTAATTCCTAAAATGTTGGGACCAAAACTCCCAAAATCAATACCAACCTTCCTTTTGTGGTCATAAACCTTGTCTTAAAATTTCATAGATTTCCATTCACTTTTACTAAAGTTAGAGTGCGAAAACTAAAAGTATTCGGACAACGACCCTTTTTGGCCCCTAATTCCTAAACTGTTGGGACCTAAACTCCCAAAATCAATACCAACCTTCCTTTTGTAGTCATTAACATTGTGTTTAAATTTCATTGATTTCTATTTACTTAAACTAAAGTTATTGTGCGAAAACCAAGAATAATGCTTATTTGGGCTCTTTTTTGGCCCCTAATTCCTAAACTGTTGAAACCAAAACTCCCAAAATCAATCCCAACCATTCTTTTGTGGTCATAAACCTTGTGTCAAAATTTCATAGATTTCTATTAACTTAAACTAAAGTTATAGTGCGAAAACCAAGAAAATGCTTATTTGGGCCCTTTTTGGCCCCTAATTCCTAAAATGTTGGGACCAAAACTCCCAAAATCAATACCAACCTTCCTTTTGTGGTCATAAACCTTGTGTTAAAATTTCATAGATTTCCATTCACTTTTACTAAAGTTAGAGTGCGAAAACTAAAAGTATTCGGACGACGACGACGACGCAGGACGACGACGACGCCGACGCCAACGTGATAGCAATATACGACGAAAAATTTTTCAAATTTTGCGGTCGTATAAAAATATGACATGACACTCCCAGAAGCTGTCCTTGCTTTCAAACTATTAGATAATGCTGGCCTGTCTTCCAGAGACAAACAACTAGCCTTAACAGCATCTAGTGATGTTAAATATACCTCTATGAAGTCAGCATTGCAACGTATATTTGGTGAACGAATGTCTGACCCTTCAGAAAATACTGGTATTGTTCCAAGTATAACAATTAAACAAGAACCAGTATATTATACACAACACAATAAAGGGAGTAAATCAAAAGAAAAGGGCACTAATCCTTTAAACAGGTTTGGAAAAAGAACAAAATGTGCTGTCTGCCAGAGTGTTTTTCATTGGGCTAAGGACTGTCCTGACAAAGTAAATTCTGTTAATTTTGTTGAGTCTGAAAGTGAAATTGTAGAGAATTGTAACATAACGCTTTTCACAAAAGAGCAACCACCCGTCAGTGAAATATTTGTACTTGAATCAGCATGTTCAGCAATCATAGACACTGCATGTACTCGTACTGTGTGTGGGGAAAATTGGTTTAAACAGCTTTTAGAGAGAACTGGGGACATTACTACAGTGACAAGTAGTAGAGCGTTTAAGTTTGGTGATGGAAAAGTAGTCAACTCTTTTATGCGTGCCACTATACCTGCTCAGATAGGAAGTACCAATTGCAAAATTGAAACTGAAATTGTAAAAGCTGATATCCCTTTGTTACTCAGTAAGGCATCATTGAAGAAGGCTGGTACTGTACTGGACTTAAAGAATGATAGGGCAATCATGTTTAACAAACCAGTGGAATTGGAGTTCACATCTAGTGGACATTATTGTGTAAATATTGTGAAAACAAAACCTGAAATACAAAATTCACCTGTTAACGTAGAGGAGAACGTACTTAATATCACAGATGGCACGAGTACAGCGGAGAAACGTAAGACATTGGTTAAAATACACAAACAATTTGGACATGCAACATTTAACCGTTTATCTAAACTTATAAATAAGGCTGGAATGAACAATGTTGATACTTTAGAGCTTTTGCGATCAGTTTGTGAAAATTGTGACATTTGTATGACAAACAAAAGACCAAGTTCTAAACCGGTGGTTGGACTGCCATTGGCAACAGAGTTTAACGAAACAGTAGCAGTTGATCTGCATGAACTAGAACACAATGTATGGTATCTTCATATAATTGACGAATTCACACGCTTTAGTGCAGGGTGTATTATGAAAACAAAAAAAGGATCAGAATTTGTAAAGAAATTTTTGGAATCTTGGATTTCAATACATGGTTCACCAAGGCGTCTTTACAGTGATAATGGCGGTGAATTCAATAATGACGAAGTACGAGATATGGCAGAGAACTTTAACATTGAAGTTAAAACTACTGCAGCTTATAGTCCTTGGAGTAATGGGCTTCTAGAAAGGCATAATCAAACTCTTACGGACACATTACTAAAATTGAAAGCAGATAATAATTGTGACTGGGACATTGCTTTAAGTTGGGCTCTCATGGCCAAGAATGCTTTAGATAATGAACATGGGTATAGTCCATACCAATTAGTTTATGGACGCAATCCAAACCTACCTAGTGTTTTAACAGATAAGCTGCCTGCCCTAGAGGGTACGACTATGAGTGAAGTGGTTGGAAAACATATTGAGACCTTGCATTCAGCTAGAACAGCTTTCACCAGAAGTGAATGTTCTGAAAGAATTCGCAGAGCATTGAGAAAACAAACTCGTCCAAGTGGTATTTCCTACCAGACAGGTGATAAAGTTTACTATAAAAGACCAGATAACAAAGAGTGGAAAGGGCCTGGTGTTGTGATTGGACAGGATGGAGCTGTTGTTTTTGTAAGACATGGTGGTATGCTTGTAAGAGTGCATCAGTGCAGATTAACGAAGGTATCAACAATACCTGAAACAGAAGAAAACAAAAATACTGGTAATTTTGAACAAGAAAAAGAAGCTAAGAGGATTATTTCTAAGTCAATGCCAGTTCATGAAAACAAATTTGTAAATTTTGACAGTGACACTGATAATGAAAATGATAGTGATAGTAATGTTGAAGCGATTGAAAATGGTAAAATTGAAGGACAAGACGAAAATGCAAATAATGAAGGACAAGATGAAAATGTAAATAATGAAGGACAAGACGAAAATGCAAATAATGAAGAACAAGTAGAAAATGCAATAGCAGGAACAGAACGACCCAAACTTGCAGACATGAAAACAGGACAAACAGTGAAATATAAAAATGCTGAAAGTGGTGAACAGTGTGTTGCAAAGGTTACTGGACGCGCTGGAAAGGCAACAGGAAGTAATAAAAACTGGTTTAACCTGCAATACTTGGAACCTATCACACTTAAAGGAGCAGAAATTTCAGTTGACATGAGTAAGTTAAAGGAATTAGAAAATGTTGCTGCAGAAGTAGAACTTCCTAGTTCTGATGACGATAGTGTTATGATTTTTGAAGATGTATCATTCAGGGAAGCTAAACTAAAAGAACTAAATTCATGGAAAAACAACAGTGTTTATGAAGAATGCACAGATACCGGTCAAAAGTGTATTTCTACGAGATGGATATGTAGTTTGAAGGACACCTCAGAAGGAACAATACATTTATAAGGCAAGATTAGTTGCGAGAGGATTTGAAGAATTTAACAGAGATGATATACCGAAAGATTCACCCACTTGTGGAACAGATTCCCTAAGATTAGTTCTAGCTATTCTAGCTCAAAGAAGTTGGAAAACACGAACAATGGACATTAAAACTGCTTTTTTACAAGGAGCTGAAATAGAAAGAAAGATTTATGTCAAACCACCAATGGAAGCTCAGTGCAAAGATATTATCTGGAAACTTCGCAAATGTGTCTATGGTCTGTCAGATGCCTCTCTTAGTTGGTATAATAGAGTAAAAGAAGTTCTTGAACAATGTAAAGTCAGTGTATCCAAGGTTGACCCAGCTGTATTTTTCTGGAAAAACAATAAAGGCAGCGTAGAAGGTGTACTTACTTGTCATGTTGATGATTTTTTATGGGGAGGATCAAAAGAATTTGAAGAGAAAGTTATAAATAGCATAAGATCAACATTTTGTGTTGGAAAAGAAGAATTAGAGGAAAATGGGTCATTCCCATATGTTGGAATAGAATTATCAAAACATGAAAATGACTTGCATTTAAGACAAAACACTTATCAAAATAGTCTCAAGTTTATTCCTATTGAAAAAAGTCGTATGGGAGTCAAAGAAGAACTTCTTACCAAAGAAGAAAGAGAACTTTTACAATCTAAAATTGGACAAATACTTTGGATTGCAAGACAAAGTCGACCAGATGTGATATTTGATGCATCAAACCTTGCTTCATCTCTTAAAAAGGCAAACGTACAAACGTTAAATGAAGCAAACAAAATAATCAAGAACCTTAAATCTGAAACTGTCACTTTGAAATTCAGAAAACTTGGAAATGATAATGCAATTAGACTTGTAGTATTTAGTGATTCTTCCCTTGGTAATTTATCTGACGGAGGCTCACAAGGAGGACATTTCATTGTGCTTGTTGGTGAAAATGGAATTTTCTCGCCTATAACTTGGCAATCAAAAAGAATAAGAAGAGTGGCAAGAAGCACTCTAGCAGCAGAAACCCTGGCTATGGCTGATGCTATTGACAGTGGTATTTTTATAGCTTCACTGTATACAGAGCTTATGTATGGTAAAGCTGATCCAACTCAATTGCCAATAACTTGCCTAACGGACTGTCATTCATTGTGGGATGCCATTAAATCCACAAAACAAGTATCAGAAAAAAGGCTTCGGCTTGAAATTAGCAGCATTCGAGAATTAATTCAAATGCACCAAATAGTATCGGTCAAATGGATTGAAACAAAACATCAACTTGCTGATTGCTTGACGAAAAAAGGAGCTTCATGCCATAACCTGCTCAGGGCACTTCAAGATGGTGTCTTAGGGAACAGGTGTTTGGATGAGTAACTTTCTAAAGCCAGATTTGTAAATAGTGTACATAGACCATGTGGATTATATTAATGAGTTCAAAGGAATTGAACATCTACTTTTTATTGACAACATTATTGAACAGTTAATTCCTTCAAAAGAAAGAAGGGGAGTTTGTTAAGTTCCGTATATTAGGAAGTTCCGGACTTTGGTTTTTAGTCAGACCCGCAAGTGGCGGGAATAGTTATTCTTATTGCACATGGAGTTCGAGCAGGGCGCCCGACAGATACAGACACAACTTGGTGAGTCCATTACTATATAGAATTGACTTTTCATGTACCATTAATTTTGTAGTAGCTAAGCCATGATCCATTTGTATTGTTTATTATTATCATGTAAGCTAGTAGGGCCAGTGATTATGAGTCTTTTTTTTTTGCACAGGTGTTTTGTTGGTTCTGACTGTATGAAGTTGAACTGTAGAACAATATACTGAAACAAACGAGGAAAAAGTCCAGTACTTAAAGGACCATGCATCTAGAATAATACGATGATACAACACAACCTAGTAAGGAACTGTGGATCTGAGATCTACTTCTCCCTTTAATAGAGCTATGGGACTCTTATTTGGTGAAATGGTTTTGTTAGGGTGCTGCCTTATGTCTATTTTTCAATTATACATTTGAATTAACCAATTTCAGCATTTAAACAAATCTTTAAAATTTTAGCTTTTTTTCATATTCCATCCCTGACCTCAATCTACCAGTCTTAACTTTTGAGATATCCTGTCAAATTGTCAATCATACTTTTTGTTAATTATATATACCACATCTTCTTTCTTTCTATTGTAATAATACAACATAAGACTAAAAAGGCACACTTTGTATCCTAACAGGAAAAGAATTTCTATAATTCAGCTGTCTAGAAAAAAACTTGAACAAAGAATTCAAAAAATGATTGGCACGATTAAAGGGCAATTGTTTTCTGTCAAATTGAAGAAAAAAACCTCTGCCATGATGACTTATTCCAGAAGAGTGTTTAGCTTCAGGCATGAATACATCACCAGATTAAGAAGTTATTTAAGCTTAATCTGCATGTCTGTTTTCATATAGTTATAAAATTCTATTTGAATATAGAAATTGATTTTGTTTTAAAGGAAGAAAAACAAAAACAGCTGCCCTGATTCAGATTTGGTTGCTTTTTAGTTGCACCTGAGTCACAGTTTCATCCTTATAAAATTGTCACTAAATTAAGAGTCCTGCTTAATTATGCCCCAAAAAAATCAACAAAAAGAATTTTTATTTTACAATTTTGAATTGACTCAGTCTGAACTTAAATAAAATATTGAATAAAAACTTAAAGTCTTTATAAATTGCAGGCATTCGAAGAGCTTTTTTGAATTAACCTTCATCAGGAAATCTAATGTATAGGAACTGTCTGACTACATAAAAATAATAGCCTTCAAATACATCTAAGGTAAACTTTGCATGAGGGAGTTGAAATTAACAAATAATTCAGGAGGCACATGCAGACTTATTTATTAACTGTCTCTTTACTTGAAACTTAATTTCTTTGATGCTAATTCAAAAACCTCAACCATTACAGCAATGGTCTATCACAATCACTTCCTACTAGATTCCTCTTATCAGAAACTAAATATTTGGAAAATGTACTAAAAAACTTTAGTCACTAGAACATATATCTTATTTGGCCTTCACAAACTCTAAATAAACCTGAGTCTGAGATGCATTAATACACAAGTTTAACTGTAAATCAACCATTCAAAAACTTCTTATTCCAGGAAAAAGCAACACAAAAATCCATGTAAGGGAATTAAAACAATTACATGTACTTTTCCTTGAAAAAGATCAGGAAGGGAAAATATGGATACTTTTAGTACAGTAAAAAATAATAACATAACATGACCTGCATAACAAATAAAAAAAATCTGAATAAGGAATGAGTTGATTCATCAACCATAAGGAAATGGTTTACCACTAAACAGTTCAGGTATATAACACCTGCAAACCACAAAGTACATTTAATCTGCCACTAAATGCATGTGTGCATGTCTAAAGGTAATTAAGCTCTTATCAAACATCAACACCAAATGCTATTTATTTAGAGGGTGGTAATGAGCTACTTACTTTAATGATTATATTTTCTACATTTTTGTGAAATTCTTTTTTCTGATTCCAAAGACACTGTCTGGCTCACTTTCAAGTGGGTTTCATTGAGGTGTAAGCATGACGTGAGATTGGCCAATTTTTGGAAAGCGTGAGACGTGAAATTCGTATAAAGATGAAAATGGGAAACAAAGTTTGGCGGGATACATGAAATTATAAACGGTGTTAATTCAATGAAACGCAGGATACCGGAATCAGACAAAACAATTATTAAGCAAGCTCTGGGATCAGACCCCCCAATGAGACCTCCCTTCTAGACAAAAGGATACCTGAAGGAAGTACATTTAAGTACCTTTACACCTTTTACATACAATACCAAATATTGTATTGGCTTAAATTACAGGAAATATTGATTCTAAGAACGTGATTTCTAAAATTAGATGTTATGAAATATGATTTTTAAGGTATGTTCATAAGCATAAATTAAATATTTTATCTACCCACTCCCAAAAGATGATATGGAAATCAAACAATGTTTAAATACTATTAAAAAATGTGTACACTTAGCATGATAAAAAATTCCTAAATATTGTCATCTGTTCAGAGTTAATATCATAAATAAAAACAGACAACTATAAAGTCTGCGTCTATTTTTGTCTTCGAGGCATGGGGTGTCTGTTTCTATAAAAATAAACCAAAATGTTTAAATCTAAACCCATTAAATTCTTAGTGCAGAAATTTGAAAAGTAGATATAGCGAGTGCATGATTTGCTTTTGCAGATATTTTGTTTATTAGACAATGAAAAAAACATTCATTTTCAATGGAAATATAAATAATGAGATATAGTATGATTGTAAATGAGACAACCAATTGCACCAGAGACCAAAGGATGAGGATGTAAACAACTATAGAGCACTGTACTGCCTTCAACAATGAGCAAAATCCAAATGTAATATATAGTAAGCTATTAATTGATTAAAGATTGAAATGTTAAAACATTAAATTGCAGATGAAGAAAGTCACATGTAGTTGCAAAATCTAGTAAGATATTGAAATCAGTATTTATTTCAAAATTTTAAAGGGGCTTGTACTCTTCAACTGGCTAAATAAAAATTAATTATTCGATTTTTGGTTGCTAAACGTCCAGTGGTAAATATTTCATGCATGATCAGGACCATAAATTTTAGATTCTAAAGCATGTATCAGTGTAAAATTAGCATATAATTATATGAATAGGATTAAGATGATGAGATCAACTCTTACAAAAGATGATGTGAAGGTCAAATTAAATGATTGAGAAATTCTTGTACCCTTGATTATATTTTTATTTACTTTCAGTTTAACTTGCACTCATTTTCTCCAAATTCAAACATATCTGTCTAGAACTGGAATTTCATTTTTTTTTTAATCTGTCTGCATCAGATTTGCTGACTTAAGTTGATGAAAGAAAATACATCTGTTATCTGAAAAACATGGATCTGTGTGCTTCCTGGCACCTAAGAAAATACTTGTTCAAACGAAAAAAAGAAATTCTTGAAATACATGTATCTCCCCACTTCCTGTTTCAACATTTTAAAATGATTTTATATACAGAAATGCACTTCCATGTCAACAAGTGCAGTCCTTTTTAATACCTAAGTTTTCAAGGTAAAATGACAAAAAGAGAAATAATGATTTTTCTGATATACTGCTTAACTACTGTAATCAAAGGATTAATTTTGCCTCACCGGGCTTCAGTAGGATACACCTGGAAAGAGGAAATGATTAAAACTATAAAAAGTACAAACAATTTTAGGTCAGTGTTCGATTACAAAATTAATTTCTAACATTGCATTCATAACATAAGATAAATATCTG
This sequence comes from Mytilus edulis, assembly GCA_019925275.1. Taxonomy (NCBI): domain Eukaryota; kingdom Metazoa; phylum Mollusca; class Bivalvia; order Mytilida; family Mytilidae; genus Mytilus; species Mytilus edulis. The sequence goes on along the minus strand of CM034361.1, from coordinate 37,207,928 downwards.
ATTTAAATCATTAAAGTACAAAGTTTTTGTTATCATACAATATATTACTTTGTATATAAAAACAGCTGTGACATTTTTTTTTTAAAATTTCGGATGAAAAATTACAAATATCTATAGTGTGAATAATATCTTTTGCATAAAAGAAAAATTTGCCACTGGCCATAAACCAAATTAATCACTGAAAAATTGTAGAAAAAGTGAAAATTGCAAATGAAAAAAATATGAAAATCAAAATGCATATATAAAATAAGCTAAATCTAATATCATATTGAATCAGATCTATAATTTATTTAAAAGAATTTTAGGGGGAAATTTTCCATATTGCAGATTGCCATTATTAGTCGTTCTATTTATAACATGCACTAATTTACTCTATGCTATCAAAATCTTTACATATTAATATTTCATTCAAAAAAGTTTCCTTTGAAGTCCTATCAGACAAAAGTATCACAATACATGTGGGAATTCTTTGTGGTTCAAGGTCATCTAGGGATCATCAGAGGTCACCACAAACTATCAGCTAACAAAACTATACATGTTAGTGATATAAAAGAACCAGACATTCCAACAAGGAGGTACATTCATATACGTTTTTATCAATTTTCATCAAACATTTTCGACAAACCATTTCAATGGTATTAAATTGTCTCACAGTAACTGAATAATTAAATCAAGATTGTATCTAAAATGTATATGTTATTAAAATAACTTTATAATGCAGTGATGTGTAAAAAATGGTGTTATAAAGCTATCAAAGATTCTTTAATATAAACATTATAGCTCTGATATTAGAATATTCAATTCCATAATTGAAAAATTTATTATTACATAAAAATGCTAAAATATTCAGCTTTTGAATGGGTCTTTGTATTATTTCTACCTTAAAGATGTTGTTAGTTCTGATGCTATCATATATTATAAACATTTTTTTCCAAGTTTAAATCAAGATATAATAGCTCAATTTACAAGATAGATTTATTCCATATAGAAAGCTATAACCCTGTATAGCACTCTAGGCTAATCAATAACAGAACACTTAGCCTTATAAGATACTTCCACGTACAAGCTCACCATCAGTCTATATTAAATCAGTCTTTTTTCATGAGTTTATAACCTGGAGTCAAAGTAGCATGTTGAAATCTATCATCATTATTTTCTTATCTGTTGTAAAAATGATCTTCTGTTTAAAGAGATAATGAACTAAGCACCAAAGAGCCTATAGATCTTCCTTTCTCTTGATCGACTTTAAACTGTTATCTAACAGACAAATCTGTCATCTTCCTTTATTCAATAATAAGAACATCAAAACCTTCCTAGAAATTGGATTTAGTCTAACAAAAAGCTCATTAACAAGTGATATTTCATACATCTTAATAGATGTGTAACCAGCAACTCTGATACTTTGGCAGGACAAAATAATCATAAAAGTTTTGCAGTTATTTAGTTTTTCATTCCAACCTTGATTTACAAAGTCCAAGCAGCAAGTGACCATGTGATTGATCAAAAGACCAGGATTTTAGTACAAATAGGAAGGAAAATGAAAATGATGGCTTTTGCATGCTTCATAGGCGGATCCAGGGGGGGCCCTGGCCCCCCTTTCATGGGAAAAATTTGGTTGATTATATAGGGAATCATTGAAGCATGACTTAGGTCAGTCAGCGGGCACCCCCCCCCCCCCCCCCCCCCCCCCCTTAGGAAAAGTTCTGGATCCGCCACTGTCAGCTTAGCATGCATACCTCCACTCTTAAATCAAAGAATCAGCAAACAGGAAGTAGGTGGCTGACAAATCTTAAAAGAGCTCACACATTACAACTCATTGATACTTTTAAGCTGCTGACCACTGTCAAGTTGATCATTCCAACTTATCAAGTTGGCTTAAAATTATGTTGAAATACAAAAACAAGCTATACTTTAATCATAAAAGTCACACAAATACAAGATGATAAATTGGTTATCAGATTTTCCAATTACTAATAGATAGAAACATGAAAATATCAGCTGCTTTTCAATATTGGAAAGACTTTGAACGCTTTTGGGATACTCACTCACTAATTGCTTCTGATACGAATTGTTATAATACAGAATACCCGGTAATATGTACATTACATAGGTTATTGGTAAGTTTAATACCTTAGCATATAATTTAGAATGAAATAGATGCAAATACACAACCAAAGAGCACAAAACAGCCAAAGTCCACCAATGGGTCTTCAACGCAGTGAGAAAATCCAGCATCCCCTTCAGCTGCCCTCTAAACAAATATATATACCGGTACTAGTTCAGCAAAAAAAGACGCAACAATAAACAAGGAATCATATCAATGAACCAAAGTTAAAAAAAACCACAAGACTAACAAAGGCTAGCCTGAGGTTCCTGACTTGGAACAGGTGCAAAAATGAGGCAGGGTTCAACATGTATATGCATCTGAGATTAATCAGAAACTATGCAATTGCTAAACTTTTTAAATTCAAATGGAACCCAATTCTGACATCCCTATTTAATTCATGTTAACCTTCATTTCAATAAATTGTTGAATAAAAATACATTTATGAGGGCATAAATGTGTTCTTGTGATTATAAAAAAGAAGATGTGGTATGATTGCCAATGAGATAACTCTCTACATGAGACCAAATAAAATGACAATGTTAAACAATTGAATCGAGAAAACTAACGGCCTGATTTATGTACAAAAAAATGAATGAAAAACAAAATATATGTAACACATAAACAAACGACAACCACTGAATTATTGGCTCCTGACTTGGGACAGGCACATACATACAGAATGTGGCAGGGTTAAACATGTTAGCTGAATCCCAACCGTCCCCCCAACCTGAAACAGTGGTGTAACAGTACAACATAAGAAAGAACTATAAAAATCAGTTGAAAAAGGCTGGTTAAGCACTGGAACTGACTGGATAAACTTGTTTTCATCAGCGCTGCACAATACTTCACATTAATTCTGAATGCAAAAAAAAATCAAAAACCAATGTATGTAGAGTGGATTTCTTTGGATGAAAGTTATTTCCAAATCTTAACATTTTAGAATCTCACTAAATTCTAAAGAATAAAAAAAGGATATATAGAAAAAAGATTTTATGATGGATGGAACTGACGTCTTTTCTCAGAATCAATAAGCATTACAACATAGTAACAATATAATACCAATAAATTCTAGTATACAAAACAGAATATGGCTTGTCAGAATGTCTACCATGACATTATAAACAAATGAATGACAGTTCTTATATAATAGTCAATCTCAATAGACTGCATTCCCATTACCATATATGTCCATATCAAAATCCCAGAACACTCACTAATAATTTCTTATTTATGGCAGACATCCAAGATTATATTCTTATGAAAATAGGCAAGAAAATATGATAAAAATCCTTTTAGAACTCAATTCTAAAGAAAAAAAGTTGGACCATGGTTCCCTGTAAGTTGTGGTAAACTTTTTTTCAGATGGTGTCAGTTCCAGTTCCAGTTTTTAATGATGAAACTTTTACAGTATACTTTACATAGAAAAAACGTTGTTTATTTTCTTTTTCTTAAAGACAAATGAGTTATCATTCAAGGTGGTACATAAAAGTACAGGTAGATAACTCTGTAAAAATCAGCTGAACATTTTTATCACATACACCTTATCGCTATTTGTCCGCCATTACTGGATATCACACAGGTTCACGTAAAATTTTGACGTCACAAAACAAAACATCTGACGCCACAATGGAAAAGTGATTGTTGAATGCGTCAAAAGTTCAAGCGGCCGGGTCAGCCGGGATTAGCAATAAGGTGTATTCTCTTGTTAAGGAAATATTAAGCTTCTCATTTATAAAATAGTGATTGGCAAACTGCTATTTATCCAATGAAATTTTATAAATTGTTTTAAAATTTCAAGCTTTTTTGTCAAAGGGTCAGAGTAAAACTCTTGTTCCAATTTAATGAAAATCTAATGAGCCAAAACCGTTCAGGGCAAAGTGATTGGTACCACATTAAATCCATATTAATAAAGACAGAACCTTGTCTAAATTAAAGTTCCAGTTTTGATTGACAATAATTTCCTTGTTAACACAATGTAACTATAAGATTTCAAAAATTAATTCTTACTTGAGTTCCAAAAGGTTTGCTTTTTGGGGTGCATTTCCTAGTCTCTTTTATACAAAGAAAACAAGGGATTATTCAAAATTGGTGCCAAGAAGCTGCACAAAGGAAATGCATCAGAATCCAAATAACAATAAACCAAAGCCGTATCAAAAACTATAAAACAATTTTTAACCAAAACAAAGAAAAATAATATAAATTCTGCAGCATGAGGGGAGGTGATAAAAAGTTCCATCTTTAAACAGACAGAACAAAATGCAAGCAAAGAAAATGGTCATAAAACTTTGCTCAGTTGTATGAGTACAAACAAATTTGCTCAAAACATCAAACCCTATATTTTGATTGGTTGAATTTTGAGTATGAGTAGAATAATCATGCTCTAAAGGTTTATGTCAACAAGGCCTGGTCATGGTTACTGATAATATGGCCCCATAACAAAAAAATTTGATAATATGTTCTAACTCCATATATAGAAAGTTAAACAAATTATCAAATAAGATATAACAGCAAAACATTATTGACATATTTGTTATGGATAGTTATGGCAACATGTTATTCCAGTTTTAAGATGATTAGTTATACAAAACATGAACAGATAAATCATACAACCAGTCTGATATATTGCAATCAATATCATAATATATATCATGAGAATATACTTCTCCAATAAAACATTGGAATTTCCAAAGTTGGTAGTCTTTATGGCCGTGGAAGTGCCATTAATATAATTCACCAGACAGGGTTTACATTTTCTACTTGCAGTTATTTTTATTGCTTATTCTCTACTGGACAGTTTGTCTACTTTCATGCTATCTTTATGTTTTAATTACCACAGTAACAGCAATACTAAAAACACTTTAAAGAAACTGCAAATGGATATTGATTGCAATTATCAATTATCAACAATTTGCTTTATACAGAAATATATATATATTCCAGAAAAAAAGTGTTTTATAAAGATTAAAAGGAAGTTGTCTGCAAAATAGCTTTTGTAAGGAAATTTGACAGATTTATTTCCTTTTTAGTTTCTGTTCTTTAGCATGCAAAATTAGAACCAGTAATAAGTCAGTCCCAATTCAATTTTTTCTCTCAACATCATTACAATGTAAGAATGATATTGAGTCTATAGTCTATAATTGGTGCATTAGCATGCAGCAGCTTGTTCCAATGTTTAATCTTAAAATATCTAATGTTTTGGTTGTTATATATTTGTCATTTTGGCCTTTTTATACCTTGTTGCGGGTATGGGTTTAGTTCATTATTGAAGGCTTTACAGTGACCTATAATTGCTACTTTCTACATCATTTAAACTGTAGATCTTTGTAAAGTACACATTTAAATATTCTCCATAAGAAGTAAATTTCCAATAAAACTTATCTACATCTAAATATATAATACAGGTTATCTTATCCTTTTCACCATAGCATTACTTATCTTCTTAAAGACATTGTTTTATTATTTTTGAAAAGTATTAAAATTTGACTAATGTAAACTCATACAAGAATTTTCCCATAAAGCAGTATATCATTTCTCTTTAAAATCAATTCATTTTAATCTCCTTTTTCAAACTAATTATCCATCAAATTAAAACTATTGTGAAAAATATTCTTTGCTCAAATTTATCCATAATTGGACAAAAAACTGCAGTTTAAATCAATCATCATCATCTTGATAACATTTAGAACATCTTGTTTCTTGAGAACAATTCATTGGAACAAAGACAGATTGAAGTATTTTAATGAAATCATTTGTCAGTTGTAATTCTATAGAGAGAAATGAACTTGAGACTTTCAAAGGACCAATACTGATACTGAAGTTACAAATAGTATTTGAAGATTTAATTGTATTTGGCACATCAAATTAAGCATAAATGAAGCATAATCCAATTTAAACATATCTAAGAAAGGATTTAAAAACCAGTAATGTTTACATTGTTTAGTTAAAACATTTTTATTCAGTACAATAAATATTCATTACTATGCATCTGCAATCAATGAGATATAATAATTTCACGCTTATAATTCTTATTAAAAAGTAAATGCATTTCTAAAATAAAGAAATTCGAATGTTTTCCCCCTCAAGCTTTGCAATTTTCCAAATTAAAAAAGGGCATAACTCTAAAACGGTAAAGGACTCACTGCCCAAATTGGAACTCTGTCTGCTGTTGTTCTTGCATTGTGTATGAGTTTTCATAAAATTTGGATGAGACAAACTAAAGTTAGAGTGCCGAAACAAAAACTGGATGGACAGACAGAAGACAAAAGGATAGAAAGACAAAAGGATGGTCAATGGTAACACTTCAATATCCCAAATGTCTAAGATTTGGGTTGGGGGGAGTCATAAAAATTGCCAATCAGCAAAAAAATGTCAATTTTTTTCTTCATAATAAGGATTTTAAAAAGAAAAATTAGGGGAGATAATTTTCTTTTCACCAAGCAAAATACTATTATTCCACAATAAACAAAAGAGTTTCACACAACCAAACTGTTAAGGTTGTCACACTGTTTCTTTCTTTAAAGAAACAGGCCAGAAATACCTGTTTCCTCTAGTATATTCACTTCAGAGTGATTTTCAAGAAAAGAAAAATAATTGCCAGGCATTATTTGATGCATGGTAATACTTATTTTCTATTACAGAATTATGTTAAAGGTTAAAGATTACTTATTTAAATGGCTTGAAAGAAAATAAGTTATCCAACATTTATTTCCTCGTCGCTTTGGACTTTTAGAATATCATTTATAATAGCTAAATATTCAAATTTTTGTATTTAATCATCATTTATTATGTTCTTTGTTGAAGAATGCACTTTATGAAGTTTTTGGTTAATTCTTTGCTTGATTGAAGTCATAACTTGTTATATGACCAACAGATGTATTTTTCATGCAAAGAAGATCATGGTTTGACATTAACCAAAGAATTCCGCTCAGACTGTGCTTGAAAGATTTCAGCTAAAACCAGTGCTAGGACTTTTTTGAGGTTGCTGTTAGTTGTGAGCATTTGCTCTATGTTGAAGGCTTCACTTGATCTTAAAATGAAGATACACTATATACATTTCAATTCCTTAAAGTGCAAACCATCTCAAGTTTTGGTTCTATGTATTAATAGCAAGTGTAAGTTATCATAGCAAAAAGAAAGATGACCTTCAAGAAGTTCCCCAAAGATCCATAACAATTTATCATATCAAAATACTAAGGAAGAACTTGGTATAAACTTCTTAACCCTTTTTTAAAAACCTGAAAAACAGACCACCCAGAAAACATAATTTGTCTCACATATTGAATACATCTTTATAGTTATTATTTCATTTTCTGTTTCATAACTTTAATATTTGTCAGGCAAGGTTGGACAAGATTAAGAAAATCTATATTACAATGGTTCGTACTTCCCCTTATTGCATGCTATACTATTTTTGAAGTATTTGATCCTTGCGTGTTTTCTTTCTTTGAAACATGATCTACATGATTTAACCTGTAATTAACAGCTCCCACCTGTTCGTAGCTGAATCACCAATATATAGTCGATACCAATTTTCCAGACTCTTTTGTTCAGTTCTTATGAAATTAGTCTGTTCTATCTTTTTGTTAGTTTTTACTTCCTTTTCCTTTACTAATGGCTATAAAAAGAATGACTAGACAATTCAGGATCACCAAGAACTTAAAATGACTGAAAAACAAAGAACCAAGACAGCACAGCACAGCAGAAAACATCCAGGAAGTTGTCTAAGGGCAGGTCAACAATGTTAAAGTCATCATCAAATTAAGGCATAAATGGCATAGCCATGCAATTCTTTATCTACTCCAATTATCTTATATTTTTCAATTTGAAAACATATTTTTTCATTATTGTCACGTTTGTCCAATTGCTTGTAACTTCTTTTTTTTAATTTATATAATGTGTCAGAATAAAAGACTTTTTTTATAATGGTAAATCAAAGATCTGAGATTTGCACAAGGGACATAACTGTCTCTCATATGCCTTTAATTCAAGGGAGATAATCAGATGTACATGATATTACTGGTTACAAGAGCACAATTATTCATAATGCATTTTCTATAGGGTTCCGTATTTTTTTCCTTGAAGACTACACAAACTAGGGAAAAACGGGTAGAAGTTCCATTACTAGAAATGCCAGTGTTGCATTACAACCAAAAAATCTATATGGTCATGCAGCAAAAATTGACTTAAAATGCAGTTGAAAAAGATCGTCAATTTTTTTCGCTTAATGAAAAAGGCATATCTTTAATGGCTCTGATGTGCAGAAATGGAAGATATTGTAAAATGTGAATAGGATTTTTTGAGTATTTTTTAAACCTAATTGGATAAGCTTTCAATTAAATGTAATTCCAATCATGTACCATCCAATCAGAAGCCGTATAGTCGCTCTTGTAACCTTCTATATCAATTACTATTTTCATGTTTGGTAAAGGGGGTATTAAGTAAACAAAAAGAAATTAACTTACTATTTGATTACCATATAAATCACTCACTTAGAATTATTAGAGTTTCTATAAACAAAATGTTGTCTGTCTTTTTTTTTTTCCGTCAGAGAAGCAATTTTCACACTATGTCACACTCACATTATCTGAGTTAGAAATATGACAGCAACATTGACTATAACCTACAGAAAACCAACACAATAGAAATAAAGTTTTCATGAAACATTGTGTTTCCATAGAAGCTGTCTTTCATCATTTACGATATATCAGAATCAACCTTTTTTAGTAAGATAACATGATGAAACTTTTTTTCATATAAGCATCAATTAAATGAAAATACAAACCTCAATCATCCAATAGAAATACAGTTGGAATCAAGTCCACTAAATACACAGTCTGGCAAAACAGCAAATACAGACAAACACGTTAATATTCTTTTAAGCTGTACCATCAAGAGGTTGTACAAATGCTTCTATTTTCTGCAACAGATTAAGATGAAGTGAATTAATTATTTACAATGAGAAATTGTCAGAAGAAGAAGAAAGAATTAATTCACAGATGGGAATTTCTCATCAGAATCAATATCGACACATAAATCAGGAAATAATATCTCTGTAAAGCATATTTACATATTTGAAAGTATTATTGTGTAATCTGCAGTAAAAAAAACAAACTTGTTGTTCAGGTTATACAGTGTGAATTTAATGTGAATGTAACATGGCGGGTAGGTAATCAATAACTATAAATTCTATGGTTTCCTAAATCACCAAAACTTATTGAAACAAAAGTATTCCAAATTTTAATTTGTGTTTAAAATCACAAGTTATAAGATCCCAAACACAAACAACTTTTTTGTGAATGCATTTTTGCATTAATGGCAATAAAAAAGTACTGCAATTGGAAAAAATAATACTATTTGCTCAAGGTAATTTGGGTTACAAGAAATAAATATATGAACACTATTATTATTATTAAAATATCACCATCAACATATTAAACCAAACAAAATATATATAAATTCACACATGAAACCTGTTGCCTCCAGTACAAAATAGAGACAGATGATACCAAAGCTACAATAAAATTATTAGAAGTTGAAAAAAAAACATACAATACTGTGTTTACTTATTATAAAAGAATAAACAATTGATACAGACATATGTCTCGCCTTTGTATAATTTTGATAGAATAATGCAATTGTTGAAATAAAAAGTCAAATACCTGAACATACAATAAACTAGGATACTCAATCTATATGCTACTTAATTCCAAACCATTCAAAGTCAATAAACCATGACTAGAGGTGCAGGGTAAAAAACATTACAATTCAGTAAAAGAATTTGTGATGTAGAAACCGTGCCATCCCTCACTCTAGTATTGGCCACTGAACTACAATGTAAATTCCAAACAGAACCATCATATACATTCAATCTTAAATTATGCCCATAATAAATCAATGCTGACTTTCAAAACAGAAAAAAGGAGCGTTTTTATTGTATTTCAAACTGTTTATATTCTAGCAACTAATATTTACCTGCTTGTTATAGCATAAGCAGGGGCGGATGCAGGAATTTTCGAAAGGGGGGGTGCTAACCCAGGGCACCCAGGCAAAGGGGGGGTGCAAAACATATGTCCCGATACAAATGCATTGATCGCAAAAATAAAGGGGGGTGCGCACCCCCGGAACCCCCCCCCCTGGATCCGCCACTGATAAGTCACAAGAAAAGAAATCATCAACTGGAATGACTGAATGCTTGAAAAAGTCTGGAAACTATAATTGATCACCCTAACATTAAACTCTTATTAATAATCTCAAATACCCTTTTACAGTAAAACAATTTGTGTAAACACAAGTACATTCTTTCTTTAATTATTGAATTGCCTATTATTTTTTACTCTAATTGTAACATTTTTTTGTTATTTTCACTGACAATTATATATCAATTTACTATAATTGTTTTCTGTCAAGTTTAGAACATAGTTACAATCGAACAAGCCTGAATTCTGTCAGTACAATCAAATACTATTTAGTGAAATAATTACAAAAGTGCTTGACATGAAATTTGTATCGAATATTCGTCACCATTATTTAGTTAGGCTTGGCATAGGACAGAAAATAATCTATTCAACTCTTCTCTAGTAAATATGCATCCCAAGGTATAATTGATGAAATCTAATGTTTCTTCTGAAATCAACACAGTTTGTCGGATTTTCACACATCCTAATACAATAATTTGAGAGATGGTACATAATTTACAGTCAATCTAAGCAAGGAAATAATATCATCAACAGATCACTGGACGTATAAAATATAATACCACTTAGGATATTTCAATTATCATTCTTATTATATGTCAATTTTTCTAGAAAACTTTTCCCCCTTCAATACCGCTAAAAGTGTAAACCATGATTTAATTGGAACTGTCCACAATACTTTCTTGCACAGCAGGATTTAAATGAGATCTTACTTCCATACAAAGAGTGGGCATGTAAAAATGTTTCCCTGCTTTACTGATTATGATAGAAATAATAGTTGAAAGTCTTTGAGGACAAGGTATTATTTCAGATGTCATAAAAACTCAAAATTTATCATTGGACATAGGTCGACTCAAGGTCAGGTGAACATGTCAAGGTCAGGTGAACATATGTCAAGGCCAGTTGAAGACTGTCAGACAGATATGTACACCTGAAAATGATTCTGTAAACCAAATATAGTAAAATTGTTACTAACAATGACAAAGAAAACTAAAATAATCCCAAATTGTATATTGACTAAGGCAACATGAAAATGAGGTAGGGCTTATAAACTGTGAAAGACAGGGTCTTCTAGCACAGGCACTTGTCTCAGAAAAAAAATCCTTTATACCTTAATATAACACAAGGTGTTATATGAAGGTATATGAGGAAAAAAAATTGAGACAAGTGCCTGTGTCTTCTAGATATGTTTAACCTACTAACTAACTGAAATACTAACAAAATAATTACCAGTTACCAATAAAGCATGCAAACGAGATCAAGGTCAAATGAATCCTGTCTGACAGTACACCTTGCAATATTTGTACATACTAATTAGAATGACTTTGAAGTCATCATGACTAAAATTATCACTTGATAAATAAAAACTCATAGTTCTATTTTCCAGTGATTGAACCATGAAAATGTATTCAAGGACAAAACAGAATCATTAAACCATAAAAGCATCTGTTCTCAAAATCTCTTTTACCTTCATAAATAAATTAACCTTCAACAAAAAGTTTCTGGGATCCATGCCTCAACCCTAAAACTAAAAGAATCTTTGTGTCATGCATTCTGAGCCATTTGTCAAGGGGGAGACAAAACTCATACATACAAACAAAAACAATCATCAAATATATTTATTTCATGGTTACCAATTTTTGTGGTTTAAAAAATTTATGTGGATATCTGATTTCAAGGTTTTGCCAAAGTTTGCCTCTAGAATGTTTGTAAATAAGCTGAACTTTCAAATTCATTGTTCAGCTATTATACTTATAAAATCAAGACAAATTGGTATCCAATGAATAATACTGCATCTACAGCAAACCATCCCATTGGTTCAAAATATCAGGAAGTGTTTAGGTACTCACAGTTTTCAGCCAAGAATTACCATTCAGTGCCACTATCTTTGTCCATGCAGTGCAACTATCTTTGTCCCTTTACCATGCAGCGCCACTATCTTTGTCTGTTTACCATGCAGTGCCACTATCTTTGTCTGTTTACCATGCAGTGCCACTATCTTTGTCTGTTTATCATGCAGTGCCACTATCTTAGTCCATAGCCAGCACAGACAATCAATGTTGGGATGATATTCCAGGAAATGTTCTATAATAATGATTAAAATGGGAATGGTGAATGTTAGTACTTTGACATATATCAATATTTATGTCTGATTATATAATCCTTCATATTAGTCAAGATACACCAAACATAGTATGGAAAAATATCGACTATGAAATGTATCAGGATTGCTAAAATGCCCTGGAACAAAGCCAATTACACGATTGCTAAAAGTGTTGTGGAACAAAAACAATTAGGCAAATCTGTCTAAAACCATTATATATTCTTTTTCAATTTCAATATAATTCCATATGCTGGTGCAATTAATGATGTCTGTACATTCATGTCAACATAGGAGGGAAAATATTCTTTTTTCACCTAATCACATTTTCATGAGCTTGTACCAAGTCAGGAACCTCCTAGTAGTTGTCGTATGTCACATCCTTATGTTCTTGCTATTTGTGGAATTGGGTGTAGTTATATTGCAGAGATTTGATTACATTACATGTATTTGTGTATCAATTATAGACTTAGGATGATTAGAACTTGACATATCTTAAAAACATGTGTCTATTGTTGAAGCATGTTTGTTGTCATCTAAATTTCTTTTTGGTTTTTTTTGTATCTGACGCTGTGTCATTGAAGTATATTTTTATGATTAGATTGTTGGTTTCCAGTTTGAATGGTTTAACACTAGTCATTTTTGGTGCCCTTTATAACTTGCTGTTCAGTGTGAGCCAAGGCTCCTTGTTGAAGACTGTACTTTGAACTATAATGGTTTACTTTTACAAATTGTGACTTGGATAAGCAGTTGTCTCATTGAAACTCATACCACATCTTTTTCCAACAATTCAATAATCCCTCATATTAATTCATTCTGCAAAAAAGTTGTTTCTTTTATTATCAAATACAATAACCTGCTACACATTTATTTAGAAATGCCTTCCCAACCCATTCCCAATTAATATCATTCCTAAAGTCTTGATGATTCTTCTACACAAAAAATACTAAACGGTCATAAGACTTATGAGTGATTTGTTTAGTTTTTCAAAAATGGTTGTGGCATTTTTGTTTTCAATTTATACAACTGAATGACAGTGTATAAAAGGTTAGTACGCAAGACCTAAATGGATTGCTAGTGATCTTCTACCGCAGAAGAAGAATGAATTCAGTGATAACTCATTGCTCAAGTCAGTTTAATTATCCTTTCAATGTAATATATTTCCCACAAGAAACTATTCCAGCTATGGTAATTCAAAGATAGGCTAATGTGAATATTTATTAAAACAACTGGGAGCTAAATTAAAATGGAATTAAATTATTTAAAAGCTCTAACTTGTCTACCAATAATGCAAATTTACTTTTATCAATTAAGAAATGTAATATATTATATATTTCAAAGCTTTTTAGGGGGTTGTTTTAATTCCACTGGTAACTGAATACCCAGTTTTAATTATGCCATCACATGAAGGTTTTAACTGCATCTGTCTGTATTGTCCATTAAATCAGAATTAATGTCATTGCTCATGTAATAAATGTACTTTTATAAATCCATTTTAACCTTAGTTTTGTAATAATGAATTTTAAACATAGTTTTTTCAATACAGAATTTTAAAACAAAACAAGACTATTAAGCTCTTTTTGTTTGCTAATAGATGTATTAATTCCATATTCTTTTATTTGTTTAGCTTTATTGTAAACTTGTATTGTTATGAGTTACAATTTATGACAAAAATAAGCAAAGACCCATCGAAACAACATCTGATAAACAAATTTAATAATACTTTTAGATATTTGGATGATATTTTGGCTCTCAATAATGACGACTTCAGTATGTATATTAATGAAATTTATCCTGTTGAACTTACTTTAAATAAAGCTAATACTAACAATGACCACTGCCCTTTTCTCGATCTTGATATCTATATCACTAATGGAAAGCTGAATACTAAAATTTATGATAAAAGGGATGATTTTTCATTTCCTATCGTTAATTATCCGTTTTTAGATGGTGACGTTCCCTTGTCACCATCTTACGGTGTTTATATATCTCAACTTGTACGATTCGCTCGTGTATGTAACAATGTTTTAGATTTTAACGAGAGAAATTTATGTATTACTGAAAAATTATTACACCAGGGTTTTCGATATCACAAACTAGTCAAAACATTTACTAAATTTTATCATCGGTATAAAGACATCATTCGTAAATATAGCTCAACATGCAGACTTCTAATACGTTCAGGTATTTCACATCCAATTTTTTATGGTAATATTCTTTATAAAGCACAAAGGTGTCAGTATTCACCTCAGAAACTTACAAAACCTTTGAATAGACTTATTAAGAAGGGAAGTAATTACGATACTGTTGTCAAGTCATTAAAAATTGCATATTTTGGCGTTAATATTGAGTCACTGATAAGGTCTTTGCATCGGAACTAAACACGTTTATTCTAAAAACAGTTGTTGGCATGACACGGGTTATGTTCTTCTCATATATGTTATGATGGTATGATACTAAACCCCTAACGGGAAGGATTGTGCCTGATGTTCATATGATGAAATCATAATCTTTCAGTCAGTTTAGTTGAAGTCTGGAGCTGGCATGTCAGTTAACTGCTAGTAGTCTGTTGTTATTTATGTATTATTGTCATTTTGTTTATTTTCTTTGGTTATACATCTTCTGACATCAGACTCGGATTTCTCTTGAACTGAATTTTAATGTGCGTATTGTTATGCGTTTACTTTACTACATTGGTTAGAGGTATAGGGGGAGGGTTGAGATCTCACAAACATGTTTAACCCCGCCGCATTTTTGCGCCTGTCCCAAGTCAGGAGCCTCTGGCCTTTGTTAGTCTTGTATTATTTTAATTTTAGTTTCTTGTGTACAATTTGGAAATTAGTATGGCGTTCATTATCACTGGACTAGTATATATTTGTTTAGGGGCCAGCTGAAGGACGCCTCTGGGTGCGGGAATTTCTCGCTACATTGAAGACCTGTTGGTGACCCTCTGCTGTTGTTTTTTATTTGGGCAGGTTGTTGTCTCTTTGACACATTCCCCATTTCCATTCTCAATTTTATATTCTATAATTGATTAATGAATAAACACCCCCTCCCCCATTTTTGCAAATACCAAATAATTATAGTTATGTCCTGATTAAAAAAAAGTCGTTCATGACTGATTATTTGTTTCCAAGAAGTTGAGGCTCTCCAATATGGCCTGGCAAAATTAGTTTTTCCTGTCAAAGTTAAAATTAAAACAAAAGTGAGTACATTTAAGGGACTTGTTTTAAGCTGCTTTGTAATAAGGGACTTGTTCAATAAGTCACTAAGACTACCAAGAAAGTTCAACCTATAAAAAAAATCATGAGAGACTCCTTGGAGGCTGAATCACTAACTTGATATATATGCTTATTAAGTTGAGAGTGGTGGTTATTTCAAAATTAATAGGAATATTCCTCTCAATTTATGTGAATTTATATTAAAAGGTTTAATCCCGCTGCAAATGTTTGCACCTGGCCCAAGTCAGGAATCTGACGTACAGTAGTTGTTGTTTGTTTATGTAATTTATACGTGTTTCTCGTTTCTCGTTTTTTTTTATTCTATATAGATTAGACCATTGGTTTTCCTGTTTGAATGGTTTTACACTAGTAATTTTAGGGCCCTTTATAGCTTGCTGTTCGGTGTGAGCCAAGGCTCCCTGTTGAAGGCCATACATTGACCTATAATGGTTTACTTTTTTTAAATTGTTATTTGGATGGAGAGTTGTCGCATTGGCACTCACACCACATCTTCCTATATCTATTATATACATGTATATATACATGCAAGGTTGCAATAAACCCATAAAAAGTATTCTAGTTAGCATCTGGAAACAATAATGACTAGCAGATAGATGGAAGATCGGAGGAGTCAAAGGTAAAAACAATTATACACCCTCGCCTACTTTAAAGCAGGGGTATAATAAATTTTGTAAGAATAAGTCAAGTAACCTATATATAGATGCAACCAGATTACCATAGCTCATGTGGACATGTAGATATTACTCATAAAAAATTATCAATTTTTGAAATCTATTTATTTTTTTCCCAGTTGCAAGTTTATCACATGTTTTTATTAGTTCACCTGGCCGAAGGGCCAAGTGAGCTTTTCTCATCACTTGGCGTCCGTCGTCGTTGTCGTTAACTTTTTACATTTTCAACTTCTTCGAGAGAACCACTGAATGGAATGAAACCAAACATGACAAGAATGTTCCTTATGAGGTGCTGACCAAGTGTTGTTACTTTGTAGCCGATCCATGATCCAAGATGGTTGCCAGCGGGGGACTTAGTTTAACATAGGACCCTATGGGAAATGCATACAAATGTCTTCTTTTAGAGAACTACTGAATGGAATGAAACCATTCATAGTATGAATGTTCCTTATGAAGTGCTGACCAAGTGTTGTTTTTTTGTCGCCAATCCAACATCCAAGATGGCCGCCAGCAGGGGACTTAGTTTAACATAGGACCCTATGGGAAATACATACAATTGACTTATTTTAGAGAACCACTGAATGGAATGAAACCAAACATATTATGAATGTTCCTTATGAGGTGCTGACCAAGTGTTGTTACTTGTCACCGATCTTACATCCAAGATGGCCGCCAATGGGGGGGGGGACTTAGTTTAACATAGGATTCTATGGGAAATGCACACAAAAGTCTTCTTCTAGAGAACCACTGAACTAAATGAAACCAAACATAGCATGAATGTTCCTTTCTAGCTTATGAGGTGCTGGCCAAGTGTTGTTACTTTGTAGCCAAATTTTATCTTTTTTTATATGATTTCAAAAACCTAAGTAGAGTCAGTTGAGCGATACAGGCTATTGAGAGCCTTTAGTTATTTTCTATATCAAAAAAATTGATTTTGTCAACTAGCCTACTATACATGCATCAATTTTAAAATCAATATCAATTTTCTTATGACACCCATCTGTTCAGCAGAATGCTACCAAAATCAGTTAACTCACTCCTAATTGTATTAATATCATAATAGTTGCTGAAAACATAGCTAAATTTACAACATCTCACCTAAAACAAGTCATTTATCTTAATCATTAAAATCTGATCAGGACAATCATAAACTGGACACGACTACAAAAGCTTCTGGTACCCCTGACATTATCATCATAAACCTTCCGTTAATGAACGGAATCAAATTACCCAGTCCAGTCTATAATTATCATGCGTGGTTAGGGAGACCAATTCCAAATTTGTCGATAGAAATTAATGAATGATTGCTAAATAAAGAATTCTACGATTTCTCTTTATTCCAGTAAGGTTCATTAAAATTCTGACACTCGTCAGACAGATTAACAGCCTTAAGGCACTCCCATAATCCTTAATTATCACCATGTACAACATTGCAAGGAAAGAATTACAATTGAGTTTAAAACTCATCGTTTTTATGGACCATTTATAGTTGAACAAAAGGAGGACGAACACACTTTTTCCCGTTATCTCCTGCCTAATGGCCATACTTTTTCTTTAGATCAGATAATACAAAGTATAATTTTCTCCATATCAGATCACAATACCAATAATTCTAAAATGTTTCATTCCAATCCAATTTCCTTTCTCGCTTATTATGAAAGATAAATCTAAATAATTCTTTGAACAATGTATTAATAAATGCAGATAGCTAACAGTATTTATAGATCAATTTCTTCAAAATTAAAAGCTAAACCTTTTTATATCAGTCTGCCAGGAAAAGTATTCACTGTAAAAATGTCTTATTAAAAAGCAAAGTTACCTTAATTATTTAAAGATTTATGATAAAATTGAGAATGGAAATGGGGATTGTGTCAAAGAGACAACAACCCGACCAAAGAGCAGAAAACAGCCAGAGGCAACAAATGGGTCTTCAATACAGCAAGAAAATCCTGTTATGATTCAATTTATCCCAGGAATAAAATGGTAATCACTGACAACATAATATATGTAGAAAATGTACACATTACAACACATTGGTGGTATACAACCAGATATCATAGGCACTATGCTTTCATTGCTTTTCCTCATCTAGATTATGCAATATTCAGATTTCATTCTGAATAACTGCGGTTTGCTTATCATCCAGTGGCAAATATTTCAGAAAAAAATATTCAAGGTGGAGATCAAATTAGACAACAAATCTTAGGTTCTCCTATAGATTCCGAAAAACAGTAAACTAGGTAGTAGATAAGAAAATGGACTTGTATCCGGTCAACTATGTTCACTTCAAAGATTTTTGAAGGACTCTTTAATATGCCAAGGATACCACATTAGATTGACTATCCCCATTCTGACTATCACCTTGCCCTGTGCTTGAATAGAATCTCACCTTAAACATGTGCCATAATTATGGTAATGCAAGAGACCAGTTGGGTGACCATTGCTTGTATATTTTTAGATGCGACCTAAATCAGTCCTGAACAGTCTGAAAATAAATAAACCAATGAAACTCTTCAAGTTTTCCTTTTGAACAGAAAGGTGATATCCCATTAATATTGTATCATTATACATTTCTTTAAAAACTTGTTTATATTAATAAAATTCATCTCTAATCTACAACCAAAAATTTGAAAAGCTCAGCAATAATTTGAACTTCTTTTATTGCAATTTAATAGCCTTATAACCTATTTAAATAATTTTACCTCAATTACAAACAAAGTTATGATTTGTCAGTAGTTATAGAGTAATTTTCTCAGTATACCACAATACACCTAAGTCATTTATTACCTTTATCTACACGATTATAAGACACCTGGAGGAAAGGTGGTGTAAAATCAACTTTCAATTTCTCTCACTGACCTATCTAATTATATATGTTGAAATAAAAATGTGTTGTTACTGCCAAAAGCCTTCTTTTCTCTGTCCTCATTATCTGTAGGGTAGTTCTCACCTATTTATATGTTAATTATAATCTATGTATAAAGGTATGTCAAGTTCAATCAAGATAGGAATCTAGGAACGTAAGACCACAAGTTAGCCTATTTGATTGCTGGATCCTCTAGGCTTAGATCCTAATGGTCTAGATCATCTTGTGACACTCATTCATTAACACTTCACATATGATACCTATATACATAAACTAAATACCTGCCACTCTGTTCTCTAATTTTTTTTTATTAGGAAGCAGTTGATTTAAGATAAAACTGTGACTGATCTTTATAAATAAAGAATACCCTTCCTTATACCAGGTTATAAACTTATTACCACATGCTGAATACAAAAAATCTAATATCTCCCCTCAAACATGTGGGACTTTCTTTTTTCCCTTATGCACATCCTTTGAAAGTGTTATATTTGATCAGCTTTATTAATATCCAATTTGCATTTAGAACAGGTTAGCTTTAAGTGCACTTAGACAGACAAACAGACAGAGTAATTGCTAAATATACAAGTATATAGATTGATTGAAAATTGGTTGCTAAGGTTGATTCGAGTCATGTATTACATACATATTCAAGACGCTTCATGTCTAAAGAGAGGTTCTGAATAAACAGACCCTTCCTTATACCAGGGAACAGTCACAAAACACATATATGTAGCTCCATCAATGTAGGGCTCAGTCACTCCAACCCCACCTCTAGGTGGAGATGTGTGGTCTATGTCAATGAGAGAGGGGGGTCGAAGGTGTCCTGATCCCGAGGTCCCTAATATTTAAAGAAATTTAAATACCGACATCCTGAAATTTGAAAAAAGAATTCCCGGATCCCAAAAGGATCAATCCTGAAATCCTGAGCTTAAAAACCCCTGATCCCTGAAGTCCCAAAAAGGTCCTGCCACCCCTCATGAAACATTACATAAATTCAGACTTCTTTTAGAGCTGCAGCGTAAAATGGATCATAAAATAATATTTTACCAATTATCTTTTAGAATCACATATCAGCTCTTTCAAAACTCTTTTTTTTTCTCTGTTGCTTCCTGCATTCTTTACAATTTTAAAATACTTGTAATTGAAATATACATCTTTAGATCTAAACATACAAAGATTTATCAATTCTTAACTTTGCTTCAATGTTTGAATTTGTTATTCCACTGTAACTTATATAATTTAAACCTTTGTTTTCTTAAATTTCATCCAGATAGCAGTCTATGAACGGACTATATATATACAAGTTACAATCAGACTTGACTATGACTATATAAGTTATGACCAGTCATAAGTCTAAAGACCATTTATGAAGGGTGGCCTAAATCTCCAATAAAAAGCCTTTAAGGATGTATTTAAGTAACTCTACTACTGCCAGTGCTATTCTAATGATTTAAAACAAATGCATAAAATTTGTTGTTTGAGCTGCAGAATTATTTTCTTAAAAATCAAATATCAATAAAAAAAGAAATAAAAATACTAAATCACTGTGACAGAATTACATCATTAAAATGTAAAACAATTGTTTTACACTGACTTTTAATGCAGTTGGTATTGAAAATGAGTGCAAATTAATCATAAACTTCAAAAATAATATCTCTTATCTGGGTTATGACATTGGCTTATATTGTTTTAATTCTTATCTATAAAACCAATAAAATTATTATAAGGAAGTCCTGAATTTTAGTTATGCAACATTTATGACAAACATGGGAATCAAGAAAGCTTTTATCCTGCAATTAGCTTTGCATTCAAGATTTTAAAACTGTCACTTGCACTAGATAATGTTTTCTGCAAATCATATCTGAAAATTTCTTGTGGGCAGGTGACACAATATTGAGGGGCACCAAGGAGGGACCAATAACAGCAATAAAGGTATACCAAATGACAACAAACCTCAAGTCGCTGAGATTCATCTGCATTTAGATATACAAGAAACATTTCCATATACGTACAAATCAAGATAATTCTCAATGTGCATGCTCATAGAGAATGGAATTTATTACAAAGGATAATAATAAGATATATCCTTTACAAAATAGAGCCATGATAATATATGCATTGATATGTTACCCCTAACGTCACAATAGTTCTATTTTACTCAAATGACTAATTCTGCCCCAGTGCAAAAAATACAAAGTTGGTTAAATTTCAACAAGACTACACACTTAAAAAATGAAGAGTAACAATTTTTTAGTGGTGCATTTGATTTTTTTTGATTTTTTAATATTCTTAAACCTAGATTAATTGTTGATGACAGGCATCTGGTTTGTTCTGCTAGAAGAAAAAAGAATGCAGGGAAATATAAATGCCACTTAAAGCAAATGTCATACATTACATAATCCACAATTTAACTTGGTCATTACATGCTAATGTTGCATTTAAAATCAAATAATCAATCAATCAATTGTAACTGTACAACAAATCAACATTATTACCATCATTTTTTTACTGTATATTGATCATGAGATTTTCATGTTTTTGCCTTTCCAATCTGACAACAATATAAATCAAACCCTGTTTTCTCTGTCTGTGTGGGTTTGGATTATTTAAATCATCTGCTTCCCGTCAAGGTTGTTTCAAGCTTCCCGCCAAGGTTGTTTCAAGCTTCCCGTCAAGGTTGTTTCAAGCTTCCTGTCAAGGTTGTTTCAAGCTTCTCTTCAAGGTTGTTTCAAGCTTCCCGTCAAGGTTGTTTCAAGCTTCCCGTCAAGGTTGTTTCAAGCTTCCCGTCAAGGTTGTTTCAAGCTTCCTGTCAAGGTTGTTTCAATTTATCACTGGTTATGTTCTAGGTTCTTGAAGTATTTGGATATCTGGAGAGAAAAGATAAAATTCATCAAACAAGTATTACCAAATAAATCGTTTGAGTTTTTCCTTTCCCTTCTTCAATATAACTTTAATATACTCTCCTGAATTATTTTTGGAAATCAAATAGAAATTCATTTGCTTTCTCCTATTTTCATGATGAAAACATCTGTCCAGGGAGCTACCATTTGATTTTTAGGGGGTGAAAAAAAGGCAGGAGTTTTGAGTTAAAAAAAAAAAGACAGGATGAACAACTTAGCCAAAAAAGGATAAACTTATAAATAAAAAAGCAGTACCAAATAGAGTGAAAAATAAAAAGGGAGGACAGAGATTATATTAAACTTTTTCATTCTAGCAGCTTCCCCCATAAAATTCAAATGGTAGCCCCTTACATTATGTTTGCATGCACTGACTGCAGCTACAGAAAAAGTACATCTATAAAAATTGAAATAGCCTTCGGATGCAGATTTAGGGTCCCCCTTTTTTGGGAAAAAAAATTGGTTGATTATACAGGCAATCACTGAAGCATGACTAGAGCAAGTCCCCTCTTAGGCAGTCAGTGGGTCCTCACTTATGATCCACCACTGGAAACAAATACATGTATGCTCAATAAAATAATCATTTTTTAAAATCATACACACACAATCAACTTGAAGAACTGCAACAGACAGGCATTCTGGCCAAAATATTATCTTGAGTACTATAGTATGTTATTCATTCTTCTATTCCAATATCATGTCTCTCTTCTATTTTAAAATAAACAGAAATACTAATCTACCAGCTCCAAACAGACCAGAGCAACTGAAAGATGTAATGTGAGCTATTTCTCACTATAATAAAACACTGCTATTAGTGCATGCTTAGGAACAATAGAAAGTTGGATTATAAAACACATCACAAAGCTTCACCTACAAAAAATTAAGGAAGTTTTACTCACAGTTTGTTAGAAAAATGCGAGAAAAAAGTGCCAGCATGCAAGAATATATAAGTACACATAGTCCACATGTACTAGGTAAAAAGGCAGTTGACGAGATGAGCAATGTGAGAATGCAACAGACTGTATAACATTCTCAAATGAAGCTTAATATTAAATTTCAGGAAGCTCAATCTACAGTCCATCATAAAAAAAATCTGTCAAACATGTCATGTGATAGACAGCCAGAGGAAATTCAGTATTGCAACCACATAAATTTTTCAAATTTATTCTTTTACCGTATCTGAAGTTCATCAAAACCATATGGACCTAAAACTACAAAATCAACCAATTTTAGATATGTTTTACATGTATCAAAGTTCCTTCCAAAATGAATATAACTTGTACAACGAAAGTCTATAGTTTGTCCTTGTAAGATGGGACATAGGCATAGTAAAAAATATAAGGCTTTGAGGTTTATTGCACTTTTACTTAATCTCACCATCTATCAAAATTGCTTCGCCTGTGATCTGTTCATTATCCTATATCTACATGTTTGCTTCAAGGAGAATTACAAATGATCATGTTAATGTGCAAGAAATATGTATAACAACATTAATGATATGTTCATGTTGTTTTAAATGTAATAAAACTTGCATTTTTAATGTACATACTTCAAATGCATATTGTCTGCTTGGCTTAGTTCAATTGCATTTAAGTTCTGACACAACTTGTTTAAAGCATAAAGGTGTTTAAGTGAAACTTTGGGGCTTTTCTCCAAAATTTAATTTTAATGAAGTTTAATTAAAATTGAAAGCCAAAAGATTGCATGCCATTTGAAACTAGTTCAAACAGATAAAACACTCTTGAAAACTTGATACAGATAACAATTATGCTACTTTAAACTTTTCTAGTATCTTCTCCATTAAATAACTATTAGAAAAAAACTTAACCCCATAATAAACTAGCATTGTGATACTATACCAAAGATGTACACTGTGATTCAATAGCTAAGTTGTAAACTGTGATCCTTCCCCAAAGATGTACACTGTTATCCTATACCAAAGGTGTACACTGTGATCATATACCAAAGGTGTACACTGTTATCATATACCAAAGATGTACATTGTGATCATATACCAAAGGTGTACATTGTGATCCAATACCAAAGATGTACACTGTGATCATTTACCAAGATGTACACTGTGATCCTTCACCAAAGATGTACACTGTTATCCTGTACCAAAGGTGTAAACTGTGATCCTATACCAAAGGTGTACACTGTGATCCTATACCAAAGGTGTATACTATGATCCTATATCAAAGGTGTACATTGTGATCCTATACCAAAGGTGTACACTGTGATCCTATACCAAAGTTGTACACTATGATCATATATCAAAGGTGTACACTATGATCATATACCAAAGGTTTACACTGTGATCCTATACCAAAGGTGTACACTGTGACCCTAACTTTACTATTCAAACCAAGCCAATGTTTCAAAGTAAAAAAAAACAGAACTTAGAAGGAGTCAAAGCCAAATAATTTCCATGGAAATGAGATGTGGCAATGCTATTATATCAATGATTTACTATAGTGGTCAACTTAAACCAATTGTATCACAAACTTTAACAAAAGCATACCTTATTTTGCCTGTAGGCAAGGGAAGACCAAAACAAATAAATTGTAAAATAGATTCAATTCAAGATGCCATAAAAATTAAAGCTGCAATCTATTTTGAAGACAGAATCAATATAAAGCAGAAAATTGTAAAGATTACAACATCATATGAAAGTGGTTTGCTTCAGAAACTTCAGAATTAAGCTGTTAGAAGCTGCATTTCTTGAGGATTCAAGTGTGTAATGAAAACTGAGTAACATGAATAATCTGAAAATTATAATAATTGTATTGCAATTGTTTGTTTCAGAAAAAAGACACAGTGTCTATGATCTTACATTAAATTTTTAATATATTGATATTTTACAATCAAGCTGTCATGTTTCAAAAACTAACTCTCATTTTAAATCTATTTTTAACTTCCATTAAATTATCAAAATACAAATTGTTTGGGAAAATCACTGAGTTGTAGCTTTGAAGGACATAAAACTAAAATTACAAAGTTCAATTATTAACCTAATAAAATCTAATTTTCAGTTATATTAAATCTGGACAATAAAACTTTCTGATATTAAATTGTATTATTCATTGAAGGTACCAATTTATTATCTCTTTGTAGTTTTTCTACTTTTTCTAAAGAAGAAATTTTCAACTACCTGTAATTCTAAATTTTAAACTCTTTATATATTCTTAAAAGGCAATACAGTAGTCATAAATGTATAGAATATATGTATACGGTGATCATGGGCTGTTTTATGCTCCTTGACACATTCCCCACTTCCATTCTCTATTCTTCTTTTATAAAAAGCATCATTATATATTAAGAGGTCTGAAATCTGGGAAATTTGTTATCCAATTCTTCAGTCAAATCACAGATAAATAAAAAGAAAAATACATGTACCTTCTTTTTTTTGAGAGAGAGAAAAACATGTACTTCATTAAATTTGATATATCATAATCCCAATGAGATCATTTATAACATTTTGTGCCAAATCTCAGTTGTCCATTCAGATTGGACTATTTATTCCAAATAGCCATATCCATGAGATTATCGTACATATAAAAACCTTGTCATATTAAGGCTTCAAGGGTTCAATATGTTACCAACTTCAAGGGAAAATGTCTGCCGTTACCCATCATATACTCTTATTCCTGTGGTGGTATAGATTTTCTGTCATTCATCCCACTCCATCCACCTTGCAGAAACTGCCATGGTATTATATTGTTTAATTTGTTCTTGTACTTACATGTGTAAAATACTTTCCACTGGACAGTAAGAAATCACCAATAAAATCGATCAATCAGTTTAAAAGGGCATACAATTGATACTTATACTTTTAATGGATAACACTAGTATTTGGAACAGGTATTTCTTACTCTTCTAATTTATCCCCAAATTTTTGCAATGTCCCTTCTACTCAATCTTTTAATTTTCTATGGAATGGTCTCTTTAAATTTTTTCATTTGGGCATTAAGTTGTCTGTCCTTTGAATTATGATCTCTGTTCTCTTCTTTCACTCTCAGCATCTTCAAATTTTTATCAATTCATAAAAGATATTTCTTTTTCCCATTCATATCGGCTAATAGTCAATTTGTTATAAATAATATTATGTAACGATTATTGTGGTGTTTATGCTGTCTGACTTGCAGTGAAATTAATTAAACAAATGGACCAACGTCGCCACACTCTCACTGTACAAATAGTCATATCACAATGGTATCATCTTAGATCTAATATTAAATCTATATCGTTCAATAATCAACAATACACAGGAAACTACTAATTCACTTAAACTATTTGAACAGTATATTAGAGTCAGTGCAAATCACTTTTATTTGCACATTTTCTTCCTTTTGAGGTTAAAATCAACACACACCTTAATACAAAATCAATAACTGGCAATTGAGGAAAGAAATTAATGTATTTTTTATGTTTTCTTTTTTAACAAAAGTGTTTAAAAAGAATAATAGTTTTCCACTTTTAATTTAAATCAATGTGAATCACAGCTGTATACCGTACAAGTAATCAGGTTCACAGTATATCCAAAGGGAGATAAGTCAAAACAAATTGTACTCTTTTATTTCTTGAGCCAAATAAAACTTTTTAGTCTTAATAATAGCCTACCCTAAAGATATTTTTGTCATTTTTCATTAAGCACTGTTAAAGTCAGAATTTTGCTCCCATAGACTCAATGTAAAAAAAACTATAAAATAAATAAACAACCCTACCTTCCTACCTTAACTGTTTTTAAATGCAACTGGAACCATACATACTATTTTATTTGGCCATTGCTGTACTTTTCTTTTAGAAAAAAAAACATTGGGTTTGAATTCTGATTGTTTTCCAGGTCATTCATTAACAAAGTCATTTATGTAAATCTTTAATTGCCACCATACATTTGGTAATTTCATGTGTAAATACATGTACGGTATGTGGTAGATATATATCAATAATCTGTATCTTTTCAGCATAACTTTACACAAGAGAAGCAGATGAGAGACCACACAAGTCATATTCAATTAACAAAGTCAATGTTTTTCAGTATTTTATTATCTTCGACCACAATTTGGAACAGATATTTTACTTTCTTAAAATTTTTATTTTTTCCTATTGTTACTTTTTTTCTTTCATTTTTCCCCTCTTGATTACTGTTCTAAGAAGTTAATTCACATCTGATACTTCACTGTAAGATGCCAAATATTTGTTTGTCAAAAGTACATTGGAATCATTACGGTTAATTTGTTTTACATTCCAGGTATCTATCTACCTGTACATGTATCAATATTCCTATGTCTATTTGTAACTCATTCATTTCTATAAAATATTATTCGCCACACATATGTCAAAATAAGTTATTTTCATGAATTTTATAGAATGTCTCCATTTAGAAGAAAAATTGATACTTTTCCATACATTTTATGGAATGTCTCCATTCAGAAGTCAAATGAAAAATCTACCGTTAATAAGGACTCATGCACTGCTCTCCTTTCACAACATATATGTCTGCTGACTTAATCTCCTCCTTGAAACTGGTACATCACTTCAGTAGACACTCCAGCATGCTTCAGACGATGATAAGTCTGACCTGAGATTAAAATAAATTCATGTTAAAATCTGACAATATCATAAATTCACAAGAATATGATACACATAGTAAGTTTTTAATCAAAGTCAATAACTAAAATGACATTGTTGTTCAGGTGAAAAACTATATGAAACAATGATAAACCTTTAAAGAATCTTTCAAAATCTTTCACATATAACTTATAACTATCAAACCTCTCTCTTATTAATATGACCTTATCAAAAACAAAAGCATCTAAAACTGGTACAAATATATTATTTAGCAGCTTTCCTCCAAGTACAACTATTTATCTTTAAGACAGGGGATGATTGATATGTATATCAAAATCATATTGTAACTACCTTTATGGTAATTAGGTGTCTTTATCTGTGCATCCATTCAGGATATGTTGCAAAAATACTTTTTCAAAGTATCAATCCATATACAACTGATTCTTTTTTAATCAGAAAAATCCTATTAAAATCAAGGGCAGATAATTATATTCAATTTGATAGGTCAATTTGTGTTTTTGACAATGAAGCCTGTGACCCCTATTTTATTTTGAAAATTAATTTTTTCATTGAATTTTTATCAATTCATTTTGTTTGGTGTGTCCTCAAATTATATAGAATTTATTTTCTCCTATAAAACCCATATAAAATAACTGCAATCTCATTAATTATAATGTATTTTAAACAAAATAACAAGGTTTTATATTGAAATTTGAAAGTACATTAACACTATTTTAAAGTCTTTTAAAGAATTTTAAGAAAAATCTCTAGTTTTGAACACCCAAGCCTCCTAAATGAGAGATGAATAGCATTTATGTTGATTACTATTCTCTACAAATAATAATTCCCCAACAAGACACTCAAGTCACTTTTACTTCCAGTCAGTATAGATACACTGCTGTGACTCCAAGGTCATAAGTGAATGATGAAGAAACAATGTTTACCTCTCAAGGTCTTATTAAAATCGAAAATTAAAGAACCTTAGTGAGCACGCTCATATACCCCAGGTCCCCACATTGTCATTGGAGAAATTAAATAAGTGTAAGAAAAAAAAATTGTATAAGAAAAAATATTGGATAATAATTTCCTGTCAATATGCACATCTACATAGTATGTCCTTATTATCTACAAAGTTTTATGAAATTCTGTTGTGTGGTTTCAGAGGAGTTGAGATAACAAACTGTTGCAGAAGTACATTGAAGTAAATAAGTTCAAAGGGGCGTACCTCCTAGAAAAAAAAATGAATTGTAATTTCCTGTCAAATGCACATCTACGAAGTATGTCCTTAATATCTACAAAGTTTCATGAAATTCTGTTGTGTAGTTTCAGAGGAGTTGCGATGACAAACTGTTGCAGTAGTACATTAAATTAAATAAGTTCAAAGGGGCGTAACTCCTTAAAAAAAAATTGAATAGTAATTTCCTGTCAATATGCACATCTACATATTATGTCCTTATTATCTAAAAAGGTTTCAAGAAATTCTGTTGTGTGGTTTCAGAGGAGTTGCAATGACAAACTGTTGCAGTAGTACATCGAAGCAAATAAGTTCAAAGGGGCGTAACTCCTAGAAAAAAAATTGAATCGTAATTTCCTGTCGATATGCACAACAACATAATATGTCCTTTTTATCTGAAAAGGTTTCGTGAAATTCTGTTGTGTAGTTTCAGAGGAGTTGCGATGACAAACTGTTGCAGTAATACATTAAAGTAAATAAGTTCAAAGGGGCGTAACTCCTAGAGAGAGAAAAAAATTGTAATTTCCTGTCGATATGCACAACTACATAATATGTCCTTTTTATCTAAAAAATTCTGTTGTGTGGTTTGAGAGGAGTTGGGATGACAAGAAACAGGACTGACAGACTGACAGATGGACGGGTCAAAAAACATTATACCCCACGCAACAAATATACCCTCCGCAACTTCATTGCGTGGGGTATAAATAGACTGAAAATGACCATTATTCAGTAGGGGAGCTTCAACCCATCAGAAAATATACAAAAAATAATAAGATGCAATGGCAGAAGTTCAAACCTGCACAGTTGGGACAAAATTTTGTGCAGTACACTGTGCCTGTGTGAAATGACCCCCCCCCCCCAAAAAAATTAACTTCCTTTCATTGGCTTTCATGCAATACACTATGCTGTTGCTTATTGAATGCTCCCCCCTTTTTTTGGCCAAAAAAAATTATTTGAAGAAACTTTGTTCTCCCAATTGTTTTCTTTCTTAAAGGTGCACTAGCTGTCAAATTCATGTTCACTGATTTTAATCAAATTCTCATATTTGATTTATAACAATGTACAACATTTATCCAAACTATTAAAAGTCTAAAAACAATTAACAGGGCACAGGCATAAAAATATGTAGCTTCGTTTCGTGTGTATTTTAGTCTAGACGACATCTAATTAACTATCGAGTTGACCTCTAAAGTCCTCCGATGACCATATAAGTGATGTAAACATAATATAACGTGACGGTACCCAAATTGCACCTATTTTGACAGTTTTTTCAACTGTGTGTTTTTTATGATCAAAACAAAAATTTTCATTTTTTGTCTATTTTGTAGCCGTATCCTTCTTTATTATATAGGTACACCATTTTTAATCCATTTGGAATCATAGAAAAATTGGTCTGAACTAACCTCCAAACCATCAATGATTCTGTAATAAGGAGTACGCAGAGTATGCATCCATGCTTAAATTTGCATTGTCAAAAGTCGAATAACAGAGCTTTTGTTTAATTTTTTTTTAAATATTTTGAACAATTGGATATTTGTCCATGCTTACTCTTCATTTTTTAAGAAATGGATACTTGAAACATATTGTATTTGCTGATTTTAAAAAGATGACGTGATGACGTTGCATGGTGATGTTTCAGTACATTTTGCTTTTTCAGTAAACACTACATCTGTTGATAAATACTGTGAGCGTTTTGTGTATATCTTAATATTTTTACTTATGTTGAAAGACGTGCATAGTATCAAATTATAAAAATACAAATTGTTTAGTCTCTAGGAAATCTTGTAAAATATCCGCTGCTATTTATGATAAATAGGTGAAATTTGGGTACTCTGTGCAATTTGGGTACCTTTACGTTAGATATAAATAGATTAAGCGAACTCGTGCTGATGGGTTTTTCAAGGTCTATTTTATTTCTTACTATAAATGAAAAATAAATATTTATCATCGCTTTTACCTGTATAAGAATGATTTTTTTCGGATCAAATCAGTCAATCAAATAATTTACCTTTGTTTCACTTTCAATGTTGACATTCTATTCCTTTAAATAACTTCACACATACAATTCACATGTTATCTATCTGAAGTTGAGGGGTTAAATTGAAGTTCACATGAATACAAATTCAATGATGTCAAATTATTCACTTGCAACTGAATAATTCATACTCAATGTTTTTTAGCTTATTTTGAAAAAATTTAACCATACTGGCTGCTAAAAGCGAATTATTATTTCACTATTTGCATTTCATTAATGATTGAGCAAAAAAAATAATATTAGATAATGTTAGATTTTTTATATATCTCGTAGCTAGTGTCCCTTTAGTTGAGTGACAAATCGGGAAAAGTCGCTTAGTTCAGGAGTTTAATGGACCGAAATACCTCACGGCTGAAAATTCACATGAAGATAGAGTAAACATTATACTTTCATTTTATCCCTGTCGTAGAGTTTTCCCACGGTGCAGTTTTTTTGTAAAATCATGTAAAAGTGAGATTTTCTGATTTTTTTCTTTTTCATTTTCAAACACGAGAACGCTTATAATAAATTCCCAAATGAAGATATCATAAACAAATTTGGCATCATATGAAAGAGTGATGTATCAGCTTTTATTTGACATCAAGCTTTAATATCAGATGAACATATAAATTGAGTGAATTGGCCGATTTTCAAATGTATGTAATATTTTTGTCAATCTTACCGTCTATCAAAGTCTATTACATTTCTTATATATATCACCAATAGTAAATTTTCACAAAATATAATGGAACAACCAATACTTAAGAAGTTTTGATATATAAAAGTTTGATAGAACATAAAAATCAACTTTTACAAGCATTTTTATAAAACTCATCACATAGCAGTATTACTACTCAATTTTCACCTCAATGATTTATGAAACGTTCCCCTTTCCTATTTACCCCTATCATATGAAATATAATGAATTTAATATGCATTTTCTTAAGTTTTATAAAAAAGAATGTATATTTGCATCAATAGTTGTGTCGATGTGCTTGAATAAGTACAGATGCTAAGGTTTAATAACTTTTGAGGTGCTTTTATTCTTGTTTTTCGAAAATACTAATTTTAAACCACATTGGAACACATCCGAAAAATTCCGGAAATTATTGTTGGTGCTAATTCCATTCAATAGTGGGTCTCATTGGGGTCTAAGCGTGACGCTAGATTGCTGATTTTCAGTAAGCGTGAAACGTGAAAGTCAAATTATTGTGCCGTGAAAACGGGAAAGTCTAGCGGGACATTGAAATTTACAAAAAAAAGAGAATTGTTTAGAATACGTATATAGTGTAATTAAGCGGGATACAGGAATCTGACAAAACAGTAAGCGGGATCCGGGATCAGATCCCCCCAATGAGACCCCCTTAATAAGAACTAGTAGAGTAGCTTAGATCATGTTATTAAGCCTTTACATGTCCAAGAAGAAAACATGATCATGCATTTGAATTAGTGAGAGAGAAAAAAACATGCGTGTAACGATGAATCAACTTTCGTTAAAACACGCTTCATGGCATTACAATGACTGGTATACAATGTCTATTCTGGACACAAAAGTCATACAACAAGTTAAGCAATTAAGGTATGTTGAGTCATTTGAGCGTGCCAATATTGTTTTAAATCATGACGCAAATTATCAGGCAGGCCATCTAGTGGTGAGTTTACTCGTAATAAATAACTTCAAGGACAAGCCGCTTCAACATTCAGCATGCATTGTTAACTATTTGATGAAATTAAAAATCATTTGCTTCTGATGTTTTAAATTATTCGGGACATGATGTTGCTTTTCAAATACTACAGTGCAGCATGTCTTCATTCATTAAGTCTACAGGATGATTTGTTAGCTTAAGAAAGAAAAAAAACATGTTCGTTGTCGTATAGTTTGTGCCATATACATTTGTTTACAGATATTGCATTTTGTGAAAAAAAATCTAAAATGCTGTTTATGATCGTTCGAGATTTCAAATCATTTCTATCTTTACAATGAATTCCAACCTCTCTCAGACTGGTAAATATTTTGCCTGTTTAGTAGATGACAATTTTTTTCAAATGGCTAATGATTACAATGCACTCTCATTTGATACTGAACGGAAATGTATACTTAGGCTGAGTGTGTGATATTCCTTTATGAAGAACCAGTAAACCCCTGATTAAAATATGGTATTGGTATTGTCCAAAGTCTTTATGTAAAATGTACAACAGTTATTGAGATTTGGCCAATGACTGCTTTAAAACCATAAAAAAAAATTGTGGTATGATTGCCAATTCAAAAAATGGCCACAAAAGACAAAAAATACACATACATTTACAACTATAGGTCACCGTACGGCCTTCAACAATAAGCAAAGCCCTTACCGCATAGTCGGCAATAAAGGGCCCGAATTGACAAATATCAAACAGTTCAAACAAGAATGTGGCGAGGTTAAACATGTCAGCAGGAGCCCACCCCTCCCCTTACATCGGACATTGGTGTATATAAAAAGAAGATGTGGTATGATTGCCAATGGAATAACTCTTCACAAGAGACCAAAATGACACAGATATTTACAACTATAGGTTACCGCACGACCTTCAACAATGAGCAAATCCCATACCACATAGTCAAAGATACAATAAGGTTTATTTCAAATGGTGGTAGATCCAAATTGTTATTCAAGTCATTGAATGCAGATCAATAAGGGATTGTATGAAATTTCTTTGTGCACCTGAAAATAAACATGGGTTGATAAGATTTGAAGGTACACTGTAACTATGCACTATCGCACTACAATGATTTTGATTTGGAAGAACATGACAAAATATATATCGGGATATTTTCAAAATCTATAGACTGTGAAGCAATTTTGTGTAGGATTTGTAAGGGACTGAAGCGCATATATAAGAATTATTCTGCCGCCTCTTTTTGCCAATGAACAGATATTGAAAAGTTATTCCAGGGGTTGCATCATGTTAAAATCATGACAGTTATGTTTTTTTCTAATAAGGTCTTATTCTTTGATTTTTTACCTACTCACGACATATGCAACTTTTTTAAAGGATGTCTGGCACACCAACAGAAACTCGCGGCGCTCTTACAGGATGCGATACGTCTTCTACAATCGAGATTGGCAAAAGAAGACAATAACAAGGGGTCGGGAAAAACATGCATGTATCAAAATTTGTCATTCTAGCTGGTTCTTATATTGACACATATTTTGCAGTGAAAATCACTTCACCGCGGATCAAATGATCCCAGAAGCAATGGTCAATCAGTACATGGTGATCTGAAAAAACTCATATTGTTGGCGCCATACAATGACATCCACTTTTTTCTCTAGTATTCCGTTACCTTTTCAAATTGATGTGCATATTGATGTCTAGTAATAGTGTATTATAATTAAACATTGACAGCTTCTTTTGAAGCGTAATTTCCATGTGAATATTTATTTACATATATATCGGGCTTTCAAATCTGCTATATATTCCATTGTTTATAGATATAAGAAGATATGGTATGAGTTCCAATAAGACATCAAGGTCATTTAACCATTAAAGGTCAAAGTTCGGTCTTCAAAACGTAGCCTTGGCTCGCACCGAACAGTAAGGGCTTCAAAAATTGATTTTTGAAATTGTGAAACATTTATGAACCACATAAAAAAACGACAACCTTGTCTGTTGTTGTTGTATATAAAATTTAAAAAAACGGGGGACACATCTTCTCAATGTGCAATTGGTCTAGTACCGATTTATTTATAAGAATAAAAACAAATTTCATGTACTATAGTTTCATGAACATGAGGACTCATTTTTATAGTTCTTACATCCTTTTAAGTTTAAATAATCAGAAACGAATTTCATCATTTTTTTTCCATAACACTATGGACAGAGTGTAAACTTTACAGTTCTTATTTCTCCTCTGTTCTTTATGGCATTTTAACAAAAACTTTCCCAAAAATATCTTTATATGTGGCCATATATTATTGCATAGCTAAATCTTAATTATGAATATTTTTTGTCGATAATTTCCGTAAATAAAGATATTTGTTTCATTTTCGTACATGTTGCAAGCGAGGGTACGTATCACTAATATCTGGTAATCAGACATAAATATGACTAGCTGTATTTGTGGAGCATTCGTAGCGCATGCTTCCATCGAAAAAAAAATCTCAGTTAACATGAGAGACTACCGAGAAATTGTCCAAAATGTCTAAAATTTGCAATTTTTTTAAATCCCCCCTTTTGACCTTTGAACGCAATTTTCAAAAATCTGCACCACTTTGGCACTATACGACATGCCTTAATCAAAGGATATTATATTTATCTACAAAATAAGACCAAAATAAGACCAAAATTAGCCATGAGGTACTTCGGTCCATTAAATTTTCAAATTTACCTTATTTGTCACCGTACTACTTTAAATAGATAATTTAAAAGCTTTGTAAGGGAGGTAATCCAACATCATAACATTGTACAATTTTTTTATTGAATAACCTACCTCCCTTACCCGGCTTATAAATTGTCCATTAAATGTATATGCAGAATATATTATCAGATTATTACATGGCATTTTTCATATCGCATGTATTATCAGCCCTAGGTTCAATATCAGCCCAAGAGCCGCATGGCTCGAGGGCTGATATTGACCGAGGGCTGATAATACATGCGATATGAAAAATGACATGTTATGATCTTTTTATCATATGCTTCAACAGTAGAGAAAAATAACAGATTCTTATATTGATCCTTCTACATGGTTCATACCTGTCAACCTGTGACGATGAAAATGCAGGTCATGACCTGCATTGAAGAATCAAATCTCAGGTCATAACGCGTACGAACTTTTTCGAGCTGAATTTCAGTATTTATGGTACATTTTATTATACTGTATATCAAAGATACCAAAACATCAATGCATGTTCACTTGGTTAAGTCATTTTAAATCTTATTTATTAATATTTCATTACACTTTAAAAGATTTATAATATAAACTTGTGTATCACAGTCTTATGTCCTTTACTTTTTGTCATCGTCTAAAATTTATTTTTCAAATGTAATTTTAAAATGAGACTACTAGCCTTTCAACATACCATGTAGAGGTATTACATAGCCTATTCATCTAAATTTGGGTTTTTAATGTAAAATTAGAAAAGAAGGTGAAAAAAGTCTTTGTGAGACCCCGAAATTGAAAGTATTATCCTTTTCCTTTATTAAAGTATTGTTAATCAATTAAAAATCATCAAACAAATAATCTTGCTTTGGAACTGGCTGTTATCAAAGGGAAACAATTCAATCTCAATCTCAATGTGTTTAAATCTCAGGAGAGATAAATCTTGTAACACGAGGGGGTATCTCGTCAACTATAGTCTATTTCTAAAACATCTTTTGGATATTTATTTTCCTTAACTAAATTGTTTTATAATTAATTCATCACTTTGTGCACGCAAAGTAAACTTTAATAGAAACCATGAGTATGTATTTGTCATGCAATCTTTGTGGTTTTGTGAAAAGATAGTTTGTATTCTGTGCGTTGATGCCATATAGTTGATAATAACAAATACGCATACGAGTTAAAAAACGAGATGTGTGAAAAAAATGGCCATTCACATTAAAGCAAAAAACCTGACTCGTATTTTTTGCATATAGGGGACAAATCAGGTAGTATAATATAATTTGTCGAATGATGGGTTGTTAATGGGTGCGAGCCATTGAGACACTGATAAGGGGTTGGACAGAATTATGGGAACTATGGAATGAGAGGACTAGAAATGAGAATATGATGGATGAAAGCTTGAGGCAGGGTGATTTTAATCGCGAGAAAAGTGTTGTTAAAACAGAGATAATTCTTGTTGATGAAAAATGGGAGTGCAGAGGAACAGAATATGGAGGGAAGTAGGAGTTTGGGGAGGGAACTGGGAATCAATTCCCTGTGTCCACCAAACTGAAAGCCATAAAAGAAATAAAGAAGTGTGGTCTGCCATGTATGTAAATAAATTCATCATAAATACCAGGACTAAATTTTGTATATACGCCAGACGCGTTTCGTCTTCAAAAAGACTCATCAGTGACGCTCGAATTCAAAAAAGTTAAAAAGGCCAAATAAAGTACTAAGTTGAAGAGCATTGAGGACCAACATTCCTAAAAGTTTTGCCAAATACAGCTAAGGTAATCTATTCCTGAGGTAGGAAAGCCTTAGTATTTCAAAAATTCAAAACTTTTGTAAACAGTAAATATATAAATATGACCATATCAATGACAATTCATTATGCAGGGGATACAGATCACAGATTGGTCTAATTTGACAACTGATAAATAAAAATACGATGGATGCGTATTAAATGTAATAGCGCTATCTAAATAAAATAAATGAAAACAATATATATTTTTTTCAATAAGTACAATTTTTATTATGTAGACCAAAAGTAGAGAAATATAGCATTGAATGACTCCAATAAGAATGCAGCCGGCAGAGCACAGCTTCCCATGGTCGGACTGAACGTCAGGCCACAATGTTGTCAACAACCATACACAGTTTTAGCTTAGGCAGAATAGCGCCGTTGCCAGCCTTTAATCAACTGTGTATTTCCAAACGAGTTATATAAAATGATTAAGTCTTTCAACAAGGGTTATAAATAATAAGCAACGATGCAAAAATTGAATTTTAGAACATAAATAAGTCGCTTTAAAAAATGAATTCAAAACAGTAATATCTATTCAATTTAACAAATATGTACTGAATAGTGTCATGTACCAGAAACAAACAATGGTTTGGAACAAACTATATCACTACGAACGACAACTCGACCTGGAATGTTACTCACATTTGTTGATAATGTAAACAAACATCGATTTACAAAAAAACGGTGATATGTAGCAATTAATAACAATCAGAATGCTGTAGTAAAGATCATCAGGAAATTAATCTGGTTTGCCGCCAGGAGATGCCGATAAGTGATATTTTACAAAATCATGTTTTCAGGGGACGTGATGAACTGTCCTTGCCAAAATTACAAATAATTCAGGTATCTAACATTTCTAACATATATTGATACCACGATAATACATTGATAATTCTGCTTTGTTAAATATACCATAGTGTCAAAGAATACAGCAATAGTTATGTCGTCAACGGCCAAAGAAAAAATCGTTATGATCAAGCATGGAATTCCGGAAATTGACCGTCTCAAAAAATATTAAATTCTAAAATTGGGTTATCGTCCTTCTCGCGCCAGACGACTATTGAAAAGGCTATATTACATGTATGAACATTCATCTCTCAATTGACAAGGAAATTAGACTATGACAAAATATAGTAATACAGTTAAAGGAAGTATAAATGTAAAAAATAATTTTCAACTTTTTTTTTTAAATTGTATAAAGGTATAAAAATAATGAAAAGTTATTTTTCAATATGTATTTGAATTTTATATTATTATGATTTAATCTTTTTCATCCATAAAACGTAAATATAAGGAATAATTTTGAATGGTGACAAATAAGGGGAAGTAACTCTTAGTTGAAATATCTTTGTAAAACAACAGGGCAATTTATTTACGACCTAAAGCTAAGGTAATTGGTGTTAATCAACAGTGTGTTTGACACCAAAGCTGTCAAGTGAAGCCATCCACTTAATGGGTCACTAAATTTGACAGTTTACATAGCTAGATGAACTGCATGTTCATGGAAGAATTACGAATTTGCCGGTATTTCAAAGGAATATTACTTATGAAAATCAATCTCAAGGCTAAGAAATACGGGTGAAATCGGGTCATTTTCGGAATTTCCGGGTTATTTCAATGACCTGGCGGGTGATCCGGGTGATCCCTCAAAATTGTGAAAATCTCGGGTCACACCCGCAGAATCCGGGTCAGTTGACAGGTATGATGGTTCCCGAAAAGAAGTTGAAAGAGTATAAAGTTCACGGACGTCGGACCCAAAATTTGATTCATTCAATATGAAATCTTTCTATCATATGCCTCAACAGAGAGAAAAAAAAACACATTTTAATATGGACAAATCGACAAAAAAATAATTCAACGATATACATAATGAACATTGTTTAGAAAAGTCAGCCTTTTTAAAGTAACTTTCTAAATAATGTTTCAGAAAAACTTCAAAATGCATTTATTCAATATTTTTTTTTTCTTTTTTTTAATTTAATTTAATTATTTTACACAACATACTTTCCAGTATTCAAATAATTGTTTTATACACTACTTTGTAATGTTTTTCACTGAAAACGTAGCATTGAGGTGTAGTTTCCGGAATTTGCCGAGTATCACCGGAATGCCATGTGATAACGTTACGGAAAGGCATGTGATAAACTTTTCATATCAGCCCGCTAAGCACCAATTCGAAAAATATGGAAAATACTTTAATTTAATGCTATTATCATACGGTAAAAATCATATGTTATTTACTCTAGTATATGATAAATATATAAAGTGCCTAGAAAATCAACCTAAAGATGTTAGAGTAGATTTGATTCGTAATTTCCTCCCCGGCGCCGTGGCTGGAACCTGTACTTTTTGTTTCTAACTTTTACGACAAAACCGCCTAGCATTGCGCGGAGACCTTATCCCCTCCTCCAACTCTAGCTTTTAAAAATAAGCTTTCTTTCGGGAGGTGTTACCTTCTTGTAGGAATTAAACAAGGATCTCTGATACAATACACGAAGTATTTATATATATATATTTAAGGGGGCTCGCGTGTCTAAATAAATTTTTTTTCATAATATAGGATTTCGCTATAATTTTCTATAAATGAACTTGATTTTATACTCATTAGAAAAATAAAATAAAAAATGGGGTCACCGTTCATTTGCGCTCACAATCTGCCTTCGAAAAAAGCATACATTTTTGTAAAAGTACCTTTTTTCTGTTGAACTGAAAGGAGAAAAAGAGGTAATATCGAAATAAAAAAAGAACTAAATTACAGAAATCGCTAAAATTTTACTACAGTTTAGTTTAAGTACAGCTTATTTGAAAACAATAATAAAAAAAAATTGGTCACCAATGAGCTAAAAAGATATTTCAATTTTAATGCCAAAAAATTACATTTTTGCCCCAAAAAGGAGATAATTTGGAGCTTTTTCAGTGAAACATAAATTTTAAAAGTCATCTGGGGCCAACACGATTTGATTTATTTGAATGATTTTTGTACCATATGACAAAGTAACAACTAATAAAGTATTAAATAAAATTTGTAATGAAAAAAAAAATGTTTGATTATTTCTGAAATTTTTATACCCGCAAGCCTCCTCAAGTGCCTAGAAAAATCACTATTCTGTATTATAATCTTATATATAAGATGCATGCACATTAAATTATAAATTTAGAAACAGGATTAAAACTCATATGGAGAGTCAGTACAAAGAGGGGTAACTCTATTTGTTTTTGCTTTGTAATCTTGTTATCTCTCTCAGAGGAAGGCAAATCATGCTCTCCATTTAAATGCCGTATGTGACAGTATTAAATAAATTTTGCATATTATACAGAATTTTTCATATCACATGTAACACCTGACTTGTATTAAATATCTCAATCAACCACTTGATTCTTACAGAGAAATGTGCAAAAGATTATTGCGGCAAACCATCTTCCTTTCCCGGGAACTAGGTTGCACTAAAGACCAACTCAAATTTCCAACATATTTTATTGCCCAACAAAATCTTAATAGTTTTCTTCATTGATTCTTTTTATATGGATAAACATTGAATTATTTAAGGATAAAATTGAGTAAATTTGAGTAAAACAACTAGAATACAGTTATTACACAGTAGTTTCCTTGACGGGAAGATAGATAAATAGATACACAGTAGTTTCTTTAACTTATTAGGTCTGTGTAGGTCCATGGTTAGATCTGTTTCTGTTCGGGACTTTTCAGGATCTACTATTGAAAAAAAACAGTAAACATTGCCGGCGGTTTACAAGCGCTGTCAAAAATTTACACGAAATTGTAGACAACACGAGAACCTTGAATTGATGATCCTTGATATTCCCAAGAGACTAAAGAAAACTAGAGGGAATAGGCGAAACTGTTCTTGCGCTAGTGCTTTGATCTGTATGTTTGTTGTTACAAGAACACTGACCATTAACTTGAGAGAACTTGAGTAAGTAAAAATTATATTAATAATTTCTCATCAGACATCACTGAGATCACCCTTTGTTAGAAACATCTATGTCTTGGTGTATGTAACTAGCTTGAAACCAAATAAATACATGACGCATTATAAAAGTATATAATTAAAGGAGATGGGTAGGTATGATCGCCAATATGCCTTATCTCATTTGACTGCCATTACATTACTGGACATCACACAGGTTCCTGTAAAAATTTGGTGACATCCCATTAGTCCGACAACCATTATTCCGACAACCCATTACTCCGACAACCCATTACTCCGACAGCCCACTATTCTGGCAGCCCATTACTCCGACAGCCCATTATTCTGACAGCCCATTATTCTAACAACTCATTAATCCGACAATGCATAAATTTTCTCTAAAACCAACTCCGTTCTCTATAATATTTGTGGTTGTCCGTCATGATTCCGATTCTTCTTCTCATGGGGTATATTTGTCTCAGTATATTGCAATTGATACACATACTTATTGCAACTGATCAGTCCTTACCCTCGTCTCTCTTTCGTTTTATGGGTCTGGGTAATTTTATTGTCTTTATATTTTGGCGTTTGAAAGTCTAGTTTGCTGTTTTAGTTTTATCTAGTGGATCTGGTAGAGACTTATTTTTATGGATGTCTTAATCCGTCTAGTCGGATGTGAATAATCCGACATTTTTATGGTAGGTAGTATGGTCATTAATCAACAGATCCAGGTGTGAATGGTAATATATTTGTCCTTTCATCTTAATCCATGCTACTAGAATTGTGGTTCACTGATTTCAGAATCAGGTTACCTGTAGTTTTAACCTCTCAGTCACTTTATTGATTATATTAGTTATACATGGTATTTGACATAAAATATTTTTACAGGTGAAGTACTGGAGAAAATTTTGTTTTAATAAAAAATAGCCTAATTTTTTTAATTATGGTTTTTATATTTCAACTCCTATTTATTTTCTTTGTTCATGTCCCTTGTTTTTTTTTTGTTTTTTTTATCTTTTTCTTATTTGTTTGCATAAATTTTTTATTTTCCACTTAAATCCATTGATTAGCAGAATGCTGTCTCAAGTGCTGCTGCATACGTTTTAGGTTGACGCGGTCACACGCAAAATATTTCTATTTTAATCACACTACATTTGTATTTGATATTCAGTCTGTGTTGGGTCAGTTCCGAGATAAAAATAATTACAGTGAGCAATAATTGTATACTAGTAGCTTGATGATTCTTTATAGAACTTTGTGAATTTACTTTTTACTGTAAACAAATATTGTCCGAAAGTTGGAGATGTATAACTAAAATAGAACGCAAATAATAACACTAGAAGAACATATAGATTCTTCCCAGGCATAAGTTTATTTTAATATTTTCATGTTTGTTCATTATGCTAAATTAATAGAGCTGCCTTCGGAGGGGGGGGGGGGGGGGGGGGGGTAGGAGGGGTCTGGATCTCAAAATCCCGCGTTTAAAAACATGAAGTCCCAAGGTCCCGAATTTAAATAAATATAAATCCTGACATCCCGAAATTCGAAAAAATGAATTCCCAGACTGAAAGGGTCAATCCCGAACTTAATTGCATAATATTAATTTACGCACAATCCTTGGAAACTTGTATGTTATATTTTTGACAGCAATCTAAAAAAAATATTTGCCGTGAAAAGACAATTCCATGATACACATATTAGTGATCATATTCTTTAAACTCGATATTCGGTTTTCCCCTTATGCGTATAATCAATTAATTTTGTCACGGAAATTAGCCACTAATGTAGCATCAGTCAAAATGAGAAAAATAAAGAGACAAATACTAAACTAGGTTCTAAAAAATAAGACAACAAGTAGGACGAAATATGTGCCCTGAAAAGATGAGTAAATCCAGCTTCTACCAAGACATCCACCTGTGCGATTTTATGATTATCATGTTTTGGAATTCATATGCATCCACAAAATACAGAAAAATTCACAGCACTCCCAATAAATATCGATCAGACATTTATAGTCTGAGAGATGACACGCAATATATTTGAATGGGTACCGATTTTATATCCCGAGCTTATTTTAAAATCTAAAAAATAGGACTCTTTTACGATGGTTCGAGAGGGGCAAGCTGATGAATTACTACAAATCTTTTTACGTAAAACAAATATCACAGACACAAACCAAGAACAATTAACCACTATTAACTACCAGCTACTGACTTTGGACAGGCACATAAAGAATGTGGCTGGGGTAATAATTATTCGAAAAGGTCTTAACTCATCAGATCGATGCGAAGCACACAATCTTTTAACACTTACGTGACAGGGTATTCATACATACCTCACAAAGTACAGATCTGACACTATTCACAGTTATGGACAGCTGGTTCAAAGCCAATAACAACTAATAAAAATCATGTACTAGTATCTAAGACCATGTGTGACATTCTTGTCCCGTGGGTGTCTTTGTCAAATGATTCCCTTCTCCTGGGATAACTCTTGGTTTGTCTACCAATCATT
Source organism: Mytilus edulis (assembly GCA_019925275.1). Taxonomy (NCBI): domain Eukaryota; kingdom Metazoa; phylum Mollusca; class Bivalvia; order Mytilida; family Mytilidae; genus Mytilus; species Mytilus edulis. The sequence continues at coordinate 37,164,441 of CM034361.1, read as the reverse complement.
GGTTAAGACAGAGTCGTCCACCTTATCCTTACAGTGGCGGGTCGAATATGGCCATATTGACCCCTCATATATATTGGAGTCACACAATATTCAATACACAGAATAGATTCTATATTTGATAAAGCTAATCATATGCTGACCCTACCAAATTTGTTGAAAATAGTTTGATTAGAATCTGTACAAATAATTCCCTGTATAACATAATTCGATGTCTGCATGTATATACATGTACAATGTAATTAAAATTCTGTATAGGTATGCAGTTATGCAAATAATTCTTAATACCTCATGATTCTGTTTATTTTTACTGGATTTGAAGTCTATATAAACTGAAATAGTTTTGTAATCCCATTCATTCTGTAAATACATATTAAACGATTTATGTATATACGAAAAGGTGCGAAAATTATTACTCTATACACATGTATTATACTTGTGTTGTAATGTCTTAATGTTGACACAATCACTATGCCGCGGCTTCTAAAAATTAAGGGGTATACTGTTCTACATCTACCTGTCCGTCCGCCCGTCAGTAAGTTTGTCCGTCTATCCCATGAATATTTTCATTGCATTTTTCTCATGAACTACATTACAAGAATATATGAAATTTAGTTTCAGTGTTTATCAAAGTCATCTATACCTATTCATGTGTTTTCAGATTCATCACTCAACAACTTCGTGTTAAGCGAACACTTTTCAAATGATACCCAAGTTGAAAATTTCGTCACATTTTTCTCAGGAACTACCACACAAGGATTTCTTAAATTTGGTTTCAAGGTTTATATAAGTCAGCTATACCGTGTGGTGCTTTTTCAGATTCATAACTCAAACACGTTCCTGTTAATACTGAAATATTTTTGTGAAGGTATCATCAGTGAGCAGTAGTTCGCACTTTCACCACTTGTTATTCTTTATTTATATGCTTTTATAGACCCTGTAATTTTGAAAATGATATATTCTATTCTGTTCTGTATTACAATGTATATACAGATTTCGAATTGAATATATAGAAAGTATACAAACTACCTTTATGTATAATGTAATATATACGGATTTATTTCCTAAAATATGTTATAACATATACATGTACATAATAATACAGACAGACAGACAAATTGTATTTTACCTTGATAGACTGATATTTGATTAGTGTCAGACTAATGGGTTGTCGAGTTAATGGGCTGTCGGAATATTGGGTTGTCGGACTAATGGGTTGTCGGACTAATGGGTTGTCGGACCAATGGGCTGTCGGATTAATGAGATGTCGGAATAATGGCGTGTAACCCAAAATTTTGACATCATAATACAAAATATCTAACGCCACAATGGGAAAGAGTTTGTTGTATGACTTAAATAGTTCAAGCGGGACAGATTCTCGGGTCAGCTGGGAATAGCTGTAAGGTGTCACCTTATCGCTTATTTAATTTGAAACCTGTTGCACTTGAACTATGGACGTCATACAATAATTTCTTTTCCATTGTGGCATCAGATATTTTGTATTGTGATGTAAAAAAAAAAATATCGGAAAACCCATGTGATGTCCATTAACAGCGGCCAAATGGTGATAAGGTGTATGGAAAAGCAAATGTGTCAAAGAAACAACCTGACAAAAGAGTAGAAAACAGCAGCTTTCTAGGCATTTCCGCCACACTACGAGTATGGTACAGTATTCTGCAATTCATTGAACTGCCAATTTTTTATACTAGATAAATATTTTGTCAATTGTATTCTATAATTATATAATTGTTCTGTCGATTCAATCAATTGTTTTATCCAAATGAACATATGTCTTTCATGTCAGACTGGCATCATTGTCAACCAGTACCTTAATGTCTTACTTTTTGGTACGGGTTTTAACTCATTTTTGAAGACTTAACAGGATCCTGTGATTGTTCAAATTATGGTCTTTTAGTATAATATAGATATTTATCTCCTTGGCAATCATATACCAACTAATTTATAAGCTATATATATTATAATATGTCTAACTGTATATTTATACTCTTTTTGCAGAAAATTTTGAACCAAAAAAAAAAATTAACTATAGGATTAAACACATTTTTTCTAGAGGTTATTCAGATGTGTAAACCGGGGCGATTAACTCACAAACTGTTCGGACTTTTATGTTAAGTTTGTGAGTAAGAGCCCCGGTTTACACATCAATAACCTCTAGAAAAAATGTGTTTAATCCTTATAATTCTTCAGCCAAACATTTGTGATATTTAATAAACATTTGTTTTGTTGATGGCTACTATATATATTTACTATCAAAAGCACAATGGCAAGGAGTACGCCGCATTCATGGGCTTGACTTTCTAAAAACCATAAATGTCCGATAAATACAACGGAATCAAATGAAATAGCACCTACCTCAAAAACTTCAACATTTTAATTAAATGTTAATATCCGAATTTGAAGCGTACAGGTAACGAAATAATCTTTCCCTTGAAAATTTCCATTCGTATGACGTCGTGTTTTGCCATGACGTTAATTAGCCAAATCCTTCATGAAATTTCGTGGAATTTTATTAAATTTTATTTTTATACATTTTCGAAGCTTTAGTGCTTTAAATTTATTTCTTTTGTTTTGTTATATATGCACTAAAATAGTCACAACTGTTATGCAATTGTTTTTAAATCTCAATTTGCTGAAAATCCCGGGATCACTGCAAGCTTGTGTATCGCGCATGAATAGATTACAAAAGTAGTTTCGAAAACAAGGTTTATCGAAGTGTAAACTTAGAGAAAAATTCTAATTGACCAATCCAATTCAAGTATTTATAGATATGCAAATCATATAAGAATTATTGCATCTTAAGTTAACATAGAAAACATTTTGTAGTTTATAAAATATAATAAATTCTTTCTCTTAATTTCAGAAAGGGAGAAAAGTGTTTATCCAAGACAGAAGAGTAAACAAGAGTGAAAAAAAATGTGGCAAATAGCAGAAAATGAAATTTATATTCTTATACTTGGAATATTGTTTACTGTATTTATTGGATTTATCTCCATCAAATTATTCCAAGTAAACTTTCCACAGCTTACTTGTGGTCCTGCCACAGAAACATCGAATGTATGTGTTGCAATCATATTAACATTGTTACTTTTAGTCACAATGTGTATTGTGGAGGATATTGTTGGGACTTGGCTGCATATGTTTTTACATCATTTATTTTCTTTCTTTGTTATCCTCTTAGTTATACTAGGTATTTGGTTCAGGAAGAAGATTACTAATGGATTAAGAGAAAACATTTTTAGTACAAAGAAACAATCATCTTCTCCAAGTCTAAAGTTCAGTGTAACAAGAAAAAGTCTGTATGGAAGACAGATGTCAAGAAGAGGTAGTAAACAGCATAATGCATGTACCACAAAGAGCACGTCTCCTAAATTGGAGAGGAGAGTTAAAATAAATTATGAGATGGAATTAAAGAAGGCTTATGTTCAGGCTATATGTTTAGGCTACAAAGACATTACAGAGGAAATCATAAAAAAGGCTATGAGATATATGAATGACAGAGGTAATCATACAAATATTTAGGTTTTTACATCCAATCTTTTATGGTACATGTATATTTATATTCTTTACAAAGCAAAGAAATGTCGACATTAACCTCTAAAGCTAACCAAAACTTTAAACAGACTTATTCGAAAGGGATATACTTAGAAAACTGTTGTCAGGTCATTAAGGATTGCATAGTTTGGTACTAATATTGATTTACTCATAGGTTCTTTGCATTGGAAATAAACACATTTACTCTGAAACTAGTTGTTGGCATGATACAGGTTATGTTCTTCTTATATATTTTATGATCGTATGATACCAAACCCCTAAAGGGAGGGATTGTGCGGCCTGATTTTCATATGATCAAGACATAATCTTTCAATCAGTTTAATTGAGGTCTGGAGCTTGTCCTTTTTAGCTCATTAAGCCTAAAGGGCAAAAGGGTAAAATGCAGATATTGGCTTAAACATGTACACTTATATCTCTGAAATCAAAGCATTTATAATAATTTTTATATAATTAACTTTTTGTCATGTCTGTAACCTCTTGGACCATTAATATCAAAATTGGCTGAAGTCCCTTAACATCTCCAAGTGATCGCTATCCCTGTTTTATACATCTTCCACTGTCTAGTGAATGTAGACCATTGATCTGGATCACATCCTGTGGCTATAGAAGATGGGTCTTATTTTAACTTGTGCGTTGGCGGTTGAACCAGAGGTAGGTGGACGGTTCTGTCATAAATCTGTAGAGCAGTGGTTAGAGCGGCGGCAAATGCTTCATCCAGGTCCTGAGATTTCCAATTACAGCAGTCTATAGGGCACTGTAGAACTGGCATTGTAAATTCACTGTGGTTAAGCTGTTATTTGAGTATCAGTCATAAATGAGAGTCAACATCTTCCTAGGTTTATATCTTTAACAATAAGGATGACTGATACCTGAAATGTATATATACACAGTACATTAGTAAATGATTAGTTAGTATCAAGTGTTTATCTAGTTGCCAATTGGATAGCTGTTACATACACACTACAATATTGGGTGAATAAGATCTTTATAGTTATAGAAATCAAACAGAAAAAAACTGAACGCCTGATTTATGTACAAAACAATAAACAAATAAAAATATATTATATACAGCAGCAAAGAGAACAACTGAATTATAGGCTCATGACTAGAGACAAGAATATAACAGAATGTGGCAGTATGAAACAAGTTGCAGGGCTCCAACACCAACTTTAATCAAGGACAGGGGTCAACTGTGTAGCAACCCAACATAAGAACAAACATATATATAGGCATAAGAAAGTTTTGTTGATAAGCTCTCATGGTGGAGGTAACCAGGAGGTTATTCTATAAACTTGAATCTTGTGCACTGATATGGATCCCATACATGCATTCTACATGTTTTTTACTTGCACTTACAGGAATGTTCACCGCTAAAAGGAGAAGGGCTGAAGTAGTAATGAAGAATATAGAACACATACAAAATTTAGAGGGATGGGCCCCTAACTCTGGCTTGGCAAGAATTCCAGGCAAGGAGTTTCCAAAAGAATTGACAAGGAAAGAGATTGAAGATCTGTTAATAAAAATGGACTTTTGGAAACCTCAAGATATCAAAGTTATCCTTCAACAGAATTTCAGCAAATACGGTAAATTTTATTGTCTCACATACATGAGAATTAGAAAGCATGACATATGGATGTTTATTCAGAAGCGGCATATTCTGTTTGTATTAAGCTATATATTTCAGACGTATAAGACCTAAATGATTTCTACCTTATATATACCAAGTCAGTATTTAGTATGTGCGTACCTTGCAAGGTCCTCATGCCTGTCAGACAGTTTTCACTTGTTCTCTACCTCATTTCATTGATCATCATCAGTAAACAAGGTTTAGTTTTCTTGGTCAAGTCCATATCTCAGATACTATAAGCAATATTTCTACTTTATTTTGTGTATGGAAGGATTGTAAGATGTCCAACAGTAGTTGTCATGTGACCTTGACCTCATTTTCATGGTTCAGTGGTTTAAGTTAAGTTTTTGTGTTTTGGTCTGTTTTTCTTATACTGTATGCAGAAGGTCAAGTATATATGGTGTATGGAAATATTTTAGGATGTACTACTACTTGTCAGTCTGGTATGTTTTATTTGACCTTGACCCCATTTTCATGGTTCATTGTTTAATATTAAATTTTGGTTGTTTGTCCATTGTTTATGTACTATAAGCAATAAGTTAACTATGTTTGGTGTACATAATGATTGTTAGGTGCATATGTCTGTCTAGCAATTATTATCTGACCATGACCTCATTTTCAATGATTGTTAGGTGCATATGTCTGTCTAGCAATTATTATCTGACCATGACCTCATTTTCATTTAAAGTTTGTTTCTCAGATACTATATGCAATAGGTCAACTAAGTTTACAGCATGTAATGATTGTGAATTGTACATTTTTGTCTGACAGGGTTTATCTGACCTTGACTTCAATTTCTCGGTTCATTTTTTCTAGAGGTCATTGGTGTGTAACTCGGGGCGATTAACTCACAAAGTTGAAACTGAATAAAAGGCCCTCTGGCTGATATTGGTATCTCTGGATGATACAGCATATGATACGGATTTTGCCATGTATCATTTTCTATGTCACATACTTGAGGTATATAATTAAGTGCAGAACTCTTGGGATTATATTGGTGTCTCAGGTTGACACAGATGTGATATTGAAACAGACATATGATATTCTCTATATATCTCTTTTTTTCAGGTTTCTACCCTATACCAACAGAGTTCCATAACATCTATGAAGAAAAGAAAGGTAATATAGGTAGGATGTATTTACACTTTAAATGATACAATACAGTTATAAATTATCAACTGTCAACACAGAGATATGTCACTCTTTTTAGCTCACCTGGCCCGAAGGGCCAAGTGAGCTTTTCTCATCACTTTGCGTCTGTCGTCCGTTGTCGTTAACTTTTACAGAAATCTTTTCTCTGAAACTACTGGGCCAAACTTGGCCACAATCATTAATGGGGTATCTAGTTTGAAAAATGTGTCCAATGACCCAGCCAACCAATCAAGATGGCTGCCATGGCTAAAAATAAAACATAGGGATAAAATGTAGATTTTGGCTTATAACTCTGAAACCAAAACATTTAGAGCAAATCTGACAGGTGTAAATTTGTTTATCAAGTAAAGATCTATTTGCAGTGAAATTTTCAGATTAATCGGACAACCGGTTGTTGGGTTGCTGCCCCTGAAATGATAATTTTAAGAAAATTTTGTCGTTTTTGGTTATTATCTTGAATACTATTTTAGATAGAAATAAACTGTAAACGGCAATAATGTTCAGCAAAGTAAGATTTACAAATAAGTCAACCCCTTTAGGAGATATTGCCCTTATAGTCATTTTTTACCAATTTTTTGTAAATTTTTGAAATCTTTTACAAAAATCTTCTCCTCTGAAACTAAAGGGTCAAGTTTATTATAGTTAAAGAAAATTGCAAGTAGCAAGGATGTTCAGTAAAGTAAGATTTACAAACACATCACCAAAATCAAAATTCAATTTTGTCATGAATTCGTCTGTGTCCTTTGTTTAATATATGTTACAATAATGTATGCACATAGACCAAGGTGGGCGACACAGGCTCTTAAGAGCCTCTAGTTTGTTATTTTGATCATACAAATGTTTAAATTAAGATACCAGTACTTTACCTTGTAAGTTATGCAAAATATTCAAAGTCAATGAGACATGAATAAAGGTACAGGGCCAAATAATCTCAATAGAAATGAGATGTGCTAATGCAAATACAGATGCATACCAAATACCGTTCACTTATCATAAGTTGTTTCCTTGTACACAAAGAAAAATTAGACCATGTCTGAGGGGTGGTGGCAAATGGTCTTCATGGAAGTGAGATTTGCAAATGCCGATACAACTGCATACCAAATATCATTGACCTACCACAGAAGTTCACAATAAAACTGACCTTATCAAAAACTCATACATCGTTGTAGCCGACAAAGCCTGGGATACAGCATACCTATGTTTTTGATTGTCAGCGTGAGACAGAAAAAGTTGATAAAATGTAAATGTCACAATAAATTTTATTATTGACAAGTTTTAAAGGGGCACTAGCTACGAGATAAAACGGATATATACAAAAAATGTAAAATATGATTTTTTTTTTCAATCATTAATGAAAGTAAAATAGTGAAATAATAATTCGCTTTTAGCAGCCAGTATGGTTCAATTTTATCAAAATAAGCTAAGAAACATTGAAAATGAATTATTCACTTGCTAATAATTTGTCCTCATTGAATCTGTATTCATGTGAACTTCAATTTAGCCCCTTATCTAGAGATGGATAACCTATGAATTGTGTGTGTTGAGTTATTTAAAGGAAAAGAATGTCAACATTGAAAGTGAAACAAAGTAATTTGATTAACTGATTAGATCCTCAAAACATCATTCTTATATTCAGGTTAAAACAATGATTAGATATAGGAAGATGTGGTGTGAGTGCCAACTCTCCATCCAAATAACAATTTAAAAAAGTAAACCATTATAGGTCAATGTACAGCCTTCAACACGGAGCCTTGGCTCACACCGAACAACAAAACAAGCTATAAAGGGCCCCAAAATTACTAGTGTAAAACCATTCAAACGGAAAAACCAATAGTCTAATCTATATAAAAAAACGAGAAACGAGAAACAAGAAACACGTATACATTACATAAACAAACGACCACTACTGTACATCAGATTCCTGACTTAGGACAGGTGAAAACATTTGCAGCGGGATTAAACGTTTTAATGGTACCAAATCTTCTCCCTTTTTCTGAAACAATAGCATAACATCACAACATAGAAAAACACATGATAAAATATCAATTGGCAGGCTTAACTCAATCAAAAAACGTAAATTAATACACTATGAACAAATAAATTTGATCTGCAATATCTGAATGCAAATGCACAGTTAATAAAATATTAGGGACAAACATTCAAGGCCAAAAAGCAAACAAACAAGTCAAAACAAAGCCATGGCCAGACACCACTGCGAAATATTTTAACCCTTCGAAAATAATCCCTTTTAAAAAAAAAACGGTTTTAATAATACAGGTAAATCTTCAAGTTTATACAAATGTTGTAAGAAGAAGTGAAAATTAGAAGATATTCCAAACAATCAAAGCTGGTATATAGACAAGATCCATATTAATATAAAATAACAAAAAAGCATTATAAATAGTATCAACAGGTCGAATTAACAAGAAAATACGATTTGAGAGTACTCACAGTTACTGACAGCTAGTTATAAGCCAAAAGCATTAGCATATATTTTTAATTTATAATATGAAATTAAACAGACCTAGAAAAATCCAATTGCATGAGTGCCCTATCTATTTATATGAGTATATCGCTTGTACATATAACCATTTTCCAGTAAGTCTATAATAAAATGGCATTATATGATGATCTAGATTTTTAATGAATATTTTTTTTTTTAATATAGCTGAACTGATGATGACAAGAAAGAGGCATAGAGAGGAAAACAGTGTATTGAGATCTAAAGTTAATAAATTGCAGCAAGAAAATGTTGTCATTAAGCAAAACACCATTTCAAAGGCAGCACATCAGCAACAGTTGGGAGATTTACAATCTAAATTATCCTATTTACAAAATAGACTTTATTGTAAAATCTGCTTTGAGAACGAATTAGGGGTGAAAGTTCTTCCTTGTCAGCATGTTTTTAGTTGCAGGGATTGTTTTGAAAGGACTCCTAAAACTAAATGTATCATTTGTCAGGGTTTAATTCAAAACTTGGAATTATTTTGTTTACCTTAAAATCTATGCATGATACACAATAGTACGAATCTGAGATTTAAATTTGTACAAATAATGACAAATGGGGGCCAGTGTTTTAGTAGATTATATTACCTCTGTTATATTCAATATTCCCAAAATTTAAGAAACTATATATGCAGCAGAGCATAGAAATTGGTAAACCATTTCTTTTCTTATAAATGTGATTTTGATACTGCTGATTTTTTGTTTAAATTTAAATGTTTGATATAGTGACCATCAGTATTAATTTGAGATTTACAGTACACCATATAAGGAAAAACAAATGACATTCCATCATTCCTTCATTCTGCAACAATCAGTTATACAGATATTATTTTCTAAACTCCATCATACATTATATTGAGTTAACTATTGATATGTATGTCTGCTATGATGATTTCAGATCAAGTTTACTTTTGGTCCCACTCCATTGATTTTTCTGAAATTAAGCTATGGACAATTGATTATGTTCCACTGATTTTAGTTAAAAAATATGTGCTCCTAAAAATGGCTTTCAGCATTTTTTGTAAGTAGGTCATATTGTTTTGACATGTCTAATATTTATGATTTTTATTGATTTCTTTTTTGTTATATAAAATAGCACTTTTGAATTTGTTTTACTAGTTGAATGCATGTAATATTTAACAATGCTGGTATTTGTTAATTTATCTAAAAGTTATAAACAAATCTTAATGCTGAAGTAGTTTTGATATTTTAAATGAAAAAAGTGTTTGCCTTAACTGATCTTTTATACTCAACTTATGCAGAAAAGTTCATATATATTTTTTAGTACATCACCAAAAAAATAAGATAAATTAGCATGCATCATTTTTTAAATGAAAATCATTATAGTTCACAAGACTATCTAAAAATTTCCAAATACTAATAAGTATCTTCCAGTATTTCTGACATGTTAAAAATTGCTTTGTGTGTTCTACAGTATTTATAACACTTTGTTACGCTATATAGAAAAAGAAAACATATGGCTTTTCAATGCAATACAAAAAACTACAGACAATTTAACCTGAAAGAAAAGGAAAAGGGTATTTTATGTCTGTTATTGATCTCAAAATCATCAAAGAGGTAATGGCTTTAAGAAATAAATCTTTTGGAGGTTTTACTTTGAATATAGTAAAATGACAGCTCAATAAATCATAAATTTTTAGTAGATATATAATTTCTATGGCAACAGTTTTGTAAATAATGATTTTTGTTGCATTATTTAATGAAATAACTGTATTTTTATGAACTTCTCAATACATGTATATTACATGTATTTTTAACATATCGTATACATTTATAGTGCTTATTCACTAGTCATGCATTAGATTTATTTTTCTTTTTATAATGTTGTTTCATAAATACTAATGTTTTTACATTTATAACTTGCATATTTATTATATTCTCATGTTAGATCTTATAATGTTTGTTGTCTTTTAGTCTTGATATTGTGTAAGAAAAATGTATGATATTTTAAAGTGTCACAAGCAAGTGCATGACCAGCACATATATTATCTTAAATCATCATGGATAGTTTAGATAAGGTAAATTTAACAAACAATTCTATACTGGTCAGTAAAACCATTGAAAACTAATAGGACATCATACATCATTTCAACACACAAGCCAGTAGTTTATCATGGTCATTTGATATTTACAGTGCCTTTGTCATTTTAAATTGTAAATAGATATTCATATTTTCCTGTAAAATATTCACAACTGCAATAAATCAAAATCTTATTCAATCAAATCAGATTTCAGGGAAAGTTATTTTAAATTTAATGACCAGGGTACAAAATAAATAGAAAATCAGGTATATGATTTATTTTTTATATGTATTTCTCACTCACTCATTCACTTAGAATAAATTTAACTATGCATGATGTACTTTAAGTCTGCATATCTACATTGCAGTTTGTTTTACAAAAAGGCAGCTTTTGTAGACCATATAAATCATGATACTTATTATTATTCAGATCTTTATTTGTTTCTGTTATAATCTTTAATTTCAAAACTCATACATTGTCATAGTTAGGTTTCTAAACAAATTTAGCAAAACATGCAACAAAAATTTCAGGGGGGGGGGGGGGGGGGGGTTATTAAAGGCTTTTTGTTTAATTTTGTCCTGAAATTTTTTAATTTTTGTTTTTCCTGTTTGTTTTTTTTTTTTGTATGTTTTGGATAGTTTCTTATAAAACTGATTATTGAAGGTGGCCATGTACAAGGATGGGAATAGGTTGTACCTCAATGATTTTTTTCGGCAGATAGTGCATCCTTTAAAGTTTCTTTTTATATTTGTAGTTACCATTGATCTTTTATATAAAAGCATTATTTATAGTTTAATTTGTATATACATATTTTCAGACATAGTTCAAGTTTTACAAGACTTTCAAGCATAGTTTTTAAATACTGCTGAAAATTTTGGAGATTTATGTAGCAGAATGAAATATCATACATTGTACATACAAATTTCAATAGATGTTTATAGATTAATATCTTTTATCCAAAGTGTGTTCAGATATAGTGCCATACATTAAATGTTCTTTTTCAAGATGTATGCATTTTCAAGGCTAAAACAGTCCAATAGTTTGTTAATCTTCCCTCTGAAATGTTTTTAGGTTAATTTGGACACACAGTAGATTTTTCTAGCTTTGCTTTATTCATTTTGTCTGTAAAATTCTATATAGAAATTGATCCCTGGTGTTTGCATTGAATCATATCATTAAAATGTGTATATTTAATTGTTTGCATACCATGACATTCTATTATTGCATTATATTGCATCGAAAGAGATAAAAATCTAAGGTTCTAAATAGCAGTTAATACTTTATGCTATGATTTTACAAATTGTGCAATACTATTCTGTTCAGCCATCTTATGTATATTCATTACACCAAAGTTTAAGAATAAAATTGAGAATGGAAATGGGGAATGTGTCAAAGAGACAACAACCCGACCAAATAAAAAACAACAGCAGAGGGTCACCAACAGGTCTTCAATTTAGCGAGAAATTCCCGCACCCGGAGGCGTCCCTCAGCTGGCCCCTAAACAAATATATACTAGTCCAGTGATAATGAACGCCATACTAATTTCCAAATTGTACACAAGAAACTAAAATTAAAATAATACAAGACTAACAAAGGCCAGAGGCTCTGACTTGGGACAGGCGCAAACATGCGGCGGGGTTAAACATGTTTGTGAGATCTCAACCCTCCCCCTATACCTCTAACCAATGTAGAAAAAACATGGCAAAGTTGCAATTACAAATCTACAGAATGTAAATTTCAATGTTTGGGTTTGTATCCATTGTAATGGTAGTTAAATTTTTTAATTTGCAGTTATCTCCCCTATAACTAATTCAACAACCAATTTCTGACTGTCCTCTGATGTTTCAGATATCACAGTTGTATTGTAAAGTAATACATTGGAGGGAGATATCTGATCTTATTTAGATTGTTTATCAATATGATACATTCATCTGCACATTTTCTTTACAGTTCTCTTCTCTTTTCTTTGCTCAGTAGTTTAGATAAATTATACTCTATATGTTGTTGTTTTGCTGTCAGTAAATGTAATGTTACCTTATAGAATTATAACCATTTACATTTAGTAAAGCTAAGATTGTGCAATGCAAGGGAAACAGTATTACTGTGTAATAGACAGTATTATAAATAATAAATATATATTAAGTTTAGAATTTTGTTATTAATGTTGTCTGTCTGTACACACTGAATAAGTTAAATCTATATTACATTTGAAGAGCTACATGCCCCACCCTACATGCAGAATATCAAATGGTTGTCTCCTTACCTATAGGAAATAGGTTATAAGTGTATATTATTACAAAACAAATTAAGTCATTGGCAGTAATATAAATGTTATCTGGCTGTAAAGTCTATATTCCATAAAAGGAGTAGGTCCGGTAAGGACCGATTTTGGCCTCAAATTTCAGGTTCATCTTACGAAAGATTTTGACCACTTTTTAAACACTTAAGTGTCTATTTCATTTGAATCAATTAATTTATGTGAAAGATTTTAACTGATTTAGTCATTAAAAACAACCCGATTTAAGCTCAAATGTGAAAAATCTACCAAATATGCCGAAAAATGTCACTTTTCAGATGATTTTTGTCAAAAATGAAAGTGGCCGCATCCGTGTTCATCCTCGACCTTTATATATGTTATGTATTATCATAAAATACAACTTACATTTTAATATTAAGGATGAACACGAATGCGGCCACTTTCGTTTCACACGAAAACTGTCTAAAATTTAACTAAAATGCTAGAATTGTGAAGATTTCAGTAATTTAGCACGACTTAATGGTGCTAGTACCCGATATATGTGCATTGTATTGTCAAAAACAGCCCATATTTATGTAGCAGAAGCATTCTACTGTCCAATAAATAACTAAAAGTTTACATTTTAATAATTTTGTAAAACTGCTATATTTTGGGGCCAAAAAGGGGTCTTACTGGACCTACTCCTTTGTAGAGTTGCCTTCCATTTTAAGATTATTGCAATATGTTATGGTATCCTTCAATTAACCATTTTGACCTCAAAATTTTGCATTGATTTATGTTTACATTTTCAACCAATGCAAGTGAAACATGACTTTGTGGCAAGTGTTAACAACCTATTTTAAAATGATGTTACTTAGATTATAGTGTTAAATATCTGAATATTTGTTTAAAGTAACTATAGAGTTCAGTTGCATTCTTCTCATGTTATGTATTTCCGTTGTCTATATTTTTTGGCTAAGCACTTTTCATAGATTCATACTAAAGAAATCATTCAACTTTATTGCAGAAAATAAATGACCAACATAGATACAATTAAACAGAGTGAACCTAGATCAAAAATCACCATCCACCTGTTCATATAAACTTTGCATACTAGAAATCCATGGCACAATATGAGAAATGTCAAAATTATAAGGCCTTATGCTAGAAAATTATGACTGAAATAATTTATAAGGCTTGGGTAAGGTAAATGGTACAAATGCCTATCTCCTTTAAAGCTCTCTTTTCATTTAAAACTTCAGAACCAATTTCAACCAATCTTTATCTGTTTGGTCAATATAATATACTGTATAAAGTTATAGTTATTTCTGCCAACCAACTAACATGGCCAACAATTAAAAATAATATGGATGGATGGATTGGTGTTTAATATCTAGTGGCAAATATTAAATATATATTGGAGGAAAATCATGTCGATTTTACATGCTTATGAATTCTGCTTTGTACTATACTGACCTCCTGAGCTGACTTTTTAACGTGCTAGTTCACAAAAAAAGACATATCACCCTTCTTGGACATATTTTTCTTTCCGCTTTGTAGTCGATCAGTCTTTAGTCTTGTGTATAAATCCTCATTGCAGAGAAGCGGCTAACACCAATTTTCAAGTCTTTGATCTGGCCAGGAATCAAACTCTTGCACTCTAAGCAGGCATGCAAACCTGATACCACTGATGTGGTTTGTCTTTAAATAGAACTTAAGGAGATATAAAAGTGGTTATCTAATAGAAAGATTAAAAATGATCATAGTAAAAGTATTTGTTCCAATATCATAATACAGCTCCTCATATGTGTTACAGTTAAATGAATAAAGCATGCAAACCAAGAGTTTAAATGCCTTGCTTGCAAACTTTGTTTGGTTGTTTGCTCAGGCATTGTAATCAAGATTGACACCTAAATTCAATGGAGAGGCGGAGTAACAGTTTGTTTACTATATAAAAAAGAGTTGATTGGACCATGCATATTATTTTCGAAAAAAATGTGATATTCATTGACCAATCAAACCTTTGTGTATAGTAAACAGACTGTTATACTCCACCTCCCCATTGAATTCAGGTGTCATAATTACAATGTATGAGCAAACATCCAAACAAAGTTGGCAAGCAAGGAAACTCTTGGTTTGCATGCTTTATTATTTTAACTGTAATGTTCCTAAATGATGGTATTTGACCTGTTTTAGCAATATTGCCTATTATCTTGAAAACTAATAGAAAATGTTACCACTTAAGCGATCTGTAATATAAGATCTACAAAAATTACTTTTTATAGCAGATGAATTTTGATGTTTGGGCCCTGTTATTGATTTGTCCACATTGAGATCAAAAGGGTCCAAAATTAAACTTTGTTTGATTTCATAAAAAAAAAAAATTCTTAGGATTATTTGATATGCTAAATCCATCCATGTATTTAGATTTTAGATATTAGACCATAATAGGTAAATTCAAATTATCTAAGTTCATTAGACCACATTCATTCTGTGTCAAAAACCTATGCTGTGTCAAATATTTAATCACAATCCAAATTCAGAGCTGTATCAAGCTTGAATGTTGTGTCCATACTGGCCCCTATTGTTCAGAATTTCGACCTTTTCAGTCGTATCAAGCTGCGCCCTGCAGAGCATTTTATTTTAGGTTGGAGAATTGTCTTATCAGCATCCATACCATATCTTATTTTTGTATTATATAGTGAACAGCAAACATCATAATAAATAAAACGATAAAAGGTCTACAAAACAGTAAATTGCAAGCAACAATTGATTCCTTATTGACGTTCTTGCCCCTATTTGACATTTATTTTAATACCGGAACCTTTTTGCCTATTAGCTTGAGTTCTTTTATAGATAAACAATACTGTAAACAGTATAAAAAGAAATACAGGATATATACAAAATTGCAACATACTCGATAGGAGTATTTGCCCTTGACTGATGATATTTGTTTATTCTGTGGTTCTGCTATTATTTCAGTTCATTTGACCAAAGGCCTATGTGAAATCTTGTAATCCAATTGTGTCTACCTTCACCGTCCGTCTGTTAGTATTTCATTATGTTTACCCTGTCAAATTGAGAACAACTGAACAGAATGAGACTGATAAAACTTTATCTTCATCACAAGGTCATTTCCGTCGTGTATAACGTTGTTGTCGATTTGCCATGAAAATTGCTGTTGTGGCATTTTTCAAATTTCTGAATTGCTAATATTAGGACAACTTTTTTGTTCAGGAACGTCTGAATAAATTGAAACAAAGCTTGAAAAATATTCTTTAGAATTTCCATTACAAATGTTCTTATAGGGTGACAGGCGATGTCAAAATTTACCTCTATTTGCTTTTATTTTCCAATACTGAATACGGTCCAATTGAAATGAAAACAAACCATGCAAAAATGTCTCTTATGATTCAAGGAACATAGTGCTAACAAAGCGTTGCAAATTTGATTCTGATGACAATTTCTGTTTTACAAGGCTTCAGGCGTCAAAAAAAGGTCCATTATTAGTCTGATCATGGAAGTGTTATAGTCAATATAATACTTCCATGGTCTTATATTGAAAGATCTCTTCTAGAATCACTGAACGGTTTCACAATTGAAACCAAACTGATTCCCGGATATGTTCATGTAAACGGACTTAAATACGAGTTATCACTTTGAAAAACTGAGAACACCATGCCCCAAACAAACAAAAGAATACGAAAAGAACAAACCAACAGTTAAAAACCCCACTGAAAACTAATAACCCTGAGCAATACGAAAACTATCAAAATTGGGGTCTCGGGTGCTTTGGTTCTGGTAACCATGCATATACATCATACCGTAGCCAGGGGGGTTCGGACACCCCCCCCCCCTTTTGAAAACAAATAAGCACTGTTAAAGTCAATGTTCTGTTCGAATTGTGACTGTTAAAGTCGAGTTTGTGAGTCCAACGAACCCCTTTAAAATTCCTGGCTACGGGCCTGTACATTAGTTGCTTTTTGGACTAAATGCAACAAACCGAGCGTTTCATGGCGCTACGAGCATCTCATCAATTTTAAATAAAGGACCGGTCATTTGTCACAAACTAAATTACGAAATACAGTGAGAATTCAATCAGTTTCCAACACTTCAGAATAGAGGGCATCAAAATGTGTTTATTTAAATTGAGCAAGTTTTTTTTCAAACTTGCTAAAAATATATTACTGTGTCACTTAATTGGTGTATACTATTACTTTGTATATCTGTATATATATATATATAGAGTGTATTATCTAAGGTATAGTTTTACCAATTGTCTGTTCCGTCCCTGAAACATGTAATGTGATGTCATGCAATGCGATGATTTTTCAAAACTGTAGATTTTAATGTCAACACGTGTCAAATTGCTCATTATCTCAAGCATAAACTCTATTGTTTTTGAGATATTCACAACATCTTAATACCAAAGGTTATCAAGACGTCCATACATTGACTGTTCGGTTCATATGTTTAAATAATGTTTAAATTCTTAATCTCTTCCATCAAAAACAAATCATACGGTTAAGGTGTGATTTAAAACACCCTTGGTTTAGTTGCACTATTCTATAAACTTAAGATACTAATGTCAGAGCTTACAACACGTGTATCAGGGATAACCTTCACCAGATACGCTTGAGGTCAATACTTTTGGAAGCCAAGTACTATATATAAAATGCTCAGATAAAATGCATCGGGCATCTTATAAGACCAACCACTTTGGAACCAGTACTATCAAATTTTCATATAGGCAAGTGCTGAAAAGTATTACCACATCAAATCCGATTAAAATTTAGATTTATCGAAAGTCGCATGCTCGTCAAAGCTCATCTGAGCATAAAGAAATCAGAAATTTGTTGGGTTTTTTTTTTTTTTTGCTCTTTGGTCTTTTTGACACATTCCCCATGTCCATTTTAACGACCTTGACTGGCTATACAGCCCTTGCACGGTCGGCCCATTTCCATTCTCAATTTTATACTAATTATATTTAAACTCGATTAATGTATACTAAAGAACTTTCTTTTAGTATTCCCATTTAAAAATTAATATGTGTAGGTCATCATACCAATGGGTTAATAATGATAAAAAAATACTTGTATGCAGTCTTGTATAAACTATATAATTATGAATACAAATGGAGACTAGATTAAATAATTATTCAACACTGTATAGTTTCCTTGACATTTGTTACATTTAGTAAGTCTACAATTTACTGACTCGTGGATGGAGACTGGGTACCATTCTCCCCTTTTCTAGCATATTTGTATATCCATACTGTCGATTTAGTATCACCAACCCATAAGTGTCCTTCTTTGTCCAAGGCCATTGCGTTTGGACCACGTATTCCGTCCTTTTCAGACAAGAGGAATCCGATAAACTGACCGCTTAAGTCCAACAAATGAACAGCGTGGTTACTCCAATCTGCGACTAACACGTTGCCCGACTTGTCAGCAACTACACCAAAAGGATTAAATGGTTTCTTCAAAGCAATTTCGGACGGTCCACGGTAATAATGTTTAACAACACCCTGTGTGCTGAGGGTAGTTATTCTTACATTGTTTTCTTCACGATCGGAAACGCAAATATCACCAAGCATATTTTGATGAAGTCTATATGGTGCGCAAAATATTTCCTGGCAACCGTCTTCCTCGATTTGGTCCAAAATCTGTCCTGCTTCGTTCATTCTGATAACCATCCTTCGTGACGCCTGACCTCGTGTAGTCACATAGCTGTCTACGGCACATACTAACAGTTGGTTCTTCTTTGTGAAAGTTATCCCTCCAGGATACCAATTAAGTTTAACAAAATCTTTCACATTTAAGTCTTGGTCAAGTTTAACGAGTTTCTTCCGTCATAGCTAGAAATATATACCTCGCCATTCGGACGTCCGTGGATATCATCAATTTGTATGTCCAACTTCTGTGTACGCAGTTTTACACCTTTATTTGAAAATAGATGCATCTGATTGGTTCCCCATCCACAGCATATCCATGCTTCTTTATCGGATATTGGCGCTATCGCATGAATTGTGTCCATAACTTCTGAAACTTTGAAACTGAACAAAAGCTGGACATCAAATTGTAAAGCTATTCTCAGACCCCATGGTAAGGGTAGAAATGGCATTTTAATATCCGTATCATCACAATACCCTACCATATCTTCCAAGCATTTGGCATCATCGGCGCCAACATGAAATGTCGTGCTTTTACAAGATTTCAGGCCCGACTGTGGAATTTCTTTATCCACATGTTTAAAACGATTTTGGACTCTTTGACACATCAGAACAACTTCTGCGTCATTTCCAAGATTTAGTATCTCCTCAACGGAATTGTTTATAGAAGACACTGAAGTGATTGTATGTTGTGTAACTTCTATATGTTTGTCAATGCGTTCGTTTTCACCGTTTTTGTGACTGTCCACTTCTGCAATCAGATTGTTTCCAACTTTGTCAATTTGATCCTTTAGAAATTGACATCTGTTTTTGATATTTGTGATGGCCTCTTGTGAGTAACCGTCTAGCAGTTTTTTAGAGTCCACCATTTCCTTCACGTAGTCTTGGAGACAAGGCAGATACTCATGCATACTTTTAATCATTGGATTTACTTTCTCACGTTTTTCTTTCGCGCCTTCCTGGATGCTTTTGTATTTGTGTCCCTTGTGGTCTGATACTTTAGCAACACATTCCTTACAGACAGGAATTTCACAAAGCATGCAGTAGAATTTGTTTTCCTCTTTGTGTTTTTCACAGTATGACTTGTGTGACAGTTGAGTTATACTTTTTGTCTCGGGTTTTGACAATTTGATGACATGATGATCTCGGTGACAATCCGTGTCAATATGACGATTACTACATGTATCACAGTAATTACTTTCACATTCTAGGCAACGGTCTACAGCTTCCACTGTCTCTGGCTTACATTTATCACAGTTTGAAAACGTTGAAAATGCAGCACTGGCCTGAATAGCCCGTATGTAGTAGTTAACTTTAAAACCTTTCACTCCAGATTTTGGAATGACTATTTCCGTTCGACACATAGGACATGCGAATGATGCTTTAGCTTCGATTTTGTTAATGTGTTTGTCTATACATTCTCGACAGAAAGAATGAAAGCACTCTAGTATCCTTGGATCTTTATGTCTCTTGCTACATATCATACACTGAAGAGGATCCGCAGTAGACATCTCCAAGAATTAGAACTTTATCATCCGAGATTTTTTATGTTCCACTTTTTTAAGTGTCCGTGTGTTTGTCTTCTAATTGAGCACTAAGCACATGCGGTTAATAATCGGATATGACGAAGTTAATGAACTAAATTTGTATTATTTCTTTTATCACTATAACCTGACTATTAAGGAATATATCGATCATTTAAATCTCTATATGTCAAGGTATGGTATTGTACCCGCAACGTCAAGTAAAATATTGAGGTTCGCCGAGGGAAAAGAAATTCCAATTCCAAATTGTATTTCATCACATGTAGTACGATTTGTGGTATAAGAAAGCTAATTTGTAGTGAATACAGTGTTGACAATTCTCGAATAAGTTTGGATATGTATTTACGCACAGATAACTTTGATAAATAAAGTACCCAATAAATATTGCATTCAACATGCCCAAACGTGATACTGGAATGCCATTTAAACTGCGATTTAAAATATAAATACTTGATAGGTTCATAAGTAATAAGGATATTAATAGTGTATCGTTTAAATGTTGAAAGCAGATAAATAAATACTGCCATTGACACTTTAGTTCTTATTTGATTTACCACTCTGTACATATATGTTCTTTTGTTTTTGTAACAATTTAATCAGATTTAAACCAGACTTAGAAGTATCAGGACTTATATAGGCGAGCCAATGTGTACAGACATGATTATCTGTTATAAATCGATGCTTTTAAAAATATGTGAATGTAGAAGATGAGTGGAGACAGGTTTACCTCATGTATATATATAAAAAAAAAGAAGATGTGGTATGATTGCCCGAATGAGATAACTCTCCACAAGAGACCAAATGACACCGAACTTAACAGTTAATTGTATAGGTCACCGTACAGTCGCTGTTCGTTAATTATATTTCTCTCTCATTTATTCTAAGATATTATTAAGAAAATTAATAGGTTTCTAGATTTTTTTTAAATATTCTTTAAATGTGTGTTTAAATCTTATTGACTGTTAATTTGTTCATCGTCGTGTAAAAAGCGATCGTTTGAAGCCCATCATCTGTTCTCCGATGTCATCACTTTTGAATGAAAGCACACTTAAAGCCTGTGGTCATACTTCTTGTGTCTGTTGCTGCACAGCAAAAACTGATGAGGGTCGTTTTTTGTTTGTTTGTTTGTTTGTATTTGTTTGGTTTTTTTTTTTTCTTTCTGATATGTTTTGTATTCTCTTTCCTATGTTTCAGTTTCCTTTAATTTACATTGTTCCTATGGAACTACAGTACTGATAATTAAACTTGCATCAACATTACTATACCAAAATAGAGATCTTATAATCGCAGACTAGGCCATATATTACTAAACATGGATGGAGGGTAATGGAGTAGCTGAAAAACAATATACTTTTAAAACATACAAGAACATACAAGAAACAAGAATGTGTCCTCAGTACACGAATGCCCCACTCGCACTATCATTTTCTATGTTCAGTGGACCGTGAAATTGGGGTAAAATCTCTAATTTGGCATTAAAATTAGAAAGATCATATCATAGGG
Source organism: Mytilus edulis (assembly GCA_019925275.1). Classification (NCBI taxonomy): domain Eukaryota; kingdom Metazoa; phylum Mollusca; class Bivalvia; order Mytilida; family Mytilidae; genus Mytilus; species Mytilus edulis. Next base: position 37,142,591 of record CM034361.1, on the reverse strand, counting down.
AACATGTGTACCAAGTTTGAAGTCGATTGGACTTCAACTTCATCAAAAACTACCTCGACCAAAAACTTTAACCTAAAGCGGGACAGACGGACGAACGAACGAACGGACGGACGGACGGACGGACGGACGAACGGACGCACAGACCAGAAAACATAATGCCCCTCTACTATCGTAGGTGGGGCATAAAAAACCGTGTATGAAATATAAACCAATCGAAAGCTTATTTCAAATGGAACAGAAAATATAGTCAATTTAGAGTACCGAACACGGATGAATAATAATTGTACATGCAAAATACTCCAATATAGGTCAACTGGCAAACATGTATAATACAGAAAGTGAAGATCTACAAATATAAACATTAAATACATAGTTATAATTGGTAATGTAATATTTGATGGACATGGATCTCATTTTCGTAAGTCTAAAGATTGATGACTGGTAAGGGATAATTTGGAAGAAAAAAAACATACTAAAAAACGAGAAAAAAACGGGAAAGACCTTAAATTTTTCAAATCTCCAACTTCACTGAGCCTTGATGCTAACAACTGGAGGTTGCAAGAGGCAGAGTTAGGGAAGGATTATTTTGCCCCCCTTTTAAAAATTCTGTATCCACATCTGGAATTCATGATCAATAAATTGTCCAATCTTATATCTTATAAATATTATGATGAAAACTCTCGGGTTTGTCCTATACAAGGAACATATATATTAGATATACTGCTCCCAGCTGATACTAAGTAGTTGGAACATGTTTTGAAGGGTCATTGGTTGTCGAAATCATGTTCACCTATTTGACTCAAAGGGGCATTGATTGTCAAATTCATGTTCACCGATTTGACTCAAATTCAAATATTTAAATTATCGTAACATACTAAAACGTATATCCAAATAAAAATAAATCTAAAATAAACAATTTACATACAATGGGCTCGGTAAAATGTATCATCGTGTCGTGTGTATGTCTAAACGCCATCTAGTTTACTATCGAGTTGACCTCCGAAGAATTTCGACAGTCACACTCAGTTTAAGCGATATAAACATAAATACATAGATATAAATAGATAGCGAACTTGTCCCGCAATTGAATTTTCTAAGTCTGTTTAGTTTCAGACAAGGTTACAAATGTATGTTTATCATCGTTTTTATCTGTATAGTTTTTGTGAATCGAATCAGTCAATCATATAAATTTAAGTTTACCGTTGTTTCACTTTCAATGTTGACATGTTTTTCCTTTTAATAAATAGACACTCATAATTCATACATTATCCATCTCTAGTTAAGGGGTTGAATTGTAGGTCACATGAATACGGATTAAATGAGGTCGAATTATTCACTTGCAAGCGAAAAATCCGTCAAGAGTAATTAAATTATTTTGACCAAATTATACCATACTGGCTGCTAAAAGCGAATGAACATTTCACTATTGCACTTTCATTTATCTTTGAACAAATTATCTCGTATACTAGTGTCCCTTTAATATTTAGATATCAAGCCTTTCAATATAAGAAAGTTGTGGTATGATATGAATGACTACCAGCTGACAAAAATATTTTTTTTAATTTCCGGTTGCAGTTGTCCTTCACCTTTTACAAAGATCTACATACAGCATACAGCACTCGAACAGTTACTAATCGTAGCAATTTAGCATAGGGGTAATGTTACAAATGATGTTACATTTCAATATGTAGAAAGTTTTACTGTTATTTACTGCAGAAAATATTGTTAACTGCAATGGGCGGCAGGCCGGCAAACTTGAACTGTCGACTTATAAATACGCTAGTAGCTTTAGATTCTCTTTCACTTAGACGATCTTAAACGAGCTCAGGGGCGGATCCAGCCATTTTAAAAAGGGGGGTTTCCCAACCCAGAGTAAAAAGGGGGGGGGGGGTTCCAGCTATATGCTCCCATTCAAATGCATTGATCGGCCAAAAAAAAAGGGGGGGGGGGGTTCCAACCAAGGGTCCGGAAACGGTCATATTTGCCAGTCATGTCCTAAACTGAAACTATAATGTCCTAAACTTTTAATTGGGATTTAGGTCAAATTTTATTTTTCAACATTAATAATTTCGGTCATTTCGTTGAGATCGACTTTCAAAATCGCCATTTTGAACAAATTTTTGTTTCATTATCGACTTCCTGTAATTAAACTGCCACTCCAATAAAGTGTTATAAACCTGAGGGCCCTCCTAATAACTATATACACCTTATCGCTATTTCCGCTTGACCCGAGAATCTGTTCCGCTTGAACTATTGGCGTCATACAACAATCACTTTTCCATTGTGGCGTCAGACATTTTGAATTATGACGTCAAAATTTTACGGGACCCTGTGTGATGTCCAGTAATGGCGGACAAATAGCGATAAGGTGTATTAATGCCTCGGGGAGCTATTGGCTAATGATAGCTAATCTCTTTACCTGTGTTTTTAATTCACACCTGGCAATTCATCACAAGCTCCAACCTATTATTATAAAGAAATAAAAATTCCACACCAACTGGCTTCAATATTTAATTACTCAACAGGTCAGACAATTGTCAATTATGATTCAAAATCAAATTAAAACTTGGTTCAATTTTGTAGAAAAATATTTTTTTTATTTCTAACACACGTGCTTTGTTTACTATGTAATACGCATGCTTGAAATATTCTCTTCCACAGATTTAGACAATTAATCGTAAATTTAAAATAAATTCATCCTAAATAAAGCTAGTGCAACTATTTTAATTAATATTCTTACACAAAGGTAAAATATTAAAAAGCCGATGATTTCCTGTGATTTGGATAAACAAAACTAATCCCGGAAATGAGTCCGGAATTGTTCGTTTAGTATTGTCGCAGTACATCCGGTTTGAATTTTGACTTCAGAATCGAAAGAAACGTAAGCGATAACTGAGAATATTATCGTTTTGAGTCATTAAAATCATTTTATTTTCAAACTGTTGCCTTCCCTTAATTGCCCTTGATCGATTTTTGGAAAATGCTAGAATAAATCATGAAGTAAATGCGATGCAACAGTGAAACAAGTTTGTTGATGCTACGAACATGACGATCGAGTATGAGCATACTCAAAATGAGTCTCATGCAGTAATGTGATTTTGGCAATCATCTTTTGAAAAGGGGCATCAACTTTTAAGTTGTATGAAAATGACCGAAATTAGGTGAAAAAATTTCCGGATCCTTGGTTCCAACCCCCGGAACCCCCCCCCTCTGGATCCGCGCCTGGAGCTGTCAAATAAATTATTTTGATTTTTATCAGATTGGAACTTTTCCCTAAAAGAATTCTACAAATTAAAAATGTAACCTTTTTCCATATTGTTTTGGGTTGCACATGGTGTGCAATGGTGTGTAAGGAAAGAGTGGAATACCAAAGCGTCAAAAAGAGAAAAATTAGTTGATAAAAAGACGAAAAACTTATGCCACTTATGGGAACTTTATTGACCTATTCATATATTTATCATAGGTTGATTATATTGGGAATCACTGAAGGGTGAGTGGACCATGCCGAATCCGGGTCCGTCCGCCCTGATTTCGGTTCGCCCTAGTTACTGTTCGCCCTAGTTCCGTTTCGCCCTGGGTATGTTCGCCCTGATTTTTAGTTTTTATTATAGTGTTGTGTTGTGTGTATTTAATTGAATATGTTGAAGTCAGTCTACAATTTCGCCGAATATTTACGATTTTTATTTTTTAGTATAGTGTTGTGTTGTGTGTATTTAATAGACAATAGACAATAGACAATATTTTATTGGCACAAACGCATTTACAATAAATGGTAATGACCGAATGGATAAACAATTTGCTATACATGGTAGTAAAATACAAACAATTATATATATACGTGTGAATAAAAGATTAAAGGTATAATGAAAATCTATTACAATAGATTACTTCTTGCATTTAAACAATTTGTTACGAAAGAGGAAGATAATTTTAGTGCCGTATAAGGTGTATTATTAAGTATAAGATTTATTTTATTTTTATCGCACAATGTGGATATACTTTTTCCTGTAATTTTGAACATTTTTAATACAAAAGTCTCTCTAATACTGGAGTAACCTCTGCAGTGTAGCAGCATGTGCTGTTCATTTTCAATTTCGCCACTTTTACAGATTTCACAAATTCTTTGATCTCTAGGCACTTTTAAATATCTTCCTCTTTCAATGGCAAGGTTATGAGCACTAACTCTTAATTTACATAATGATGATCGATCTGATCTATTTTTTAAAGCATCAACATAACCTGCCCGTTCATTCATTTTGTAAACACTTTGGAAAAATGTTAATTTTGGAGATGCTGAAATATTTGCATGTTGTTCCTGAAAACCCTGGTCAATTAGTTTTTGTTTTATAAAACCAAACAGGGGTTTAATAGTAAGGTTATCATTTGACAAATAAGATAAACCTAAGTTTTGAATAATAATATTTAACCTTTTAACCCATGGGTTTTTTTTTTTTTTGTAGCATTATATATTTGGTGGACTAAACTTCCTTCTGAAGTGATTAAATGGTCCCAGAATTTAATTCAAGATAACATTATCCTATTTTTCAATGGTAGTCTTGCAAGTTCGGAACGACATGCAGCATTCGAGGCCTTACAGTGTTCTCCCAAGATTTCTTTAATAAATTTTATATGCAACTTTTCATAGGCATCAATGTCTTTAAATGTCGAAATAATCCCCCCAGATTTCGCTACAATAAAGGAGAATAGGGGCTACTAAGGAATCAAAAAGTTTTTCCAGAAGTTTACAAGGGTTATCTAATCCTATTGTTTTCTTTATTTTAAAATATGTTTTCCTAGCTTTTTCCATAAGCGAAGTGATGGCGACATTAAAACTGCCTTTATATCTAATATTAATACCCAAGTAACAATAAGTAGTAAATGTACTATTAATTAAATATGTTTAAGTCGGTCTACAATTTCGCCGGATATTTACGATGTATTATGAATTTATGTTGTCTACAGCTAGCTGCTACTAGGTTATAAGTTCATGCCTAACAATTTGTACATCAGTGTTTTTACCCATCCAAGCTGACTATTTTATTTGAGAAAAATGTTATTTTCATTATTAATCCATCAAAGGCAATGCATATCTACCAATCAGTGATATCAAAGATTTCAAATCATACCTACCTAGCAATAAAAATTCAATCAACATTAATTAATATTCTGTATTTAACTGTAATAATAAATAGATATACATAAATTTTGATATATATAGATATATATTCCTTTCATTAATGTAACATATACATATCATAAATGAAAATAGGGCGAACGAACCCAGGGCGAACGGATTACCAGGGCGAACAAACTCAGTGCGAACGAACCTAGGGCGAACATGTAATCAGGGCGAACGATCCCGATACCGACCATGCCCCCCTTTAGGTCAGTCTGCGGTGTTGGATCTGCCACTGTTTATAACCAGGAAGATTTGGACAATAGGGCTCTTCATGGTTAGTTCGACCATATTAGATAGGGTCAGATTTTCATAATAGAGGTAAAGATGGTGTGAAAAATACATGAACACATCATTGAAACAGAGCAGTTGCTTAGAAACATGCATAGGATTTCCCATACTTTCATACTATTCCCACCTCTTTCAAAAAAATTTGACCCCTATCCAATATGGCCGAACTAACCATGAAGAGCCCTATTGGGACTTAGAAATAAATCAGATTGGCCGTTTCAGAATCTAAAGAATCATGGGTAATTTCATTGTTCGTACCCCAAAATGAAAATAATGCAACATCATTGGTTAAATTTCCATTGTTTATGACATTTTTAACCAATCAGGACGTTGTGGTGTACACTTTTGAAAATATTACCCAGGATGCATTAGATTCTGAAACGGCCAATTGAGACAATATATGTTAAGTGTTACAGTGACAATTTGTTAATTCAATTATCTAACCTTTTACATTTCTTTGTGTTCAATTAACTCTTGTTAAGGGGGCTTGCGGGTATAAATATTTTTTTTTAAATATACAAAAATGTACATTGTAGGATTTCGCTATATTTTTCTGTAAATGAACTTTATCATATACTTAATAGAAAAATAAAATAAGAAAATTGGGTCATCATTCATATAAGCTCTAAATTTGCCTTCGAAAGAAACATACATTTTTTGTACAGGTACTTTTTTTTTTTCTGTTGAACTAATAGGAGAAATAGAGGTAATATCAAAATAAAAATAGAACTAAATTACAGAAATCCCTTAAATTTTACAATAGTTTAGTTTAAGTACAGCTTATTTGAAAAAAAATGATAAAATATATAGGTCACCAATCAGTAAAAAAAGATATTTCAATTTTAGATAAAAATTGCTTTTTTGCACAAAAGGGAGATAATTTGGAGCTTTTTCAATGACATATACATTTTAAAAGTCATCTGGGGCCGAAACGAATTGATTTTTTCGTTGATTTTTGTACCATATGATAGAGTAACAACTAATAGAATATGAAATGAAATTTGTAATGAAAAAAAAAAAAGATTTGCTGAAATTTTTGTACCCTTGAGCAGACTACACGAATGAATTTTATTTTTACAGGACATTCGGTCTGGTAAGCATCCTAGCTTTACCAAACCGAATGAAATTTTCCAGACCATTTTTTTTACATCTAATTGTATATTATCCGACAAAAAACATTTGACTTTGTTGTGCCCTACTCCTCCCCAAAATGCACAAAAACAAAATGATGTAACGAGAGGGTATATTGTTATGAAAGTTGTACACAATTGCTTGAATGCATTTCAGTGAAGAGTAATGTCCCATTCTATTGGATTTCGACAATGTTTGTGAACTAAACATAATTTAGAGTTTCTGTATAAAATATTATTTCCTGTTTCTTCTTTCTTTTTCATATATCTTTTGGTTTTCAATTCTAGTGTTTATATTTCATAGCTGAATTTTGTGATCTGCTTGGATTTTTATTCATTTATTGTATTTAATCGGCAAACCCGGAATTATCCTTATCCGTTCCCAGAATCTGATCCGGTTTTATTTACATTTCCGGTTGTGCCAATGATGGCCATTTTTGTTGTTTTTGACAGTCAGATATGTTTTTACCCGGATTTACACATTACTGGTTGGCGATTTTCAGCATAAAGCTAGCATTGGAACCAAATAAACATCACTGTGATGAATAATAAAGATGAAAATGAATTTGAGATCGTTTGGCAATTTTGCTAGAATGTTAGAAAAATCCATGAAAAAAAAACATTGGACATTCGGACTGGAATTCAACAATATTTCTAAAACTAAATGCAGATATGACAAATTTAGAATTTATCAGAAGGTCAATCAATTTTTATCTCTTGCAAATTTTAAAGAAAAATTTACAACCCTTTTTAATGTTATTGCCCCTGAAAATTTCAATAGGATTTATAAGCGTAAAAATACTGAAATTGGCTTATATCTCTAAAATTAAAGTAGTTAGCATCAGGTCCAAGTCTGACAATCACCATTTTAGATTTCAGAAACATCTGACAATCCGTTTAGGAGTTATTGCCCCTGATATGTCAAGTTCAAAGTCATTGGCTTATATCTAGATATCTGGAGTAGTAAGTGCTAATCTGACTTGTTAGAATTAATCATGAGTCTGAGGTTGTCTATCTCCTGTTTAATTTTCAGAGAAATTAAACAATCCATATTGTAAAATTTCACAGATTTTGATTATTATCTTTAAATTGTAAAAGAAAGAGAGAACTTGTAGGCTGTGAAAATGTCAAAAACAATAAGATCCACATATAAACGATCTGTCGAAAGATCTTTTTAAGAGAATACATTAATGGGTATCTTACAAAAAGTGTGATTTAGTTTTGCTATCAAATTGAACACCATCTAACAATATAATAAAAATATTGATAAAAAAATCTTCAGTTTAATACGAGGCCAAAGTCAATCTGAAAATGTTCAAATACATTGTACATGTATCCTGTGTGACTGGATTACTCTAACACATTGTCTTTTAACATAATACAACTTGATAGTAACTTTTATGAAATGCAGAACCAAAAGCTTCATTCAAATTAAAATTGGGGACATTTTGAACCACAAAAAAACCCACTATCTGAAAGTATCCATTTTGGGGAGATGGGAAGTAGTAACAAACATTGAGTCGAACCAGACATTATAGATTTAACAAATTGATATTTATCCATAAAATTACAGATAACAACAGAATCAATTTAATTATTTACCAATGAGCTTAAAGGGAGTTTGAAGTAATCGATTTTATACCATGTTTATTTTTTTACTTTAAAACATTATTATTTCAGTATGATAACACAGTGCCATTGAAATGACATCAAAAACGGTGAAGTTAAGTTTGTCCAGTATAGAGGCTGATGAAGGAGATGGAGCTGTAGTTAGAAGAAGTATAGGAAGACCAGAGGTAACAATCAGGGTGTTTTGGGGTATTAAATCATAAATTTTAAATCATAAGTGATATTGTAAGATGAGTAAATAAAAGGAAAGGTTAGCTAGAAGTTTTGAAATTCTTGGATGAGTGGGGTGGGGGCTGGCCAAGAAGGCCACTTTCTTTATAAAGTTGAATTTGTATTAGATAATTGGAAGACAGTTGAACCAATCAATAGTAGACAAGTGCAAGCTTTAGACAGGACAGTTAAGTATATGGAAGAGTTAAACATATTTCTGGTGGGGAATAAGGATTTTTAAAAGGGGGGGTCTCTTGGTCCTCTGTCAAGCTAACATTTAGAGATTTACTAGAAAGCCTATGTATTTATCATATATGTAGCTGCATGGAGGGGGGGGGGATACTTAACTTTTAATGTACACGATGTATAACAGTACATTATTGTTGTAAAGCTTAACATCATATATTACATATCAAATAAAATATTGCTTAATTAACAGACCCTACATACATGTATAAACATATAATTTTCCAGTTTGCTTTGATGGTCATGCAATTTATAGTTACATGTAATACATGTATAACTTGTTATTTCAGTTAAAACTGCTGGATCCATTTTTAATGTTAGATGAATTTAAAGTGAAACCACCAGCAGGATTTCCTGATCATCCACACAGAGGATTTGAAACAGTTAGTATCACTCTGTAATATTTTCACTGGAAGGGGGATATAATTGAAACACTCCCTTTTTATGTCCCATTTTTATTGGCATTATGTTTTCTGGTCTGTGCGTTCGTTTGTCTGTCCATTCATCTGTTTGTTTATCTGTCTGTCCCGCTTTAGGTTAAAGTTTTTGATCGAGGTAGTTTTTGATGAAGTTGAAGTCCAATCAACTTGAAACTTAGTACATATGTTCACTTTGATATGATCTTTCTAATTTTAATGCCAAATTAGAGATTTATCCCCAATTTCCCGCTGAACATAGAAAATTATAGTGCAGATAGGGTATCCATGTTCTTTGGACTCATTCTTGTTTGTATACAAGAAGATGCCCACGAATTCACTGTACAATTGGGCAAGTGTTGAAACAAAGAGTTTTTGGGATACGATTGCTTTCAAGCAATCTGTAGACTTTTACCATTGGCTCAGAGCAATGCCCTCACGTCAACCGTTTTATTCTAAACATTAAGGAACATCACAGATTCTTATGATTGTCTTGCTTTAAAATGTAAAAACAAACAAAAGGATTGAACTTTAACAACTTTCCTCTAATGTTCTTTTCATAATCTTCATGTTTGATAATTCCCTTGACTTATATGAGTGTTTTTAATAACAAGGAAAATCAGAATTAAGCAGTATTTATATTTAGTGTTTTTATAAATTTAGAAACGCGTCAGAGGGAATTCCCCAGTTTTGATAAAAATGTGAGTGTTCTCTGAATTCCGATAAATCTATTTCTGTCATATAAGAACTGGAGTTTATCTTATATGTTACTGTTAAGAAACTGATATTTGAGATTGTACTTCCATAAAGAAATAGAGAACCATCTAGGTCGTTTCATAAACATTTAATATACGTTCTTGGTAATTATATGCATGCATATAGTTTTTTTGACTTCAAGGGGTTTCCCACTCAATTGATTGATTTATAACTCATTGGATCTTTTCTATGTATGTCTGCTATTGAGGGTTATTGTTGTTGCATAATTTAAAATCATATGCATCATTTAAATTAAAATAAATGTAGTTGTTACTAGAACACCCCTTTAGGCGAAATGGAGTCTTCCATATTATCGTTTCGAGTTGTCTCCCTTCCGGAAGTAACTTCCGTGAATTTGAATCAAAAACAACACTCCGAATATTAGCTCGTTCTGTCGATAAACGTCGTATTATATTAAAAACGATCTCAATTAAAACTGAGGAATGTGTACGGAAAGGAGTCATGATCACTGACCCAAAGGAAATTAAATATTTAAAGAGTTAGGAATGGGGTTCTTCCTAGAATTAACATTGGAAAATAGGTGAAAAGATACGAAGTGAAATACCTTCTCTCACTCTGAGTCTCAGTGCCTGCTGTGGAAATTGAAGTTGGAATTGATAGTACAAAAATAAAACACAATAGGCCTAAGTACTTTGTTCATACACTTTTATCCGGGATTGGCTATTTTGTAACAATTCAGATTACGTTAATTACATTTTACATGTGCAGTTAAATTAGTTTTAAAAATAATATTATCCAGCTACATGTATACATGTGTCAATGAAACAATGGCAATCGTATCCCTCAGAGCCTTTGATTATATTTGCTGGCAGTACATTGACTGATCATGTGCAAAAGTGTAAAAAAAATGTGTTTTCTGTGGAAAAAATAATGTTTCAAAGACAAATTCAGGAAGTACAAAATAAAACATTTATAAAGTCATATCACAAATATTTCCGACCTTGTATGGTTTCAGAGGAGTTGAATCTCAATGAAATGGATCTCTTCCTTTAGTAGTATAGATGGATCTGTTATTATTTTCTCAAGATGATTAGATAGATTCACTTTTACTCTTGCAAAAAAGAACAAGCATAAAAAAGCATCAAGATCTAAAGAATTGAATTGTCAGTGGATGTAAATTAGATATTTCATATGAGCAGGGCAATAGCAATGGAATAAAAATGATTTTGTAAAACTTTGTAATTGTTTAATTTTTTTATTGTAAGACTATTACTATATGTACATATTTTAGTTCTTTATTATTTTCTTCATTACAGGTGTCATATGTTCTGAAAGGTACAGGACAACATGAAGATTTTTGTGGCCATAAAGGTGCTTTGAATAGTGGAGATGTTCAGGTATTTTATATCAAATCTTATCCCAAATTTATGTATTTAGTTTGATGTTACCTTGTTATTCTCATCAGGTTTTGTCTAATGCTTGGTTCGTTTCTGTGTGTGTTACATTTTAATGTTGTGTTTCTGTTGTGTTGTTGTTCTCCTCTTATATTTAATGCGTTGCCCTCAGTTTTAGTTTGTAACCCGGAGTTGTTTTTTCTATCGATTTATGAGTTTCGAACAGCGGTATACTACTGTTGCCTTTATTTACAGATATATGTGTATTATATAAAAAAAAAAAAAAAAAAAAAAAAAAAAAGAATTTATGATTTGGTGTCAAATTCACTAAATATTAAATGTAATAAAAAGTTAAATTTTCATCATTTTTCTGTTGTATTTTGGTGTTTCAATAAAACATTACAGTTTTGGATTTTTGTTTTTGTTACACAGCCACATAATGATCTGACAATAAAAATTGTAAATAACACAAAATCATAACTTGTTCATATATGTTTAGAAGTTTAGAAGTGCAAACATTGCTGTAATTAATAAGATTTTCGCAACAAAAAACTATTTTGTAATAATCTGTTTGCTTGGAAAAAAAATCTCAGAATTGCACATGTGCTCTCAAATAATCCAGCTTAAATTTACTTTTTTTTCTGATATTTTAAATCTGCTTTTGATATTATGTAAAACACAATGAATTTTATACTGTCTCCTTTTGGACAGGGCTTGAACAGCAATTTAATCTAAAGATAATCTTTTTCTAACATAAAGACACGCATCTATTTGAAGATTATGAAACCAATTTCATATTAGCTCATAAAAATCCTAGACATACATGTTTTTATGTCCCATTTATATGCCCCATCTATGGGCATTATGTTTTTCGGTCTGTGGGTCCGTCTGTCCATATTTTCGTCTGTCCGTATGTTCGTCTGTCCCTCAGATTTAAGTTTTTGGTCAAGGTAGTTTTTGATGGGAGTCCAATCAACTTGAAACTTTGTACACATGTTCCCTATGATAATGATATGATCTATTGATTTTTATGCCAAATTAGAGTTTTGATCCCAATTTCAGGGTCTACTGAACATAGAAAATGATAGTGCGAGTGGGGCATTTGTGTACTATATATGGACACAATTTTATGGTTTTTTTTTATCACAGTTGAAATGAACATATTGAAGAGTGATTATTCTTTGTATTTCCCAGTTTTTGTATCCTATACAGTATTGTGTCATGTATGTATTTCATAAAGGAGATGCTGTTTTGTACTAAGAAGTTTTATGCTAAAATTTTAAAATCCTGTTACATTATATATATTTAAAGGGAGATAAATAATTCCTGTCTGACATAGTTTTGTAAAATTGACTAACTTTCTTTTGTAGGGTAATAAATGTGTTTCTCCTAGGTTTAGATCACCTTATTTACACCTTTTCTTTTATTGTCATTTTTCATTTTATCCTAAAACATAATAATAGAAAATATGGTCTATTTCAGTGGATGACTTGTGGACGCGGTATAGTACATTGTGAGATGCCTCAGGGAACAGATGAGGCTCATGGTTTACAGTTGTGGGTGAACCTAGCCAAAAAAAATAAAATGATTGAACCAGCCTACCAGGAATTATTAGATAAAGATATCCCAAGGTCAACAGAAAATGGTACCACCATCAAGGTCATTGCTGGTAAAGCATTTGGCAAAACAGTATGTTCATTATCTTTTAAATAATTTGTCTAAATTTGTAAAAGGTTCCTAAATTGATTTCTGATCTCTTTCTTATATATGCTTGCCTCAACTAAATGTTATAATTTTTTTACAAAATGCTTATTACCACAAAACACTGATCAACTCTTAAGTATGCATTTTGGCAGCATCACTTTTACTTTCTAAAGTTGTGCCCATTAATGAATGGAAAAAATTTCTGAATTTTATTTTTCTGTTCTTTAACTTCAGTTTGTCTAAACAAACTGCTATGACACTTATACATAATATTTATTATCACAAAATCAGATCAAGTACAAATTTGACTTTTAAAGTTTGTTCTTGAGTTATGTCCCTTCATAACAATTATTTGCAATGGGGGAAACATTTATTTTTTTACACTTATGAATGTATTTTTCAGTCCCCTATGTATGCAAGAACACCTACCATTTACCTAGATTTTGATGTTTATGTATGTGTTTTTCAGTCCCCTATGTATACAAGAACACCTACCATGTACCTAGATTTTGATGTTTATGTATTTGTTTTTCAGTCCCCCATGTATAAAAGAACACCTACCATGTACCTAGATTTTGATGTTTATGTATTTGTTTTTCAGTCCCCCATGTATACAAGAACACCTACCATGTACCTAGATTTTGATGTTTATGTATTTGTTTTTCAGTCCCCTATGTATACAAGAACACATACCATGTACCTAGATTTTGATGTTCATGTATTTGTTTTTCAGTCCCCTATGTATACAAGAACACCTACCATGTACCTAGATTTTGATGTTTATGTATTTGTTTTTCAGTCCCCTATGTATACAAGAACACATACCATGTACCTAGATTTTGATGTTCATTTACGTGTTTTTCAGTCCCCCATGTATACAAGAACACCTACCATGTACCTAGATTTTGATGTTTATTTATTTGTTTTTCAGTACCCCATGTATACTAGAACACCTACCATGTACCTAGATTTTGATGTTTATTTATTTGTTTTTCAGTCCCCTATGTATACAAGAATACCTACCATGTACCTAATTCTTGATGTTCATTTACGTGTTTTTCAGTCCCCCATGTATACAAGAACACCTACCATGTACCTAATTCTTGATGTTCATTTACGTGTTTTTCAGTCCCTGATGTATACAAGAACACCTACCATGTACCTAGATTTTGATGTTCATTTACGTGTTTTTCAGTCCCCCATGTATACTAGAACACCTACCATGTACCTAGATTTTAAAATGCAGAAAGGATCCAGTGTTGATCAACCTATACCAACAGGCTGGAACAGTTTTATATATGTCCTGTCAGGATCGGCTCAATTTGGTAACATACTTTTTACTTTTAACACATGGATATGTTCTTTCAGTTTCAGGATATGTTTGTGGTAAAATATTGTCTGTATTTTGATTGATTGATTGATTGACTTCAAGTGGCATATGCTCATTATTTTAATTGTACTGTATAAAAGCATATCCATCTCTAAATGCAAAAACAAAAGTCAATTTATAAATGAAGTATTTTATGTTCTACAATCAAAACTTTTATAGCTGACTATGCGGTATGGGCTTTGCTCATTGTTGAAGGTCGTACGGTAACATTTCTGTGTCATTTTGGTCTCTTGTGGAGAGTTGTCTCATTGGCATCATACCACATCTTCTTTTTTATATTTATAAGAAAAGTTAATAATTTACATTTAAACAATAGGAACAATACTGAGGAGGCATTAAAATATCAGCAGTAGAATAAAACAAACTAGACCATGGCAAAAAAATAATAGACAAAACACTATACAGAAAACTTTAAATTCTACAACGCAAACCACCTTAACTTACTTAATGATATATTATATTTCAGGTACCTCTGAAAAACCTACCACTGGAAAACCTTATGACACCTTAGTACTTAGTGAAGAAGGAGATTGTATACATATTTCTAACCTAGTAAGTTAATATGCACAAAGTTTATGATAAAGGATTTCAGATAAATACAAATATTGGCTTAAGCTTACACAAATTGAGGGATGTCATAAAAGTTAATCTTTTAAAAAGAGCTATTCTTAGTTCCTTTAAAAATTAGACTTATTTCAGTAATATTTTGGCTAAATTAAAAACACAAGTGATCAGATTTTACAGCCCATGAAAATCCCATGAAAAGTTGATACGTGTAACTAAAACATTAATGCTTTATTCAAGTGCATATATTCAATATTAAACTCTGAAAAATGGTGAACATTTGGCCTTAAATTGTACCTTATTTTTTATCATCACTTGGCGTCCGGCATCGAATGTCGTTGGCGTAAACTTTTTACATTTTGAACTTCTTCTAGAGAACCACTGAATATAATGAAACTAAACATGGAATGAATGTTCCTTATGATGTGCTGACCAAGTGTTGGTACTTGGTAGCCAATCCATCATCCAAGATGGCCGCCAGCGGTGGACTTAGTTTTAACAAAGGACCCTATGGGAAATACATACAAATTTCTTCTTTTAGAGAACCACTGAATAGAATAAAACCAAACATAGTATGAATGTTCCTTTTGAGGTGCTGACCAAGTGTTGTGACTTTGTTGCCAAATCATCATCCAAGATGGCGGCTAGCTGGGGACTTAAGTTTAACATAGGACCCTATGGGAAATGCATACAAATGACTTCTTTTAGAGAACCACTGAATGGAATGAAACCAAACATGGCATGAATGTTGCTTATGAAGTGTTGACCAAGTGTTGTTACTTTGTAGCAGATCCATCATCCAAGATGGTTGCCCGCTGGGGACTTAGTTTAACATAAGACCCTATGGGAAATACATACAAATGTCTTCTTTTAGAGAACCACTGAATGGAATGAAACTTAACATGGCATGAATGTTCCTTTTGAGGTGCTGACCAAGTGTTGTTACTTTGTCGCCAATCCATCATCCAAGATATCGGCGAGCTAGGGACTTAGTTTAACATAGGACCCTATGGGAAATGCATACAAATTTCTTCTTTTAGAGAACCACTGAATGGAATGAAACCAACATAGTATAATGTTCCTGATGAGATGCTGACCATGTGTTGTTACTTTGTAGCCGATCCATCATCCAAGATGGTTGCCAGCAGAGGCTTAGTTTAACATAGGACCCTACAAGAAATGCAAACAAAAGTCTTCTTCTAGAGAACCACTCAATTGAATGAAACCAAACATAACATGAATGTTGCTTTCTTATGAGGTGTTGGCCAAGTGTTGTTACTTTGTAGCCAAATTTTATCTTTTTTTATATGATTTCAAAAACCCAAGTAGAGTCAGGTGCGTGGTCAGGTGAGCGATACAGGCTCTTGAGAGCCTCTAGTTTTCAAATGAAAAGTAATTTTATGTTTTACAGGAATCCGATACCTGCCATTTTGTGTTGATTGGTGGACAGCCTTTAAATGAACCAGTTGCTCAGTATGGTATGTAGTTAAAACTTAAGGATGTAGATATAAGAAATGTGGTATGAGTTCCAATGACACAACACTCCATACCAGTCACAATTTGTAAAAGTAAACCATTATAGTTCAAAGTAAGGTCTTCAACATGAATCCTTGGCTCACATTGAGTTACAGCAATCGATAAAGGGCCCCAAAAATGACTAGTGTAAAACCATTCAAACGGGAAAATCAACGATCTAATCTATATGAAAAATGAGATAAAACGAAAAGCACTTATGAAACACATTAACAACGACAACTACTGAACTTCAGGCTTCTGACTTAAGACAGGTGCAAACAAATGTTGCAGGATGAGGATGTCCTTCCTTCATAAAAAATATGTGAAAATTCAAAATTTAGACCTTGGGACAAATATAATTAAATTGATGTGGTACAGATACTAAAGCATAACACATGGGATGACCTTACTGTACCATACCTGGTAATGTAAACCAACTAATTATCGAGAGTGATTTATTTTCGCCACTTTTGTGAGAATGAACACAACACGAAAAAATAAATCATCAGAAAATTTAAAACTTGGATCTCTTTTTGTCTTTACATCAAGTACATGTAAAAATTGTCAAATTAAATCGCTGCAAAAAAAGTATCAGCAAAAATCGGTTAGTTTACAGTATTTTATAATACAGAAGAACTCACCTAGTCCTGTATATCTAAATGTGAGGAAGTGTTGTTTAATAAAAAGTCTGTTTTCTCTAGTTTCACCATTAAAATAATAATTACAATTTTCTGTTAAATAATAATCAGGTAAATTGTTCTTTTTGTATACGGTAGTAATTCTAAATTGAGGTTGACACATTACCATAGATATATTCATAAAATAATTCCATCTCTTTTCAATATTTATTACGACCATCATTTTTTACAAATCAAATACATGTAGTTGATTTAATTGGTTCATTTGAATGATTTTTTTATTAGGTCCGTTTGTTATGAATACAGATGAAGAAATAGAACAAGCTTTATTAGATTACAAATTAGGACAGAATGGTTTTGAGAATGCCAAGACATGGAAATCAGAGTATTTGAAGAATGGATGAATCCTGCCATAGACCCAACCAATATCTGTGATAGATACTTTTATCTCACCGTTATTTATTAATGCACTATTAGAGAGTTATAGAGAAAATACTGCTGCCATCAACAAATGTTATAATCACACTGATGAACTTTTTTCTTCTTTCTATCTTACCTGTGAGTAGGATATAACTGATTTTTGTCTTCTCTCTCTCATCAGATCAAATTGTGTTCAGGCTATAGTCCGACCAGTGTTCTCCCCAGAATTTTCAAATAGCACCATGGAAATTAACATAGCACTGTTTTCCAAAAAAAGTGTAGCACCATTGCCTTTATACATTCTATTATAAAATCATCCATGATTGCACCATGGTAGACAATATAACACCAGGGTACCACATTACTTTAAGGCCTAGGGGAGAACTCTGCTGACTATAGCCTTTTTGTATTTATTATATTTGTACATGCTTTGTTTTCATCAGCAGTTATGAACAAATACGGTTATATAATGAAAATAAACTAATATTTTGTGAGTGATTTATTTAATGAATTTTAACGAATAGAAAAATATTGTCATGAAAATGTAAACCTTGGATCCTGCTTTATATAAATACATTAAGAAAATCCAAAGTGGTGAAAATAAATCACCTCTAACTTCGCTAGCAAGGACTAAACTCGAAATTGGTATCTGCAATAATAAGTTGGTTTGCAATATGTATCAAAAATAGCATAATAAAAATTAATTCTTTGATTAAAATTGCAACATTTATGTTCAACATTTTCCATTTAACTTCCTACTTTCTAATTATTTAACCTATTAAAACATAAATATTTGTCATCTACATGTACCCCCAGTTTATGGGATGAATGTATTCCAGTAGTTATAACATTGAAATTGTTAATAATTGAGTAGGTTTAATTCGTTGTTATTAGATTGTTAATGGTTGGAGAATTTTCACTATAAAATATGATCAGTGTTTCAGTATGTTGCTCAGTAGGACCATTGTTGTTTTGTTATGTTTTTGTATTTTCCTCTAGTCAAATGAAATAATAGCCAAATCAGGGGATTCATCAAAATATATACTTATGTATGATCTCTTTCAGGGGCAAGACTACTATTTTCAGCATAATTAATATCATTATGAATCTCTCCATAAACATTTTTGAATTCTTTAATTTTCTAGTAAATCTATATAAATCTGTTTACTAAGACATTTAAAAGCCTAGCCAATGTAATCAAATAACATGTATGTGTTTAAAGTATTTGAAAACAAGGAATTGCATAATATATAAAAACAAATATATGGGCTCATTAGTATTTATAGGTTTCAATTTTGGGAGATTTTATGGAATACTAAAGTTTCAGTATATAGATATCAATAGTAAACTACACACTGCTAGAAAACAAAGAAATATTCATGCTAATGTTAAAATCTATAATAATGTTTAACAAATAGACAGGCAAAAAAGATTTGAAAAACATTGATAAACAAAATTTCAATTTGCTTACCAAGTCCCTGTAATCAGGTGGTGTGCATTAAATGCAAAAAATAATAATGAATAGATTCATTTAATGGAAAGATATAATACATACATGTTATAGGCCTTTTGCAATAAAAGTATACTTTGTTATGGATTTACCAAGCAGAAAGTACAGCTGAATTTTGTATGCCAAACTCTGTAGTCTCGTCCAGTACATATGTTAATGATTTTTTTAAATGAATGTTTTAATCGCCTGTCTTGCTAAATTTGTATTTTACACATTTTTAATGTAGAAATAAGCCTTTTATTTGTACAATTTTTTACTTGCTGTTAGTAATATAAATGATATTTTTTGTAATTATCGCCTTTAACTTCATTTTATTAAAATTGTATGCAGAATATAAAATATTGTTGTGTTATTTGTCACAAGGGTTTAGAAATATATGGTGATATTTAAAAAGTATTAATTGTTTGTGAGCAGTGAAAACCTAATTTTATTTCAAATATACCATGGATTCATTATTTTTCGTTGGACACCAATTTTCGTGGATATCTTGGATTCATGTGAGTCACAATTTTAAATGTTTAACAAATTACAAATTGTTTGTAGGCTTGTATGCAGACTTTGGCAGAACCACTAAATTAAATGTCCACGAAAGTGCAAGTTTTGTTCAATCCATGAAAATTGGTTCTCACGAAAATAAATGAGCCCACAGTACCACATTGACTACTATCAACTGGCAGTAAACATTGGTTGTCAGTTTGGCTGTGTGGGATGTATAAATTCACATCTACATGTTAATAATTGTGGACTTTAAGATCTAATGCCTTGTAAACAGATAGTCCTATGCACTCTGCACAAAAAAAACCTTGCAACAACTCTTGACAGGTCTATAGGTTATCTGTTGTAGGGCTCAATTTCTGTCCCCTACCCAAACATACCCTTATTTCCAGTGACAGATACTTTCTTCATCAGGTTGCCCTACCTTTCCTTGAAGAATCAACCTATTGTATTATTTTATTATGGTAAGCAACAATCATCTCAAATGTATAATTTCATATCTCCGAGGCAAATTCTGAACAATAAAGAGATTATAACAATGACTCTTGATTTACCTAATCAATCCAAACCCCTCGTTTATTATAATTGCTTTCAACCAAAAAAAAGTAAAATTTTCATCGAATAAAAAGCTATTGTAATGCAGAAGTGGAAAGTAAGCAACTATAAATCCTAAAAGAATAATAGATAAAATGTACATGAAGCAACAAAATTTTGTTATTATCAAACAGAGTTATCTCCCTTGTTTTGAAATTAGCAAAAATAAATAAAAACATTTTGAACATCAACCAATCCTGTAGAAAAGAAGTTTATTAAGGAATTAAATTGACAAAATTTATATTTTTATATTATTTAGTTTTTAGACATTTTCTAGATCAAAATAAGGAGATGAGGTACAATTGCTAACTAAAGTCATTATTGATCATTATTTATGTTCTAGAAAATGAACCATAACATGTTTTTATATATACTAAATGACTTGCTGACCATAGTATAATAAGTCTATCATAGCTAACAAAGACTTAATTCAAACAAATGATTTTTGAAAATTTCATTTATTATAGAGAACTTCTTAATTAGATCTGGAAAAAACATATTGCAGGTAAGTTTAATTATTCATTTTTAATCACTTAGTTCAAATAATTATGATGTCTTGCAAGGTTATTTTATTTTTTTCTGGGACACCTCCTTTTAAGACGTCATAATTATTTGGGCTAGATTTGACTGGGGTATAGAAATATAGTAATCCCTGGACTAAATTCTCCTTTTCATAGAGTTTAACAAGCACTGGTAGGGAGTTTGACTGTAGGATGTATAGATTCACAGCCATATCCAGTTGGAATAGAAATATGATTATCCCTGGACTTCTCCTTTCCAACAGTTAAACCCTTGGTAAGGGAGCTACCATTTGTTTTCTTTTGGAAGTGGGGTGGGGGTAGAATATAATTTGAAAAAAAAGACAGGACAAGAGTGAGTTGGATTTTTAAAAAAAAGGTGCAACTTGGCTTAAAAAGGCAGGATGACAATTTATGTGAAAAAAGGTATCGAAAGACAGGATAAACTAATAAAGAAAAAAACAGGTCACAATAGAGTGAAAAATAAAAAGGCAGATAGAGATTGCAACTAAAATTGTTACTTTTGTATTAAAATTCACCAACAAAATCTTGCATTATTTGTGGGAGTTAAAAAAGAAAAGAAGAGAAGATACAACATGTGCAATCAAAATCAAATTTGGATTTTTTTTATTTGATGATTTATAAAATCATTTTATGATTAGTGAGCTTATTGAAAAATGTGCATGTATATGACTTCATTTGATATTGTTTATTTTCAATAAGAAATTCAGAAGCCTTCCTTTTATAAGCATAACATTGATTTATCATGGAACACTTAGTAATTTATTACTGAAATAGGCAATACATTCATAGTTTTTATATGACTGCAAAAATTTTAATTTTTTGGTCGTATATTGCTATCACGTTGGCGTCGTCGTCTGCGTCGTCTCCACCGTCGTCCGAATACTTTTAGTTTTCGCACTTTAACTTTAGTAAAAGTGATTAGAAATCAATGAAATTTTAACACAAGGTTTATGACCACAAAAGGAAGGTTGGGATTGATTTTGGGAGTTTTGGTCCCAACATTTTAGGAATTAGGGGCCAAAAAGGGCTCAAATAAGCATTATTCTTGGTTTTCGCACAATAACTTAAGTATAAGTAAATAGAAATCAATGAAATTTAAACACAAGGTTTATGACCACAAAAGGAAGGTTGGGATTGATTTTGGGAGTTAAGGTCACAACAGTTTAGGAATTAGGGGCCAAAAAGGGGCCCAAATAAGCAAATAAGCATTATTCTTGGTTTTCGCACAATAACTTTAGTATAAGTAAATAGAAATCAATGAAATTTAAACACAAGGTTTATGACCAAAAAGGAAGGTTGGGATTGATTTTGGGAGTTAAGGTCACAACAGTTTAGGAATTAGGGGCCAAAAAGGGGCCCAAATAAGCATTATTTTTGGGTTTGCGCACCATAACTTTAGTATTTAAGTAAATAGAAATCTATGAAATTTAAACACAAGGTATATGACCATAAAAGGAAGGTTGGGTTTGATTTTGGGAGTTTTGGTCCCAACAGTTTAGGAATAAGGGCCCCAAAGGGTCCAAAATTGAACTTTATTAAAATTAGTATGGTGTTCATTATCACTGAACTAGTATATATTTGTTTAGGGGCCAGCTGAAGGACCCCTCTGGGTGCGGGAATGTCTCGCTACATTGAAGACCTGTTAGTGACCTTCTGCTGTTGTTTTTTCTATGGTCGGGTTGTTGTCTCTTTGACACATTCCCCATTTCCATTCTCAATTTTATTTGTTTGATTCATCAAAAATTGAATAATTGGGGTTCTTTGATATGCCGAATCTAACTATGTATGTAGATTCTGCTGTAAAAAAGGAGATGGAACATTGGAGAAAAATCCCACCTGCAACATCACTCATTTTTTTAAATGAAATAGCAAATAAGTATACAATAGTATTTCTAAATGCTAATTCGCTACATAAACATATTCAAGATGTTAGGTTAGACTACAGTTTGACATCTGCAGACTTAATTTGCTTCTGTGAAACAAGATTTCTACACAGAGACAATGATGATGCAACAAAATTACAAAACTTTCATACTTACAGACAAGACTCTAATGAATCACAAGGTCATATCAGACCTTCATATGGGCTAGCAATTTACTACAAAGAGTGTACTTTTGTAGAAGGATATCCTAAAGATGTTAATTAAAAAACAATAGAATCATCTCTAATTCAACTACAACATCCAATAAAGATTTGTTGGTTTGTTTCCTGTATCGTCCACCAAAGATTCCAATAAAATCCTTGTTATCCCATCTGAAGAACCTTGAAATAAAGTACTTTCCAAAGAAAGAAGTTATACTTATGGGTGATTTCAATGTTGACTGGTCTGAGCAAAATGCTGAAAAACTGCAAAAATACTTGAACTCAATTTCATTTAGACAATTGATAACAACTCCAACAACTGATGACAATACATGTGTTGACCTAATATTTACGAACTTGCATTCTAATTCAATTCAAAGTGGAACAATAGAAGTTTTCTTTTCACCCCATAAGCCTGTTTGGATAGCAATTTGAAAAAGACCATTATTTGCACATAATACATAATATAATAACTGTATAAATGTACCTTGTCAAAAACCTGATATAAATTTTCTTTCAACAAGACACCATAATTTGGAAAACAATTAAAATAAGAAACATTTTTTCTGATTTAATTGATATTTAATTATATAGGAGACTTTTTCCAAAACCTTATTATTATCATATATATATGTTTATTTGATTATTATTGTCTACTACTTGCATGTAGTTTATTTGTATGTCATTTATTTAAAATCATTAATTCTGCAGGCTAAAAAAACAAGATTTATTTATATAAAATATTATTTACATATACACTATTCTGTTTTATTACTCCTGTAAAAAGTAAAATCACAAAAATACTGAACTTACAGGAAAATTAATTTGCAAAGTCCATAATCAAATTGAAAATCAAATAACAAACAGAACTGTCATATTCCTGACTTGATACAGGCATTTTCACATTAAACCAGGTCTTACATGTTACAATTCCCAGCTGAGACTACTATAACACATAACATATGATGAAATTTGAAAAAATAGGCAGGACAGGAGTTTTGAGTAAAAAAAAAGGCAGGATGTGACACTTGCAAAAAAAAAAGTCATTGGATAACTATATTTGGTATGTGCATACCTTGCAAGGTCCTCATGCTTCACAGACAGTTTTAACTTGGCCTCGACCTCAATTCATGGATCAGAGAACAAATTTAAGTTTTGGTGGTCAAGTCCATATCTCAGATACTATAAGCAATAGGTCTAGTATATTCCGTGTATGGAAAGACTGTAAGGTGTACATGTCCAACTGGCAGGTGTCATCTGACCTTCACCTCATTTTCATGGTTCAGTGCTTATAGTTAAGTTTTTGTGTTTTGGTCTGTTTTTCTCATACTATATGCAATAGTTCTACTATATTTGGTGTATGGAATGATTGTAAGATGTACATGTCTAACAGACAGGTGTCATCTGACCTTGACCTCATTTTCATGGTGCAGTGGTCAAATAAAAAAGAAGATGTGGTATGATTGCCAATGAGACAACTATCCACAAAAGACCAAAATGACACAGACATTAACAACTATAGGTCACCGTACGGCCTTCAACAATGAGCAAAGCCCATACCGCATAGTCAGCTATAAAAGGCCCCGATAAGACAATGTAAAACAATTCAAACGAGAAAACTAATGGCCTTATTTATGTAAAAAATGAACGAAAAACAAATATGTGACACATATACAAACGACAACCACTGAATATACAGGCTCCTGACTTGGGACAGCCACATACATAAATAATGTGGCGCGGTTAAACATGTTAGCGGGATCCCAACCCTCCCCTAACCTGGGACAGAGGTATAACAGTACAACATAAGAGCGAACTATCAAAATCAGTTTAAAAAGGCTTAACTCATCAGATGGACAAAAATATAAGTGAACGTGGCCAGGTACTTATACATCCCGACACAAAAAGACACAATGAACAGATCTGAGAGTACTCGCAGTTATCTAACAGCTAGTTCAAAGCTGTTAACAACTAATAAAAAAATCATGCGTCTAAGACTAAACTATCAATCAGTACACATCCAACATCCAATGGATTTAGTGTAAAGACAGCATAAACAGCCAGAGAAAAACATGACCTTGTGCAATGCCAAGTTACAGGTATCGACATATTGTAGATCCATTAATATGCATATATATAACATACTAGTAAAATTTAGTTAGCTTTTAATCTACTGATAACAAAATCAATATTTATTCCAATAAAAACAATATTCAATGATCTTATTACGGTGTTGAATAGGTAACCTTTTAGAATAAGTTTTTTTAAAGGAGCGACAAGTTTACATGGATCATTTCTAAATTTCTGGGCACGGTTAACAACATTTCCATTAAGTTTGTGTTTTGGTCTGTTTTTCTTATACTGTATGCAATAGGTCTTCTATATTTGGTGTATGGAATGATTGTACAGTGTACATATCCAGCTGGCAGGAGTCATCTGACCTTGACCTCATTTTCATGGTTCAGTGGTCAAAGTTAAGTTTTTGAATTTTGGTCTATTTTTCTAATACTTTATGCATTAGTTCAACTATATTTGGTGTATGGAAATATTTTATGATCTATATGTCTATTACCCAAGTTTTATTTGACCTTGACCTAATTTTTACGGCTTATTCTTCAGTGTTCAGTTCTTGAGTTTTGGTCTGTTTTTCTGAATGTATAAGCAATATTTTAAAGTCATCCATATTTGTTGTATTGAAGAATTGTTAGCTGTACATGTCAATCTGGCATGGTTCATCTGACCGTGACCTCATTTTCATGGTTCATTCATCAATGTTTTGTTTTCTTGGTTAATGTTGAGTTTATGTGACAGTTGAAATAAAGCTTTATATTTGGTCTATCAACATAATATCGATGATAAGTAAAGAAGGCGAGACATTTCAACATGTGCACTCTTGTTGTTTATTTACATGTGATGCAATTTATTCTTGAACTGGCAAAGTTTCATTACTATCTATGAAGGTTTATAAATATTAATCATGTAAAAAATATTCTAGACTGTCTTGTTAATTGCGGAATAATAAGTCTGTCTGTCAATAACATGGCGGCGCCCATGCATTTTAAAAAGCTCCTATAAAATAACCATACAAAGATGTTGGGAAGCATGAAACCATAAAAAATGATTACAACAATGTGATAAAAAATGTCTAGACAAGTAAAACCACCGTCAAAATTAAGCGATTGTTTTACTGGCGATGAAATAGACAACATTATTGATGACGCAACCATCAACATTGAACAACACGAGTCCCGTGACGAGACCCCCATTATACATGATCAATGCGATGGGAAGACGAACAATGTGTCTTTTAAAACAAATCGGGCGAATATTTGGAAAAAATCCATTTACTCATACTTTGAACACTGTTCTGAACTTAAAGATGGTGCCACTATTAAAATCCAATGCAAGGGAAACAACCCTGATGAAACTATTGGCGTAAAATTTAATTTTTACAAATCCGGAATGGTAACTATTCAAGGAGCAAAATGTAAAGTCTTTACCTCCAAGTACTTTGAAACCCTTAAAGTTATTGTTAACCAAAATGCTGCCAATTCTGAAGATGAGTGTAAGCAAATCCACAATGATACAATAACAGTTAAAGAAAACATGGACATTTTTGACTGTCCTAAAAACTCTGACTACGATGAAACTAAACCTAAAGTTCTTGATGAGTCTACCAACGACAAAACAATTATAGAAATGTCAGAAATAGCAAACGCATCTTCTAATGATACAAACGTTTCAACACCATTTCAATCTGTAAAGAAAAGAGTTTTTCTTCATGAAAACATAACACCAATACCATCTCCAAAAGTTAAAGAAAGATTAGCAGAACACCAAGAAACACTAGCTGTTAAACTTTCATGTATAAATACCGCCCTGATAAACGTTGATTCTGCAATACAAACTATTACAAACCTTGTATCAGAAGTGAGAGCAGTAGCTGCTAAATTCTCCTCAGACTTTGGAGGTCAATTAACAAAAAACAATAAAGTCTTTAAAGAGCTATTGGATTCCTTAGAATCCAAAGTAAAACATAGTAACCAAGGTGTCGAATCACTGCATGTCAAAGCCAACGTAACTGACAATCAACTAAAAAAACTTACTGAAAATCAGGAAGGTATCATGGCTAAATTGGATGAAATTTCTCAACAACTATTAATTAAAACATCTAATGAAGAATCCAGTGTCGACAATATTTCCAATACTAGTGAAAATATTGAGAAACACATTGATATCAAAAACACA
Organism: Mytilus edulis; assembly: GCA_019925275.1. Classification (NCBI taxonomy): domain Eukaryota; kingdom Metazoa; phylum Mollusca; class Bivalvia; order Mytilida; family Mytilidae; genus Mytilus; species Mytilus edulis. The sequence goes on along the minus strand of CM034361.1, from coordinate 37,115,679 downwards.
GATAGCCTAAATTCTAAAAGCAAACCCATGCAACAACAAGAAAATGGGCAACTGACTCCAAAGATTAACAAAATGCCTCTGAAAAATAATTTAGATGATAAATTATTACAATGCGATAATCTTTTACTAAGTGACTCAATATTGAAGAGGATTACCCCTAGCCAATTTTCTCCAAATGAAACCACAAAGAAAAGATACATACGAGGTGGTGCAAATACTTGCACACAGTTCATTAACAACAATGGTGAAAACTTCCGTCCAAAAAGAGTGTTAATACACATTGGTGCACGTGACGTGCAAAAAGATGGCGTCAACAAAAATGAATTCAAACTTATGTTTGAATCTATCATTAAAACATGGCCGACCTCGGACATTTACATCTTACCAATTCTATATAGGAAAGATATTGAAAACCTTACTATTGATGAAGCAAACGACAGGATAATATCCGTAGCTCATGACTATCCATCTTTCAACATACTCAAATGTTTTATACCCACAGACGATATGTTCTTCGACTATGTACACCTCAATGACAGCAGAGGAATACCTGCAATTGTGAAATTTTTGAAGCGCCAGATGAAGATCCCATTCACGCAAGCTAACACGCCACCAAGGATTAGTAACAAACCTAGTGTGTATCACGGCGAAACGAAAAACTACAGACAAAACAAGGCTGACATTAATAACAACAATCAATACTCACCGCCGCACAGAAATCCGTACTATAACAATAATACAGGCCAACCACTACTGAGGAATCCATACAATAACAATGGTCAAAACCAACCACCAATTGAAAACCCAAATTATAACAATAGTCAATACCAACAATCGCGTGAAAAAAGTCAATACCAACTACCAATGGAAAACCCAAATCATAACAATAGTCAATACCAACAATCGATCGGAAATAGTCAATACCAACCACCAATGGAAAACCCAAATTATAACAATAATCAATACCAACAACCGCTAGGAAATCCACCTGGTCCACCCTTCAACATGCCATACTTCAACCCTTGGCTTTTCAGACCTTGGAACATGCCACCAGCTATGCAGAGAATGGACTTCTAATAAATATTTTCTTTATCAATTTGTGAGTGAACCATTCTGATTCTCATTGTTAACTGTCAGAACTGTATTATTTTTTTATATATTTGTTGTTTTTTTTTTACTTTGTTTATTATTTCTTTTGGTTGTTATTCATTTTACATTGAAAATATGAATTGTGTATCATATATCAATATAACATTATATTTGTACCATTATGTATCTTGATATCATTTACATATATCCTGAGTACATTGATTCTAGTCATTGCCTGTGCATCATCAACAGTTAATATATCTTCATTTTATTTTTATGTATCTTTTTATCAATCTTTTTCTTCAAGCTTACTTATGAATTAGAGTTATCCCTCTTTACACCAAAAATGTCAATAATTGACCTCTTAATGCACCTATAAAGTAAATTGTTAACTTTTTTTGTTTTTTGTTTTTTTGTTTTGTTTTTTTGTTTTTTTTATTTCTTATATTATTATTTAAAGGTACCTAGACCATAGGACATTCATTAAGGTATTTAATATCTTCATTTATAACCAAACCAACATCTAAACACATGCAATCATGTCATAAAAAATCCAATTTATTACAAAACTTCCCAACATCTTACCAATATTGATTCTTTAACAATGACCACGAATAACCTGAAAATTGGTTTATGGAATATCCAGGGCTTAAATCAAGACAAAATTAAGGACCCTACTTTTTTGAATATTATATCTAATATGCATCTATTTAGTTTAATTGAAACATGGAGTGACAGTGGAACTACTTTGAATATACCAGATTATGCACTTATTTGCAACAGTAGTCGATCTAAACATAAAAAAGCAAGGCGTAATTCTGGTGGAATTGCAATATATGCCAAACTTTCTTTGATCAAAGGTTTGACTAAGCTTCCTAATGAACATAGTGATATCCAGTGGGTAAAGCTTAACCATAAGTTTTTTAATCTTCCAAAAGATATATATCTTGCTTTTATCTATTTTTCCCCAGAAAATTCTTCTGGGCAACCAAAAGATATTGAAGAAATGTATTCAAAATTACTCTGTAATATAGAAAACTATAGTCAATATGGTGAAGTATTGATTCAAGGCGATTTTAATGCCTACACTAGCACAACACCAGACTTTGTATACTCTGATGAATCTATTTATCCTCATGCTGAGGATGATAGCTATATATATGATATAGGTACACCAAGAAATAATCTTGATCATAAAAGGCCAAATAAGAGTGGCAAATTATTAATCGAGCTTTGTAAAGAAGCTGGGTTACGAATTTTGAATGGTAGAACAATTGGCGATCTACTTGGTAAATATACTTGTATAAAATATAATGGTTCTAGTGTTGTTGACTATGCAGTTGCATCTGCAAACTTATTACATGTTTATGCCATAAATAGTTTTACTGTGCATGACTTTACAACATTATCAGATCATTGTGCAATAAGCTGTAGCTTGTTAACATCTTTTTATGACAATACTAAAACCCAACAAGCATATTTAAAACCACTCCCAGGTAAATTTTTATGGGATTCAGAAGCTATAAATCGTTACTCTACACTAATACAGGATAAAAATACAAGTACCAAACTCAGGAAATTTCTCAGTACAAAATACTTAAATTGTAATGAGGCTGTTAATGACTTAAACACAATTCTTCAAGAAACAGCTTTGGCTTCGGCCAAATTTATCAAAGGGCGCCTTAAAAAGCAAACAAATAAACCAAAAAGAAAACCCTGGTTTTCAGGTTCATGTGATGACTTATATAAAACTGTTAAGCACTATGCCTTTCTTATAAATAAATTTCCATTTAATGGAGCTTACAGAAAAGAATACTACTCTTATCGCTCAAAATTGAGGCGAAAATGTAAACAAGAAGAAAAATTAGACAAGAATAAAATATGTTCTGATCTGTCCAATAATATCAAAAGTGACCCAAAATCCTTCTGGGACTTACTTAATAAATTGAAACGAGCATCAGAAAATAATACTACTGAAAAACTGGACGAGCAAACATTCTATAACTTCTTCAAAAATTTAAATTCTTGTGAGGCTCAACCAAAGGACAATAAATTTCACAAAACTATCCTTAAAAAATTAGATGAGCTAATAAATGCACTAAAAAACAATAATATAAATATGTCATATAACCAACCAATAACATCAGATGATATAATCAAAGCCTCTAAAACCTTAAAAAATGGCAAATCCAGTGCAAAGGACTTGATTTCAAATGAAATGATTAAATATGGTATACCTGTACTAGTTGACCCTTTAACTAAATTATTTAACCTAATTTTCAAAAAAGGAACATTTCCTAAGGTATGGAATGAAAGTTTCATTTCATTAATACACAAAAAGGGCAATAAGCTAGACCCTTCAAATTACAGAGGTATTTCTATAACCTCCAATCTTGGAAAATTATTCAATAAAATTATATATATGAGAATTACAAAATTCATGAATGAACACAACATTATTAGTGAAAACCAAATTGGATTTAAAAAAAAATCCCGTACCTCAGATCACATATTCACCTTGAAATCTATTATAGAACAAAAGAAAAATAAGAAACAGAAGGTGTTTGCTGCCTTTGTTGATCTCAGAAAGGCCTTTGACACAGTTTGGAGAAATGGATTATTTTATATCCTTTTAGAACTTAAATTACCCTGTAAACTTTTTAATATAATTCATTCTATGTATGACGATTATACATGTAGAATTAAATTCCAAAATGGTCTCAGTGAAGAATTTATCTCCAACCGTGGCGTTAAACAGGGAGATGTTCTCAGTCCTTTATTATTTAATTTTTACATAAATAATTTAGTAAAAAGTCTCCAAGATGCTAATACAGATCCCATTGTAATTGGAGATACAACAATAAATTCCCTTTTATTTGCAGATGATATAGTTTTATTATCAAATTCTGAAAAGGGACTACAAACAGCTTTAAATGTTTTTAGTGATTTTTGTAAATGCTGGAAACTAGAAGTCAACATAAACAAATCAAAAGTCATTATATTTAACTCAAATGGAAAAACCCATAATAATTTTTTTAAATATAATAACGAATTCCTGGAAACTGTCAAATCATACTGCTACCTTGGCATGACACTGCAGCACACAGGAAATCTAAATCTGTGCAGCTCATTGCTTGTTGAAAAGGGTAGAAAAGCACTTTTTAAAATAAAAAAAACAATTGGACTAAATAACCAATGCAAGCTATTAGAAAAATTATTTGACTCCCTAGTTGTGCCTATTGCTCTATACGGTAGTGAAGTATGGGGAATAGGCAAACAACACAGGGATTCAGATCCCTTTGAACACTTGCAGTATAAATTTATTAAAGAAATTCTAGGAATACATTGTAAAGCATCAAATGCTGCATGTTTAGCTGAGCTAAATAGATTGCCTTTATATACCAGAATAGAATTTTCAGCAATAAAATATTGGCTTCATATACTTGAATCAAATAATTCACTTGCCCTAAAAATATATAAAGCAACTGAAAAAAATAACTCTTGGATAATAAATATGAAAAATCTCCTTTCAAGACTTGGTTTTCATTTTATTAATCTAAATCCTATTGATATTAAGATGTATTTAAAACACATTCAAGAGAGAATCAATGATATAGCCTTCCAAAAGCAAGAGACTGACATCAATCAAAATAAAAAAATGAACTTTTTTAATATACTTTATAAACCAAATAAAAGACCCTCGTATGTTGATCAATGCAAATCCAAAAGTGATAGATCAACATTATGTAAATTGAGGTTAAGTGCTCATACTTTATCTATTGAAAGAGGGCGATATCTAAAAATACCAAAGCAGAATAGGGTATGTCTTTGCTGTAACAATGGAGACATTGAAGATGAACTTCACTTTCTTTTAAAATGTTCCTCCTATAAATATGTGAGAGATAACCTTATTAAAAAATTAAATAATGTTCTATTGAACAACAAATTTTCTTCCTTATCATATAACTTACTTATATCAATTCTAAATAGTAATTCCCAAACAATATTAAAAATTGTTGTCAACTATTTGAATGAATGCTTGTTGGTGAGAAACTCATTATTAAAAGGTACTTGATTTTTGTAATAATGTATATGCTTCTCATTTATTTTTTATATATTTCTCTCATAATTATCCACTGTCACTCCTTCATTGTATATATATGTTATTGTAGTTAGTCTTTAATTTGTTGCCATAACCATTTATTGTCAATGTGTTAGTGCTAATAAAGTTATCTTATCTTATCTATAATCCTGAAAAATGAAAGAAAAAAAATACTTTCAAAATTTTGCTTTAGATAATACTAGTAACCATTAAAACGTTTCTGTCCATACTTCCATAAAATTCAAAGAATGTTTGACAAAGTAATTGACGTGTTACAAACTAACCCCACACTGTATCCACTTGTATTAACTGAAATAAAATCCTGTTATCCGTGAAATGCGGGGTAAATTCTCATTATTTCATCATCATGCTCTGGATACTTTTTTTTTTTTTTATCATAAACAGTTTCAGTCCAACTTCCATGAAATTTCACGAAGGGTTGACATTTGATATTGAGATAATTTTTTTAACCGAAACCGAACCTTGTTATTGAAGAAGTCGACGTTTAGAATCGCTGCGATGTCACAGGCTCGAAAAAAATTGCAAACCACATATCGAATGTCAGCAGAAAATGAATTGTTTTAAAGGAAGCAAGAGTGATTAGAATTCAAATATTTTTGACTTTGACAGGAAATTAACAAATATGTAATTTGAAAAAAAGGGAAATTTCGTTACTTATAGTCGAACTTGCAAGTCATTGGAGAAAGCATCGTATTGGGTATGTGTTTTTACGTGTTCTTTTAATTCTATTTAGATTAAAATATCTTTTTATCAAAAATCAAGTGTACGCCCGGGCGTTTTGACGTAAACGTAGCTACGCGCCTGACAGTGGTCATTTCATTGGATATTTCACTGTTTCATGTCGTGGAATTAATGCAGTTTCAATTCATAACAATGCACAAAACAAGTTCAACTACTTTTGCAATGCGAAAACGAAAGTTGAATCATAAAGCCAGTAAGGCAGCAACCATTTGATTTTCTGGGGGGGGCTATGGTTTTTTTTGGAAAAAAAAGTTTGTTTCCAGTTTTTGGAGAAAAAAATAATTTGTTTTTGATTCTGAGAAAAAAAAATTGTTTGTTTCACCCTCAGATGCCACTATATGTAATGCTAAAATTGAAAGAAAAAAATTGTTTTCGACTTGTCACGAAAAAAATAGATTGTTTTTCGCCGCAGGCGAAAAAAAAAATTTGTCCAGAAAAAAAACCCATAGCCCCCCCCCAGAAAATCAAATGGTTGCTACCTAAACAATATTTTTTTTAATCTGAGCATGCAAATTCAGACAACATATTAGGGAGCTACCATTTGATTTTTATGGGGGGTCTAGGAGGAAAAATTTTGTCCTGCATTTTTTTTTAGCTGTAATCTCTGTCCTGCATTTTTATTTTCACTCTGTTCGGTCCTGCCTTTTTTTTTAGTTTATCCTGACTTTTTTTTACCTAAATTGTCGTCCTGACTTTTTTTTTAGCAAGTGTCTCATCCTGCCTTTTTTTTTTACTCAAAACTCCTGTCCTGCCTATTTTTTTCAAATTTCATCCTAGCCCCCCCCCCCTAAAAATTAAATGGTAGCTCCCTTAGTTGACTGTTTTCCCAGTAATTTTACGTGTGTTAAGCAGTAGTTTACTCGCAGTAGCCCACAATGCAATGTAGTTCATTGACTGGATTGGTCAGTTTTTCAAGGCCATAAGAGTTCTCGACCTGTTAAATGGAGAGAAAAAAGTTACAAACAACTTATCATATTTGTTTTAAATCCTCTTACTAGGCCAAGTATAACTGTAAAAAATTACGATCTGTTACTGTAATCCTGTCCCATGGTAGGGATGCATTTATTTTCTGTTCTGTTATTCCTCCTGTTGTTCATTCGTTCACTCATTCATATGTCCAGTTTCAAGTTAAGATTTTTAATAAGGGTAGTTTTTGGTGAAGTTGACGTCAAATCAACCTGAAACTTAGAATTGAAATCTTCTGACAGCTTCCAAAGTGCTAATTTTCAACATTTTTTAGCTGGACCAAATCATGCTTTCCTCTAAAATTTCATCCCATTTTTTTTTAAATGTTATTTAATCCGCATACTTGCAACTTAATTTATTAAACATGGATAAATAAATTTGATAACGGTATGAAAAATAATGGCAAGTAAATTGCTGTCAACAAGAGAGACTATATTTGGGGAACAATAAAAAACACAAAAACAACAATTGTGTTCTAAAAACAAGTTTATGTAATATATAAATTCACTTTTTTTAATTTCTGATTAAACGAGATACGTCACATAAAAAAATTAAATCAAATTTGACTTGCACTAAAAAAACTATACAGTCTTACAACTAAGCCCGAGAAATCACATCAAAATGATGTTGGGCTTATCATCTGCACCACTTACAAAAACACCATAATTTCAAATTAAACTGTCACTCCAATTAAAATTTGTTAGATGACAGGAAGCACATGTTATTTTATCCTGATCCACAAGTGGTAATTGTTGCATACTAGTAAATGGATTAAAAGTAAAAATACACGACACTGCCTCCCCCTTTTTTGAGAGGTTTTATATAAAAATGACCCTCCTTTTTATAACATACCAGTGGCGGATCCAGAAATTTTCATAAGTGGGGGCCCACTGACTGACCTAAGAGGGGGCCCGCTCCAGTCACGCTTCAGTGATTCCCTATGTAAGCAACCAAATTTTTCCCAAAAAGGGGGGGGGGGGCCCTGGCCCCTGGCTCCCCCCCTAAATCCGCCTCTGCATACTATATATTGATTTGGGGTATGTATGATCTTCATTTCATATAAGAATATGCTATTCAGAATCTTAAAATTATAATATACTAAATTAAACTAATATATGAATTAATATGTTCACCTTCAGAATAAGTTCCAGATGTCCCCCCCCTCTTTTTTCATGGGAAAAATTTGGTTCATTATTTAGGGAATCACTGATGACTAGAGTGGCCCCCTATTAGGTGAGTCAGAGCCCCCCCCCCCCCCCCCATTTTACAAAAATTTCTGGATCTGCTCCTGACTATAGGTGCTGAACGTTATGTTACATGTATATTAAAATTGATACATTTTTTTAGGCCAGAATGGCACACTCCTACCATAAAAATATTGAGGTATCATTTAGTATCAATGGGATCTATAAATATATCCACTAGATGAGAAAAGACCTAATTGTTCTTCTTATATACTTTTTTTTCTTCTTCTTAACATCTTTTGACAATCGATCAATACATGCAATAAGAGGGTGTGGATGAGCTCTCATAGTATTTTAGTAACAACAAATTAATGTATATGTAATGAACTTAATTAAGCTGTTTAAATTTACTGAAATTTACCATATTAAAGATTCAAAGCTTAAATATAACATATAAAACTATGAAAAATAATACATTATTCAAAACTTGTGCTTCTTCTTTTTAATATCTGATGAGGTATTAGATGTAAAACTAAATCAGAATATTTACTTTTTACTTCGTAATTTTTTACTTGAGGGTTTATCAAAAATTTACACACTCAGTTTTTGTTTTAAACATCTGTTTTATGTAATATCATCTGTCCCCTAATCAGTAGTGGATGACATATTTATACCTCTACTTAACCATTTTATAATTGAGAGAAGATATGAAATTTTCACTCTGAAGGGCTTAGTTGGAAGACTGTATATAAAAGTTCAACATATTTTATAGACATATTTCAAGAATCAATCTTTATACAAATCTGTTTATCTAGTGAGTTATGTGAAAATTAAACACAAATTTAATAAAAAAAAACAACTTTCTATGATTTATCTTTGTACAAATTCGCCTGAATGGTGCCTAATTTTTAGTGTAAAAATTTATATAATTCTCATGTTACCAAAATTTTAATGAAAAATCATTCTTGTGACACAAGTATATTTGGAATATGTCAACCATAATGAACTAGCTCTCCTAATTTTTAATGGATGCTTTTCTTTTTTCCGTAAAACTTTTCAATGAATCACATTTATTAGTGGCACTACAGTTATCAACAGGATGCTTTTCTTTTTCCGTGTAAAACTTTTCAATGAAGGACATTTCTTACTGGCACCACTGAGAGACATATATTGTCTCTGCTGGCACTACAGTTATCAACAAAGTTCATTTATTTATCTTCTTTATCTGTTTTATAGCTTCAGTTGATAATTATTATATTTTAGACAACTGGATTCGTTTTTTAGTCAAAATTGAAAACTACATATAATTCTTTAATACTACTTATTTTAAAAATGTTTCACTCAAACTCCTAATAATAAATATTGTCATCACTGAATCTAATATGGGGAGGAGTTAATTCCTAATCACCATGACACTATAAATTTTAATTAATCTGATTGGCTAAAATATATCCAGTCAAGGTCGTTAAACACTTCCATAATAATTCGTCATCCACCGACCGTGCAAGGGCTGTATAGCCAGTCAAGGTCGTTAAAAACTTCCATTTGTGATTCGTCATCCTTACAAATATTACTAAACAGAAAACAATCATGGAGCATATATATCTTTACCATATAGATCTACGGAAAGATAAATTTACATCTTCGAGTAATTTTTTTACTAGTGATTTAACTTCTGTATGAATTAGTGATGGAGTGCATACACAATCCTAGTTTGAAACGGCAACACTGAGAAAAATGAACTGGTAAAAATTATAAGATTTAATATTTGAAATTAGAAACATGATCAAACATTAGTTTGCAATTATTGATACATTTTAGAGGCAAAAAGAAAATTGTGTGTACTGGTATGTCAGCCCGTAGTGTCAGGAAATCTGTAGTCAGTGTGGAGCAGGATGAAGGAGTTGGTGCTAGAGTTAGGAGGAGTATTGGAAGAAGGGAGGTAATTCACTTTTAATTTAACAACCCAATAAAATAGTTTACATGCTGAGAGCAATTGACACCAAATTATAATAGAAAATGGAAATTTGGATTCTGTCAAAGAAACAACAACCTGACCAATGAGCAGATAACAGATGAAGGCCACTAATGGGTCTTCAACTCACCAGGAGGTGGCCCTCAGTTGGCCAATTAATTCAAATGTGTGTTCACAACATCCATAGGGTGTAAAGTTTCTCAAATGTGTTCCAGGTGTACTTGCCAATCAATCATGAACATTATATAACGTTACGGTACCCAAATTGCACCTATTTTGACAGTTTTTTCATCTACGTTTTTTTATGATGAAAACAAAAATGTCCATTCTGTGTTTATTTTGTAGCCCTATCCTTCTTTATTATAAAGGTACACCAATTTGATTTTTATTCCATATGGAATCATAGAAAAATTGGTCTAAACTGACCTCCAAACCATCAATGATTCTGAAATGAGGAGTACCCAAATTGCTTCCATGCTTAAATTCACATAGTCAAAAGTCTAATAACAGAGCTTTTGTTTAATTTCTTTAAATATTTTGAACAATTGGATATTAGTCCATGCTTACTCTTCATTATTTTTTAAATGGATACTTGTAACATATTGTATTTGCTCATTTTAAAAAGATGACGTTTTGATGACGTCGCATGGCGACGTTTCAGTACATTTTGCTTTTTCAGTAAATACTTCATCTGTTGATAGATACTGTGAACGTTGTGTGCATATCTAAATAGTTTTACCTGTGTTGAAAGATGTGCTTAGTATCAAATCATAAAAAAACAAATTGTTTAGTCTCTAGAAAATCTTGTAAGAAGCTGCTAGTTTTGCTAAATAGGTGCAATTTGGGTACTCGGTGCAATTTGGGTACCGTTACGTTACAGCCATTATACTGATTATTGCAAACACAAATTAAACTTTTGGGTCAAATATCATAAAATGTTAGGATTTTTTTTATTTCCTTTGTATTATTGCGAACCCAATTGAACCTTTCCATAGATTCACCTGATAACTACCTGTCCATTTAAACTTTTGGCAGTTCTATTGTCCCATTGAACAAATACAACAGGTATTGTTCTCTGTGTAGTTTATTCACTCAGACCTTTAAATTTCTTCTAAGAGAAATCTATCACTAATTGATTAATCTACCAGAGTAAAAAGTTTATCTGCTAAATTGATGGAAATTACATGTTTCACATAAAAAAAAATCCCTGTGATTTGATGTTTATTAATTTTCAATCTGTTCAAAATAAATAATAATTTAATCATAAAAAGTTTGTTTTTAAAAAAAAAATATTGTTCGTATGAAAATTTGCATTTTTTATTTTTTGTTTAGTTATAGAATACTTTTAAGAAGGCCTTAATATATAAACATCATCATTTTTAGGTTTTTTTTATCAATTTTTTTTTTCGAAATAGGAATAATGTTGATTTTTTTCAGAAATCAACTTTTATTAATGTTTGAATCAGTGTTTACATTCATTTGTATAGTATGTGAGTTCGTGGTCTAGTGGTTAAGACCGATGGCTACAGTGCTGAAGGTCGAGTTCGATTCTCACTCGTGGTGCTAAAAATATCAGTACATCAGAAGGGTAATTTTCACCCTCTCACACACATCTCTGGTGCCCAGACAGGAGTTTAAACTAGAAATAAATGGACATGTACATGTAACTATCAGGTGAATCTATGGAAAGGTTCAATTGGGTTCGCAATAAATGGTTATGTTATTGCCAATAATAGTTTGTGTGCTAAAAGAACCTTTTTTTGATACAATTTCAATTTTTATGAATGATCATGAATAAACTGGCCAAGTTGACCTTGGATCATTTGGTGGGAATGGCACCACATAGGACAATGTGATGTAAAGGTATCTGCATTGAAAAATCATTTTTTCCATTGAAAAGGCATCAATATCATGAATTTTGAAATAGAGTTGATTCTTTGAAATGATAAGTTCCATATCCTTTTAAAGCTTCAATATGGTTGACCTTATCAAAGTTTGAGTTTATTTTATAAAATCTCATCATAAACTTTTTAGAATGAGTTTTATGTGGATTTGATAGTTGCTAAACACCTATTAGATTTGTATCAAAACCAATGGTAGAATGTATCTTGAAAAAAACCTGGCAGTGAATCTGGGACATAATACATGTATATCATATATATATGTTAGTATAATAATTCCAGAGTGAAAAGAGTTTCACCATCTTTTTTTAATTGTTGAATTGGGTTTCTAAAAGATTATAAATTTTACAAAATCGAGTGATACCATTGGACATAATAAACAAAAAAAGAACTATTAGTATGAAAAAACATGAATAAATGTCTATATATAATTTTAGATACCAAACTTAGATCCATTCTTGATGTTAGATGAGTTCAAAGGTGATGGGAAAGGAGGGTTCCCTGATCATCCACACAGAGGATTTGAAACTGTAAGTTGATGCATAACACTCACTTCTGAATATTGCTGAATCAGAATTATGCACAAATTATAAATGTTACTTTATAGAGACAAACATAACACATTTATTGATTTGGAAAATATGTAATTGAACAAATGGCTCCTAGAGACCACAGCTAATTTCCAACAAATCATGGCCAGCTGAAATACTCCTCCTGATGTGGGATTTCCTTGCTGTGTTGAAGACCTATTTGGTGGCCTTTGGCTGTTTTCTGTCGGGTTGTTGTCTCTTTGACATATTCCCCCTTTTCATTCTCAGTTTTATTGAAAATATCTAAGTTTTTTGTACATGTATATTACATGTATAACTTGGATAGTTCAAGCCCTTACAGACACTGATCAACTTCCCCTTTCATGGGTGACCGTAGTGAGACAGAAGACTACAGTCCATCAGCTACAGTATTCATCCAGAGGTGTTTAATCAGATTCAACATTCTAATGGAAAGGAATTGTTATGGTTTATTCTAAAACTCATCACACATAATCAATAGATGCAATCAACAAAACCTTTAGAAGATGGACAGCACTTTTTTTATATGTAATCTATAAAACAGACCAGAAGCTCACACCTCAATGCAAGTTCAGGACAGCCCCTTAATTTATCATATTTATTGTAGGTGAGCTACATAATAAAGGGGGGTGTACAACATGAAGATTTCTGTGGAAACAAAGGTACACTAGATGATGGTGATGTTCAGGTAGGAGACTGATATATGCATATTATGAAAAAAATATTTCAATATAATTTTAGTTTGGAGTAGTTTTACACATATTTTTTACTCACATCAATTCTATGTGCATTTAAATTCATGTGCATGAATCTCACATAAATTTTTAAAATAGATTAATTAAGATAACATGTAAATTATCAAATTTAATGAAAATCATGAGAAATGCAATATTTTTTGGGGTAAAATTCACATGAAATTCATGGGGAAATTTATAAGTAGGTGTCATGTTCTCAATTCACTTGAAATTCTCATTTAAAAAGCTATGTATCTTATTAAATTTTTATGTTTTAGTGGATGACAGCAGGTAGAGGAATTGTCCACAGTGAAATACCAAAGAAAGGTATAACAGAACAACATGGCCTACAGTTGTGGGTTAATCTAGCTCATAAAGATAAAATGATACCTCCTACATACCAAGACTTGAAAGACAAAGACATCCCAAGGACAAAACAAAATGGTGTTCTTGTCAAGGTCATAGCTGGTGAATCATTAGGAATTAAGGTTTGTGTTTGGTTTACTGACTTATATACTTCAGATTGAGTGTTTTTTGTGGTGTTTAAAGATGCTGCAAATGACCAAAAAAAAAAGTAAATGAATGAACAGCAAATATGAAAATATTGCCAACCATGAGATACAGAAACAGATTTTCAGGAAAATTAATAAGCCCAAAACAAGATCAACACAAAACTCCAGAAATTTGGTCCTTATTCCATATATGACATTTGTCATATTTTTTTTATAAACAATCAAGTAACATTTGCATGTATATGTAAATAGTTTTCAAAAAGTTCTCACAAAAACCTACTTAATTTGTTGTTTGAGGCAGTAGCCATTTGTTTAGGAAAAAGGGAAGGGAAAAATAAAGTGAGCACTTAATATTCCTATTTCAGATTTAAAGATGATTTACTGAAGATTTCTTTGCACATGTTGTTTTAGTAAATTAGTAAATTGTATTCTAATTGAATTTTTATATTGTCTTCCAGTCAAGCGTATTTACCAGAACTCCTACAATGTATTTAGACTTCAAGTTGGATAAAGGAGCTGTGTTAAACCAACCAATCCCTACAGAATGGAATGCTTTTATTTATACATTGTCAGGAAAAGTTTGTATAGGTATGGACCAGTTTTGTTGTAAATGATTTACTCAGGGTATAAACTATTGTGGATTAATTTATTTTAGGGAGGATCAATTTTCATTGATTGATGAAACTTGAATTTTCTTGGATATATTTTTCTGGTTTTGCCAATATCTGCCTACAAATTCTATAGAAAATGTGTTTTTTGTTGAACTTTTGTATTTTTGGTTCACCTCATTGGCGAATCCAGAGGGGGGTTCCAGGGGTTGGAACCCCCCTTTTTTTTGGACGATCAATGCATATAGCTGGAACCCCCATTTACTCTGGGTTGGGACCCCCCCTTTTTATAAATGGCTGGATCCGGCCCTGCACATGTAACCAGGAAAAACACCGAAATTAGTATCCAACAAATAGTAATAAATCCATAGTATTTTGAAAAGTTGATGATAAAATAATTTAGTTAAGTCTCAGTAATATTGTTTTTTTAATTTTGAGAACATTGATTTATTCCTGGTGTCCTTAGCTGTATAATGATAACAAATAAATATACATGTATATATATCCATGACCTTTTCTTTCTTATTATAAGGTAAGGAAGACAGTGCTGTAGAGTATGAACCTCATCATACAGTGGTGTTAGAACAGAATGGTGATCATGTTAGAGTGGAAAATATGGTAAAAAATTATATTTACTACTGGAAGACAATTTATACCAAAATGTTTGTTAAAAACCATAGCACAATAATTAAAATGAACAATGGTATTCTAATTCTAAAGTTTATAGTATAACATCACTGAAAATTAAAGCTTGGGTAGTAGAAACTTCCTTAAAATGATGTTAAAGAAAAAAAAAAGTCAACTGACCATGTTTGTGTTTACAACAATAAACACTGCAGCGTTGTTAACAGTTAAGGGGAGATAAGTCTCCGTTTTTGATAAATTCTTTGTTGTTCAAAAGTATTTCATAATATTGGAATGATTTCCTTTTGTTTTATGTAAATGTTACTCAAAAACCATAATTGTTCATGTTAACATTTTACTAAAAAATTGAACTTATTTTATACTGCTATATATCCATATCATTGATGTAAAAAAAACTTTAAATGGAGATTAGATACTACATGTATTAAAATATAATTGTTAAAAACCACCAACCAGAAAAAATGCATATATGACCCACTAACAGTATTTTCAAAGATGTACCATAAACTTGAATGAAAAAAAAACTTCCCAAAAGAACACACAATAACAGAATTGGAACAACGAAAAATCCAATAGAATATACAACCAAGAGAGATAAAATATTAATCTGATTAAATCAGATATTTTGCTTTACCCTCTAAATTTAATTTATTACCCAGTGTAAGTTCTGGAACGTCTCATAAGGGTTGATGTAAAGTGACATCAAAACAAATATTTTTCTTTATATTTTTTACTATAGACTATCAAAATCTAAATGGGGAAAACTTGTTAATTATTGTATATTTCATTTTTCGTGGACATATGTATATACATGTATCTTAATAAAAATGTGTTGAATTAAATTTTCAGAATTCAGAAGTTGTTCATTTTCTGTTGATTGCAGGACAACCTTTAAAGGAACCAATTAAAAAACATGGTAAATGTTTTTTATTTTTTTATAGAAACACAACTTTGCCTTTAGGTGAAGAACAAACTATATATTGAATAACGATAATTTCATTTGTATGTCAAAGACTGACAAATTTTGGTAAATCATTTTCCACCAATGTATCCATTTGTGCTCATTTACAGATAACTCAAGCTGCTTTTACAAATCCTTACAAAATTTACCAAAGGCAAATATCATTTTGTAACCCCCAAGCTTGTTTTTGATTTTCTGATTTGTATTTCCATAGTTGTGGGACTTTAATCTTGAAAATGTCAATAATAAGGAGTAGAGTAGCAAACACGTATAAACATTCATTATTCTACATTTTTTCCCTGATATACAGAAACATTCAATATTGCTCTATAGCAGTCTGCACCAAAAACTTTTTCAACTTCTAGTCTGAAGACCAATATTCTGACATTTTTCTTATTGGGCCAAACAAAGTTTTGCAAAAACTTACTAGTCCCAACCAAATTTGACTAGTCTGGGGCATTGGACTAGTGGCTAACCGTGCAGACTGCTATAGGCGTCTTTTAATTATTATATTATTATTGGTCTTGCTAAGTTTATTTGTAAATGCTTAGGAAAAGAAATAGACATTCGATGTATACTGCAATTCAACTATAAATTACAACTGGTCGCAATATTAAGATTCTGGTGTCTTTTGCATTGAGATGTCTGCATGACAAATCCCTTGCAGCACAGGTCTTAAAAAGTCATAAAAAAATAATTACTTAGATTTAACTTACATTTATATATACTGTAAATTCAGAAATTATTGCGTGCACTTATTATTGCGATTTTGTCATTTTACACTTGAATGCGATTTTTATTTTTACGATTTTGAGAAAAGTCATGCTTAATTCAGTTAAAATATTACAAAATGCGAGTTTTAATTATTGCGTTTACAACTCAGTCGCATTATTCGCAATAATAAAAACCTCGCAATAATTTCTGAATTTACAGTATATATAATTAAAGCATCAATTGTATTTGTGGATGAAACCATTTCCTTAGTTTTGAGTGTTCCTGATGAAGGTTAATCCAGAAAAGCATTTGGGACACACAAAATTTCATTTTCTTGCATGCAACTATGACTCCAGGTATTAGTGTTGTAACTGCCTACTTCATCAAAGTCATAATTCACTATTATTCACATCTAAACAACGTACAAACGTAGTTACAAACAAAATATTTTTATGTAATGTTATATTGTGTTACTGTGGTTTTCAAAACGTGTTTGACAAATAATGACAACAAATGATTGGATAGAACAAATTTGAATTTAAGTATCAATTTTTCTTCCAGGACCATTTGTAATGACAACCAATGAGGAGATAGAACAAGCTATAGCAGACTATAGAAATGGAAGAAATGGATTTGAAAAAGCACTGACTTGGCAATCAAATTATATGAAAAAACAGAAAAAGAAAATGTAATTTGCATTTGCATGACAATTTTTATACGACCGCAAAATTTGAAAAATTTTTCGTCGTATATTGCTATCACGTTGGCGTCGTCGTCGTCATCGTCGTCCGAATACTTTTAGTTTTCGCACTCTAACTTTAGTAAAAGTGAATAGAAATCTATGAAATTTTAACACAAGGTTTATGACCACAAAAGGAAGGTTGGGATTGATTTTGGGAGTTTTAGTCCCAACATTTTAGGAGTTAGGGGCCAAAAAGGGCCCAAATAAGCATTTTCTTGGTTTTCGCACTATAACTTTAGTTTAAGTAAATAGAAATCTATGAAATTTTGACATAAGGTTTATGACCACAAAAGAAAGGTTGGGATTGATTTTGGGAGTTTTGGTTCCAACAGTTTAGGAATTAGGGGCCAAAAAAGGGCCCAAATAAGCATTATTCTTGGTTTTCGCACAATAACTTTAGTTTAAGTAAATAGAAATCAATGAAATTTAAACACAATGTTTATGACCATAAAAGGAAGGTTGGTATTGATTTTGGGAGTTTTGGTCCCAACAGTTTAGGAATAAAGGGCCCAAAGGGTCCAGATTTAAACTTTGTTTGATTTTATCAAAAATTGAATAATTGGGGTTCTTTGATATGCCGAATCTAACTGTGTATGTAGATTCTTAATTTTTGGTCCCGTTTTCAAATTGGTCTACATTAAGGTCCAAAGGGTCCAAAATTAAACTTAGTTTGATTTTAACAAAAATTGAATCCTTGGGGTTCTTTGATATGCTGAATCTAAAAATGTACTTAGATTTTTTATTATTGGCCCAGTTTTCAAGTTGGTCCAAATCGGGGTCCAAAATTAAACTTTGTTTGATTTCATCAAAAATTGAATAATTGGGGTTCTTTGATATGCCAAATCTAACTGTGTATGTAGATTCTTAATTTTTGGTCCCGTTTTAAAATTGGTTTACATTAACGTCCAAAGGGTCCAAAATTAAACTAAGTTTGATTTTAACAAAAATTGAATTATTGGGCCTCTGTGATATGCTGAATCTAAACATGTACTTAGATTTTTGATTATGGGCCCAGTTTTCAAGTTGGTCCAAATCAGGATCCAAAATTATTATATTAATTATTGTGCAATAGCAAGAAATTTTTAATTGCACAGTATTCAGCAATAGCAAGAAATTTTCAATTGCACAGTATTGTGCAATAGCAAGAAATCTTCAATTGCACAGTATTGTGCAATAGCAAATATTTTCAATTGCACAGTATTCCACAATAGCAAGAAATATCTAATTGCACAATATTGTGCAATAGCAAGAAATTCCAATTGGATTTCAATTGGAGTTATCTTTCTTTGTCCAGAATAGTAATTGAATCAACTTAAATCATTGTTTTATACAATATACAATGTATATTCACTTTTACTACCAACTGATAGATTAAAACAATCTTTACCATTCAGTGATAACAAGCACTTTTTTTATACGACCGCAAAAATTTTAATTTTTTGGTCGTATATTGCTATCACGTTGGCGTCGTCGTCTGCGTTGTCGTCGTCATCGTCATCCGAATACTTTTAGTTTTCGCACTCTAACTTTAGTAAAAGTGAATAGAAATCAATGAAATTTTAACACAAGGTTTATGACCACAAAAGGAAGGTTGGGATTGATTTTGGGAGTTTTGGTCCCAACATTTTAGGAATTAGGGGCCAAAAAGGGCCCAAATAAGCATTTTCTTGGTTTTCGCACTATAACTTTAGTTTAAGTGAATAGAAATCTATGAAATTTTGACACAAGGTTTATGACCACAAAAGGAAGGTTGGGATTGATTTTGGGAGTTTTGGTTCCAACAGTTTAGGAATCAAGGGCCAAAAAAGGGCCCAAATAAGCATTATTCTTGGTTTTCGCACAATAACTTTAGTATAAGTAAATAGAAATCAATGAAATTTTAACACAAGGTTTATGACCACAAAAGGAAGGTTGGGATTGATTTTTGGAGTTGAGGTCACAACAGTTTATGAATTAGGGGCCAAAAAGGGGCCCAAATAAGCATTATTTTTGGTTTTTGCACCATAACTTTAGTATAAATAAATAGAAATCTATGAAATTTAAACACAAGGTTTATGACCATAAAAGGAAAGTTGGGTTTGATTTTGGGAGTTTTGGTCCTAACAGTTTAGGAATAAGGAGCCCAAAGGGTCCAAAATTGAACTTTGTGTGATTTCATCAAAAATTGAATAATTGGGGTTCTTTGATATGCCGAATCTAACTATGTATGTAGATTCTTAATTTTTGGTCCCGTTTTCAAATTGGTCTACAATAAGGGTCCAAAATTAAACTTAGTTTGATTTTAACAAAAATTGAATCCTTGGGGTTCTTTGATATGCTGAATTTAAAAATGTACTTAGATATTTAATTATTGGCCTAGTTTTCAAGTTGGTCCAAATGGGGGTCCAAAATTAAACTTTGTGTGATTTCATCAAAAATTGAATAATTGGGGTTCTTTGATATGCCGAATCTAACTGTGTATGTAGATTCTTAATTTTTGGTCCAGTTTTCAAATTGGTCTACATTAAGGTCCAAAGGGTCCAAAATTAAACTAAGTTTGATTTTAACAAAAATTAAATTCTTGGGCTTATTTGATATGCTTTATCTAAATATGTACTTTGATTTTTGATTATGGGCCCAGTTTTCAAGTTGGTCCAAATCAGGATTCCATATCAAGTATTGTGCAATAGCAAGAAATTTTCAATTGCACAGTATTGCACAATATTGTGCAATAGCAATTAATTTTCAATTGGAGTTATCTTTCTTTGTATAGAATAGTAGTTGATAATATATGTTGGAAATTTGCCAGACATGACTATGATGTCATTTTCTATTTTTATTTGCCAATAACTTTATGTAAATAACTTCATTGGAAATTTGCCAATATAAAATGTTGCTGATGAAGCTTTTTTTCTTATCTTATCTAAAATGTTTTTAGATAATGTATGTTGGACATTTGCCAGACATGACTATGATGTCATTTTCTATTTTTATTTGCCTATAACTTTATGTAAATAACTTCATTGGAAATCTGCCAATATAAAATGTTGCTGATGAAGTTTTTTTTTATTGTTTTATACAATAAACAATGTATATTCCTTTTACTACCAACCAATCTTTACCATTCAGTGATAACAAGCACTTTATTTTACATTTTGATATTTTATGATGTATTTAAAAGAGTAGTTATTGTTGCAAACTCCATTAGAAATTTCAGTTTTGGAAAAAGGGAAACGGGGATGTGAAAAAAAAGGGGGGGGGTTAAATTTTTCTCATTTCAGATTTTATAAATAAAAAGAAAATTTCTTCAAACATTTTTTTGAGAGGATTAATATTCAACAGCATAGTGAATTGCTCAAAGGCAAAAAAAAACTTTTAAGTTCATTAGACCACATTCATTCTGTGTCAGAAACCTATGCTGTGTCAACTATTTAATTTTAGATTTAAAAAGTTTGAAGAAGAAATCTTTAATTGATTTGTAAAATCTTGACATTTGTTTTGTGTAAAAAAAAAACCATGTAATGTCAATAATTTGATCACAATCCAAATTCAGAGCTGTATCACGCTTGAATGTTTTGTCCATACTTGCCCCAACTGTTCAGGGTTCGACCTCTGCGGTCGTATATGCTGCGCCCTGCGGAGCACCTGGTTTGTTGTTATTGGTGTTTTATGTTATTTACATCGTTTGTAGGCATTTTCCTAGTAAGTGATTTGAAAACATGTAAAATTGTAAGTAAGTTTTTTTATTTATTGTGCTGATATTTTGAAATTTACTATAAAAACTAGATGTGTCAAAGCGACACCAATGGCCCCATCTTAAAAAGTTGAAAAATCTGCAATTTCAATAACACATGTGGACACAAAAATGATTGTAGTCTCACATATTAAAAATCAGCCCAAAATCTGAAGGCGTGTATAATGTATAATGGTTTGTTACGGAATGACGGAATTACAGAATTACAGAATTTTGGACAAGGGTAAAACTATATGGCACCGACAACTTCGTTGCAGGGCCATAAAAATCAGAAATGCACCACTTAATTGATTTGAATCAAAACCATCCAATGTTCATGAAATATTCACCAAAGTGAAACATATTTTGTCATATTGCAATTGGAATTGATAAAAATTAAATTTGTGGAAAATAAAAATTTCCTTATTTTCGTTGTTTGGGATCATGAAAAATGTCTTCTATTTTAAATTTAATTTATCAAGTGACGTTTCAGCATTAATCTTTAACAATTATATTTTTGGTGTCTTTTAACTCTCCCCCTCTCCCCCTCCCAAAATTTAAAAAAATAGGTTCACAATTTCCATAAATTTTGTTCTTTTTCTGATAGTTTTGACATTCCGTATTGTAGAGAACATGTAAGAATCAATCACAGTTATTTGACCTATAAATGTTAATTTCTTTTCTGACACATTCACTTATTTTTTTCTGATTATTTGGAACTCTTTTCCAATATTTAACCTTGACATCATTCAATTTCAATTGGAAATGCATCACCTGACAATTTACCAAAAAATGTTGATTGAAAAGTCAGGGAATTATGATATTTATTCATCAAGATCACAGAAATCATAGCATATATCATATCAGTACATTGTATAAGCATAATATATTCTTACACATTGAATTGAAACAAAAGTTTCAGTCACATTTTATTTTGTTTGGTTTATATAGATTTCTCTTAATCTATGAACATCTACATTTATGTTAAATTTGTTAAATGTTGAGTGCCTCAGCTATGTGTAATACTGTTACATGACAAGTTGTTTGTTGTTGAATAAAAATGGTACCATATTGTTGTTTATATATACACAAGCCTTAATTGAAACAACTTTCAAACTATGATTGCGTTGAGTAAATCAAGAGTGCACACACTGAAATGTCTCGCCTTCTTTACTAATCATTGATATTATGTTGATAGTCCTAAATATAAAGCTCTACTACAACTATCACATAAACTTAACATGATCCAAGAAAATAAGGTCAAGGTCATATAAACCAAACAAGAAATACATGTACACCTCACTATCATGCAATACACTAAATATAGTTTACCTATTGCTTATAGTTTCTAAAAACAGATTTAATCATGAAAACTAAGTAGAACCAATGAACCATGAAAATGAGGTCAATGTCAGATGAACCATGCCTGGCAGACATGTACAGTATACAATTCTTCCATACAACAAATATAATTGACCTATTGCTTATAGTTTATGAAAAACAGACCAAAACACAAAACTTTGAAAACATTGAGCAATGAACAGTGAAAATGAGGTGAAGTTCAGATGACACCTGACAGCTAGACATGTACACCTTACAATCATTTCATACACCAAATATAGTAGACCTATTGCATAAGTATAAGAAAAACAGACCAAAACACAAAAACTTAAAACTATAACCACTGAACCATGAAAATGAGGTCAAGATCAGATGACACCTGACAGCTAGACATGTACACCTTACAATCATTTCATACACCAAATATAGTAGACCTATTGCATACAGTATAAGAAAAACAGACCAAAACACAAAAACTTAACTATAACCACTGAACCATGAAAATGGGGTCAAGGTCAGATGACAACTGCCATTGGGACATATTGCTTATAGTATCTGAATTATGGACTTAACCTTGTTGACTGATCCATGAAATGAGGTCAAGGTCAAGTGAAAACTGTCTGACGGGCATGAGGACTTTGCAAGGTATGCACAACAAACAACAATTTTTATATGTGTGCATCCAAAAAAAGTTCTTGGAAGAGGGGTCTAAAACAGCACAAACTACATTTTCCAAAAGACACAAAAAGTGAAAAAAAATATATATATGAAAAATCAGCCAAAGTTTTAATTGGAAATAGTTTTATCCATAGTTTTATTAGAATGTATCTTGAAACCTACTCGTCTAGGCTGAGTAGTACCTCTCACAACTCGAGAACAGTACATTACAGACCCTAAATAATATATATACTATGTATTGTCATCTCAGAGGATCCACTTCAACACTGAATTGATAGGAGAGCTGCTGGGGTTCTGTTACCCTACCCTTTTTATACAATTTAGATTTTAATAATGTAAACTTTTTATACAAGTTGGGTTTTGTAAGTTGTTTTGGAAAAGTAGAATACCTAAGTGTAAAAAGAAAGAAAATCAATAACAACACAGTTGGGAACCCCCAAGAAAGATGACAGAGTGAACTTTATTGATCTTATCATATATTTCTGATATTTTTCTGCACCTAAATATATTCACATATTTTGAAGCTAGAAAATGTGATCTTTTCCAGCTGCACACAGTGAAAACAAAATCTGAACCCCCAACAGAAACAGGGGGTGATTTCAGGTGCTTCAGAAGGGCAAGCAGATCCTGGGTTGGAACAAAATGCTAACTTGATCTGTAACTTGTCATGGTGTTAACAATATAACAAATATCAACTTAATATCTACAAGCATGACAGAAAAAAAGGGTTGAAAACTGACTATTTTAGTGATTTCCAAAGACCCTAACTCTGCACAAAATCATCAGGCTAGAAAAAAATTTGAACTTGATCTAGCACATGTCATGATTAAACAATTCACCAAATATCAAATCAATGTCTTCAAGCACAAAGAAAAAATAGTGTGGAAAACTGATTTGTCAGACTGACAGATGGACAGACAGATGGAGTGCTAACCTAAAGTTCCCTTCGATATTTGTAGGCGTTATGTAATTAATCATCACCCAATAGCAGATTGGTAATTGTCATCATTTGTGAAACAGATATTCCATTATGGTCAAAATCAAATAACTCATGATGGCGACTAAAATTTTCAAAGGGATGATTTCAACTTCATTACTTTGGACACTTGGTTTTAAAGCTTCCTTGTTGTTTCGCATTGAAATTATAACTAAGAGTACTTGAATATGCATTTTTCTCATTTTCTAGACTTGAGACCGATTCCAATAGATTCTGATCTCTGTAGATATAAATTTTCTTGTTTTGGAAAAGTTGCTGTTTCCAGTTTTGTAAACTGCTCCTATATACATTTTGTGCTATTGTGATATAAGTCTGTAATAAGAAGATGTGGTTTGAATGCCAATGGGACAATCTTCCATCCAACTCACAATTTGTAAAACTAAACCATTATAGGTCAAAGTATGGCCTTCAACACAGAGCCTTTGCTCACATTGAGCAGTAAGCTATAAAGAGCCAACAAAAGACTAGTGTATAATCACTAAAATAGGAAAATCATTGGTTTAAACTATATAGAAATTTGTAAGGGTTCCATGGAACCCAGTGTCTCTCCCACTTTTACTGTTAGTCGCAGGCTCAACAAAAATGAGGATAAAATTAATAAAAATGTTCCTCTAGATACTATCTTTTGATTGTAAGTAGCTTCTGTCCAAGTTTGATACAAATTAGTATAGTTTTTAATATCTAATAAATGTTTAAAACTTAGCTGCAGACGTATGTAATGTTAACTGGATGAAAACAGTCCATTTTTAAGTAAAATGTAGAAAAACAGGAACAAATTTTTGTGAAATTTTCATCTAGGTACTAGCTTTTGATCATAAACAAGCTTCTGTCCAAATTTGTTACAAATCCAGGCCAGTTTGAGAAAGTTTTTAAAAAATTAAAACTTTAACCAGAGTGAATATTTGTGGAGGGCACAACAAGGACGGACTGTAGGATCGCTATGTCTCGTTTTTTCGCAAAAATGAGGATGAGCAACACTTATGAACCACATCAACTAATGACAACCACTGATATGTGTCGTGTATGATGGTGTTGGTTTGAATAAAACTTGTTTATACGACATTGAGAGAGGTTTGCATCCTCATACTTTTGTCTCTAATGGGAAGTAGTCTAATTGGCAATCATACTGCATCTTTTGATGGTATTCATTTCTGGTTTACCTTTCTTTGAGCACAAAAGTGGTAGAAAAATTATTCTCCCACCTTGAACAATTTGTATTATGGCATACAATTTACTAATCTGTAGATACTCTTGATCAAAAGTGATTTTCAAAATTCATTCAAGGCTGCTTGGTGGTAAGAATTGCTCATTGCTCCTACTTGTATAAAACTGTTTAAATTAAATTTATCCTGTCAAATAATAAATTTGTGTTGAAGGCCTTACTTTGACCTATAATGGTTTACTTTTACAAATTGTGACTAGGATGGAGAGTTGTTTCATTTGCACTCTTACCACATCTTTTTAAATCTAGTGGAGTATTGGTAGCATATAAAAGTCTTTACCCTTCCATTGAGATATCTGGCAAAATGAAAGACGACCCACTATTGCACATTTTATTGTATAAATATTTTACATGTCATTTCCATCATAGACGGTTTTAACATTGTTCAATTGTACATCACATGCAATAACTTGTCTCATCACAGGAAGACGGGAGAATAATACACACGATTTTATAATGAAAAATTTCCCTTATACATGCTCAATAGTCATAATAATGCTTCAAATAGCATTGAAGGTTCAATGTTTAAAAGATTGACAACTTTCTGTAAATATAGATATAGACAACTGAAGAAAGCAGCTATATTAACAATAAGTTATAGTTTTTTAAAAAAAATCTTTTTTCCATGTTACACAAGTTACTGTAGAACTTTACAAAGTTAAGGAGCTCTTTTTTTAAGAATTTAATTTCAGTTGAGAAGTGAAACATGGTCTCAACTTAACATTAGTAAAACTGGTTTAATACATTAAGTCACATCGTATATACTTTAAATTATTTTTCTAAATTTTATTTTTTTCTGGAAATTTATTTCAAATTACTAAACTACACAGTCATGGGTACTGCTGTTTTGATGTCATGGACCTTTTTTTTTGTTAAACTGCTCTCTTATTATAGTGTGTCTCTCTCTCATTTATTCATACAACAAAGTAAACATTTTTATTGCTATTTTGTGCATTTTTCCTTTGATCTTTTTTTGTGATAATTTTTCATATCATGCTACTCGCTTCAGATGGAAAATTATCGCTAGAAACTAAGCAGGCACGTGGCATTGCTAACAAAATTGACATGAAATTGACAACGTCGGTCATAGGTAAAATAGCGATAAACAGATTATCATTGGTCATCTCAACTCAATTGCCTTTCTCGCTTTCACTGTCCCGGCTCGAGCGATAAAATCAATCACGTTGAGATGATCAACGATAATCTATAATTACCATTCTTAAATCATTTATAATTATTGCTGTTTTGTGATTTTTTCTTTGATCATTTTTTCATATCATGCTCCTTGCTTGACATAAAAATTTATCACTTAAAAACAAAGGGCACAAATGCTGTTATCAATGTACACATCAACAACACCATAGCCAAAATAGTTAAAACATATTATCCATGGTCTTTCAAACTAGAGTTCTCTATCACATCTCAGCTCAAAGTTTTCACCTTTCAATGAGATTGTTTTTACCTTTTATTTGAAAAACAATCGATAATCTATCCTTATGCTGTCTATCAGATAATCTATAATTATTCAGACAATTAGTAGCGTTTAGAAAGATGTCTTCATTATAAAATCCTGTGTATTTCTCAAATAACCATTGTTATCATTAAAAATTTGTATAAATAAACAAGAATTAAAATTTTCTAACTTCAAAATCATAAAAAAAGAGAAATAAAAATTATTAGAAAGAAGTAAATGGTTATCCCTAAAAAAACTTGTCCAATTAAGGTCAAAAGAAAAATTGTGACTGCAACAAAAATGGCCATTCAATTCAATGTTACTGAAACTTTTATTTTGGTGTCTCAACTGGATTAAATTTGCAAATTTTGGAGCATCAAAGAAAAAAAATGTAACATACTATAATTGCCTGATACAGAGTTCAATAGGAATAAGGTGAAAAGGGTTTCTTTAATATGGCCTTGAAAGAAAGTTTTATAAATAAATCAAGGAAAAACAGAGTTGATTTTAGCCTCATTGATTGCCAATGTTAAAATTTTCATTAAGCATGAATTTTTTGAAATTTTTTTGTCTGTGAATTTCTTAGCGTAGGAAAACAAAATGGTCCACATATCCAGAATGCCAAGTTAACAAAACAATTTTTCAAAATAAAATAAATAAATAAAGTAATGTTGTAACCTTAACACCTTAAACATTCTCAGTTCTTTAGAAAGGTGAAAGGTTATGACCTTGACATGATTACAAAAAATAAATTACAAAAAATGCCCTTGTTTTACTGTGGAGACAACTTTGCATGATTATGAAAGTAGAAAATTCATATTCAAAATATTCTTTTCATTTTTAGGTCAAGATTATTAATCTATGACACATTTTTTACTAATATAGATTCTGTACAAATTAAAATGTCATTTGACAGAACAAAAATAGTCAATAATAGTTTAAAATATTCAACAATCTTATAAGTTAGGAATGGAGTCAAAATAAGTTAAGCAGGAACTCCATTTCTTTAGCATGTGCTGCCTTGTTCAAACATCAACAAGTAACAAAAACATGTAGTCTGTAGTCATAGCAACAAATTGTCATAGTAACAATGTGTCTATATCACAAGAAAGCACTTTCCATATCTTAATTCACAATGTACAATCACTGTCATTGCACACAATGTCTATTTCATTATGTCTACAAGAATAATTCACATTTTGATTATTCAAATTTTCCTTTAGATGGAATGAACACATACTAACAATAATTTCTTTCTCCTTTTGTTTTGGTTTGGAAAACTTTTTTTTAAATAATCAAGTCAATCCACAAAATACATATAAAATGTATGAACATAACATTATTCAATACTGACAAGAATAAAAAATCCCAGTCAGTTTCAAGGAAATTGATTTTCACAGAAAACACTGGTTTAAATATGTGTAAGTTGTTCTGGTATTGAGATCTATATTCCGTAACAATAAGATCTTAATATATTCCTACGTAAAGGCATTACTCTGCGATTCACTAGCTGTCAGTAAGTCACTGAATGCTCGCTCAAAGTTTTGTTTTAATTCAGCGTATGTCACTACTAGAACACTATTTTCGTCACGTGAAACAAGGCAGATCTTTTCTGGTGTACCACCATCCAACTGAAAAAATATATTTATTAAAATATCATTTAAACATACAACAAAAACATACTTTCCAATATCAGAAGTCTGATAATATTTTGTTTGTCATGAATGTACTATTTGCTTTACGCTTTTCCAAACAAAATTTTTATATCCTTCATTTTTCTCAAGCTCAAGTATTGCTTAAATGAACTCACACAGATTAAAAATGCTAATTTAAGTTTGAGGACCATAATACAAAAAAAATCATTCAGTCAAAATTACAGATATATAGATTCAATACATATCACAACAAGTTATCATGACAAAAATATCCTTCAACTATAAGCGGTCAGATTACATTTGTTATGTCACATATTTGTTTTCTTCAAGAATACACTACATACCATTTCAAACAAACTATACCTTGAGAATTATAACAGAGAAATATGATTTAGTCAAAATCACTGTATAAGACAAATTTGCAATCTAATAAAACTATTGAAATTTGCAAGACTTTTTTGAACTTCTTTTTTCAAGGAAAGATTCAAGTTTTCATATTTTATTTAAAATGCTTTGTATGTGATGATTTTAATTATAAGATATAATCTGCTAGATTTCTTGGTTGGTATATTGATTTTGATGTTGTTGCAATGTTGGGAGAAAATGTACTTGGTAGATTATCATTCTTTTCACTCTGAGCAAAGCTGATTCCAATCTTTTTATACTTTTTACCTTGTTTAGAGACTGAAGGATATGTGCCATGTCAATCCAGGGAGCACCGTTAGCATCATGCTGGTGAAACAAAAAGTCACGATATAGTTTCAACATGTATCGGTCACCTGTTTCTGACCACTGAGGATCCATCTGAAACCTGAAACAGTTAACGTTTATTTAATTAAGTCACAATTGCTACAAGTGTATTATACAACAAAACAAACAACTTTTTACTAAATTAACACATTCTATCATAGTCTTTATCTGTTTCACTTATTTTCTAGTAAATATGCATGTTATATCTGCTACTGGACATTATGTAGATATCATTTAAACAATATTTACCCTTTTAAGAAGTGTGCATCTTCAATGTAGAAAAACATTTTAAAACAATTTTTATGA
Source organism: Mytilus edulis (assembly GCA_019925275.1). Lineage (NCBI taxonomy): Eukaryota > Metazoa > Mollusca > Bivalvia > Mytilida > Mytilidae > Mytilus > Mytilus edulis. The sequence goes on along the minus strand of CM034361.1, from coordinate 37,086,101 downwards.
ACTTGAAAGCATATTTGAAAAGAAATGTCTATTAAAATCAAATTTAAACGTTGTGATAATATGCAATACAATCAAGATAGTCTAGTACTTCATACGTATTACTATACCCGTTTTAGACTGGAAAACAAATGCTAGTGTGTGTATTTAAACTTACTCTTTCCTCTCGTTGATTGTACCCAGTTTACATAACAACCGGAATAATCTGCCATTTTCTACAGACTACAAAAGAAAAAAAACTTACTGTCTAAAATAATTGGTAACTCTACATCATTAGGATATTATATGTATTCTGCTTACACATGTAAAATATTTTGCTAAATTATCATTTTTTTCTTCTCATTTGTTGAGAAATAAATGAAATAAATCTTGCTACACAACATTTTTTTTTACAACTAAAATTTTATATTATGGATGGTACAGGCCTGACAAAAAATGACATTCCATGCCATTAAATGTTTAATATTGGAACAAACAAGCTCCCAAGTGTTTAATACTGGAACAGACGAGCTCCCAAGTGTTTAATATTGGAACAAAGAGCTACTAAGTGTTTAATACTGGAACAGACAAGCTCCCAAGTGTTTAGTACTGGAACAGATGAGCTCCAAAGTGTTTAGTACTGGAACAAACGAGCTCCCAAGTGTTTATATTAGAACAAATGAGCTCCCCAGTGTTTAATACTGGAACAGATGAGCTCTTGTGTTTAATATTGGAACAGACGAACTCCCAAGTGTTTAATATTGGAACGGATGAGCTCCTAAGTGTTTAATACTGGAACAGATGAGCCCCAAGTGTTTAATATTGGAACAGACAAGCCCCCAAGTGTTTAATATTGGAACAGACAAGCCCCAAGTGTTTAATACTGAAAACATATGAAGATATTTTTATTCAATATTTACTTTAGATAACTCGGTATCCATCACGTCACTTCTAAGCTGAGCTGCGTCTAATTGTGTATAAAATCTGGCACCAATCATTGGCATAATATCGTTAATACTTCGTGGTCGGTTAGAATTGGTTAACAGATACCTACAAATGAAACACAGATTGAGTCATACTGACATTTACTCATTTAACTGTGTTGTACATCAATCTAATGTTTAATTCTAATGCTTCTGTGAATGTTTCAAAACGTCAGAGTAATGATTTTTTCAGTAACCAATATATTTTACAAAGTGAAACAAAAATTCCATTAAAAATTATAATATTGAATATAGTTATTATGGTCTTGAGGTTGTTCTTCCAACACATAAAATTTATCTGTAACTCCTATTATACTTGTTGTTAGAATACAATTCAATTTTCACATGATTCTTAAAATTTAATGAAACAGTTATTAAAAAATTTCAATAAAATAATTGAATAATCTGCAGAAAAATGCAAATTATTCAAATATATGAAAGTTTGATGCAATAAGAAATAAGTTTATTAACAGAATTTCCACAAACATTGTGTACTGCCATTATATATATATATCATAACAAAATAAATTGAAAATTAAACCGACACGAAGAAATTTTTGAGATCTGCTGAGTAATTGCGTGCTACAAGTTCCATGGAAGATGTAAAGTTGTCCCGCTGTATGGCCATGATACTGTTACATCCTAAAGCCAACACAACCTTTCCAAGGAACACCAAATCTTCTTGCTGAAAATAAACAATATACAATACATCAGTTAGTGTCCAATAAATATATTTGAACTTTTTCTTAAAACTAATTTATTCTACTGTTAAACTAAATACTGTGAATTCATTTATTTTCTTTGGTACCAATTTTCGTGGATTGAGAAAACTTGAAAATTTGTGGTTTTGGAAAAAAATGTATACATTCCTTTGGAAAGTTTGTATTTCGTTGAACACTTAAATTTGAGGTTAACCTGTTCCAATGGAATCCACGAACATTGGTATCCAACGAATATTAATGAAACCACAGTAAATTTTGGGAAATGTTATTTAAACAATGTCATAGATTAAACTTTTTGGATCAGTTATTACATTTGCCCAGAGAACAATTAGTTTGCTTTTATACCAATATTGGTGCTTTTTATAAACAATCCGTACAGGGGATATTTTCAAACTTTATACACAATTTTCATATAAGTGAAAACAACACACTACATGATCGGGGTTTAAGCTAGGATTTTGAGGGCTTTAGTCACTTTTGTGCGCCATTTAATTTAACCTATTTTTGTGTAACAGCAAGGGACCAAGGATGTATAGTACTTGCTTTATCTTTGACTTTGTCATATTTTAAAAGACTAAGGGCTAGGCATGATTGGCAGTTATTGTATGATTTGACATGGGATCCAGAATTTAATTCACAATTTCTCTTCAGCTTATTCCAGGGGACATTCCTGAGCAACAAAAGTTGGATTCCATTTTTTTAAAACAAGGAATCACAGCAGAAATTAAACTTGCAACGATTATCTCACTGCATACCGGTAATCATTATCCTTCATATAAAACGTCTAAATCAATATTTGGATATTATTTCTATTCAGTTGGAACTGTATAAAATCCTTTTTGGAACAATTATAATGACTGTAAGGAGGTTGTAAACAAATCAAAAATAGTCAATAGATCACGTTTACTACTTTCGGTTTTAAAATGAAATGAAAATGAGAAATGACACGTGGATAATAAGTTCAATATGAGTCAGGATTCATCAGGAAATTATCATTTTTAGTTTTAAATTCCTTTAGTAAGAGATATATATATTTGTCCCTCTTGCTTAATTGATACTAAATGATTTTGTATTTTATGTTTTTGGTGTCTATAAATAGTCGTAGGAATACTTTCACGCATGCATAGCACACAGTACAGGAAGCACCTGTTTGACTCGTGAAACTATTCTGAAAGTTTTGAATAAAGTTCTATATTTTAAATGGAAATTGTCAAAAGTTTTTGATGAAAATTTATATCAAATATGACAAAAATATGTTCGAATGACGAATCTACGACAAATGAACTTCAAATTGTGATCGTTTGAGAAATATTGAAATTCAAATGCGAACTATTTGGGGGGAAACAATTTTGATCAAATGACGAAACTATACTCCTGGGTTAGTAAATGCAGACTGACTGATTTTCCTCAGGGAAAATAATTATAATGGTCATTTATGAGGTTTATTAATAATTAACGGATTAGTGACCCATCGGATGGCGATAAGCGGATTACTTGTAATCACAACTTGAAACACCTTTTCCAATCGTAATTATCTGCAGGGGGGTCATAACCAGGGCTTCCAAAAAATATTTGAGCCAGCCGGACATTTCATATCTGATCCCGATTTTAATCTCTCAAGACTTAGTCACAAAAGGCAATTATGGTAATCAGATGGCCATTCCAATGATTGACATTACATTAAAAAAAAATCGATTTTAAACTTTACTTTGATATGATATGAATTTGATGTTCGGATGTTACTGTTAAATTGGCAGTGCATCATTCAAAGTGTGCACATCAGCGTGCTCATATCTGCCTTAGACTTTTTATTTGTGCAAAATGACATTGTCAAAAACTTTACTTTCGTTTTCAACCAGATGTTGACTTGACAATGGTAAAACATGGACCATAAACGGATACGTAAAATCCGTGTACGTTTACAAAGCACGACTGAGAAAAGAAGCTCTTTCCACATTATTTCTTCAACAAAATAATTGAATTGAACGTTAGATACAGGTATCAATGATAATTTTAGCATTTTTAAAGAAATGTAGGATGCATTTTTAAATTTCCCACCTGTGCACATGCGCACACATGTTCTAGTTCATACGACGTAGTTCTGACGATTTTTTATGTCAAACCTTTTTAAATTTTTCATCAAATCATGTTGATAAACTAATTTCTAATAATTTTAATCTTTTGGACTAAATCCATTAGATACAACCCGCTGAAATGTAAGAAAATAATTGTGAATAAACCGATCAATTTATACGATGTCCGGTACTGAACATAGTTCACCTGTCACCTGAACAGGTAGATTTCAGCTGTCCAACTACTAATTAGCCTTGATTAAAATTAAAAAGTATTGAAGTAGGTGTTGTTTTGATAGTAATTAATCATCATGTCACATTTATGACCGGAAATGTGTTGATGTTAAAGGCAAAAGGTTGGGTTAAAAAGATCGTGAATTATGTAAAAATGACCGAAAAAGCCTTGAAAACTAAAAAGTATATGACCGTTTCATGCTTTGCCCAGCCGGACTTTTACCGGACATTATACAAATGACCGGAATATATGACCGTTTTGGAAGCCCTGGTCATAACTTGTCAAAAACATACAGACAGGTAAATTTATAGTATTTTAATGCGAAAATATTTTTACGCTTTCAAAATTTAAGTGACGAAATTGATTTGAAATACTTTCGTCAATGCGAAAAACGGTTTCGTAAATTACGAAACTGACGAGCGCTAGCAAAATCACTGCATGATTAGTATGTAAAAAGCCATAATATTGGTATCATGAACTAAGGAATCGTTTCCATGCTAAAAGTACTTCAATAAATTATTAGCAAAAACAAAAATTTATGTAGTTTCAACAAATTTTACTGACCTGATAATGCTGCATCATTGCTAATGGATTGCCCTGGTTATTGTCAAATGTCAACACATCCATGATGCCAACACAATTCAACCGTAACCGAGACTTGCTGTAGATAAGAATTTTGGTTGGATCCATAGTTCTACAGGCAAGGCCAGCAGCGTGTATGGCCCTCAGAGCAGAACTCAATTGTACAACATAGGCCCATATCAAACTTTCAGGCAATAGACCGGCATGCTGGCGGGGAGTGTTGTTGCCACCCCCACCTCCTCCTCCTCCTATTAACAGAGTAAATACATAAAACAATTACAATCATATGGTGTACAGGTTAAAAAGTTCAGTCAGACATGTCCAACTTAAACTTTTATCAAAATGTATTTAAAATTTCCCTATATTGAATAATTTCAATTTCATCCTTTCCTTGTTACCATGGCAATATGTGAAATTATATGGTGATAGGTAGTTACCATGTCACCATGGCAGACAGTATTTATATTGATATAATGTAGTGTTTTGATTTGTAGTGGCCAGTTATGTGTAGTGGCATGCCACAATTCAACAGGATTTATCTAAGGCTATCATGGTTTATTATGTTAAATCCATTTAAATATAGTTTTAAAGCACTTTGTGTTGGTTAATTTTATTTGTTTGGTTAATTTTATTTGTTAAGTAGTGATTGTAGATTGTTGTTTATTCGTTCTTTTTTCTTTGTCCATGGCAGGGCTTCCAAAACGGTCATATATTCCGGTCATTTGTATAATGTCCGGTAAAAGTCCGGCTGGGCAAAGCATGAAACGGTCATATACTTTTTAGTTTTGAAGGCTTTTTCTGTCATTTTTACATAATTCACGATCTATTCGACCCAACCTTTTGCCTTTAACATCCACACATTTCCTGTCATAAATGTGACATGATGATTAATTACTATCAAAGCAACACCTACTTCAATACTTTCTAATTTTAATCAAGGCTAATTAGTAGTTGGACAGCTGAAATCTACCTGTTCAGGTGACAGGTGAACTATGTTCAGTACCGGACATTGTATAAATTGATCGGTTTATTCACAATTATTTTCTTACATTTCAGCGGTTTGTATCTTATTGATTTAGTCCAAAGATTATTAGAAATTAGTTTATCAACATGATTTGATGAAAAATTTAAAAAGGTTTTAAATAAAAAATCGTCAGAACTACGTCGTATGAACATGATGAACTGGAACACGTGTGCGTATGTGCACAGGTGGGAAATTTAATAATGCATCCTACATTTCTTTAAAAATGCTAAAATTATCATTGATACCTGTATCTAACGTTCAATTCAAGTATTTTGTTGAAGAAATAACGTGGAAAGAGCTTCTTCTCTCAGTCGTGCTTTGTAAACGTACACGGATTTTACGTATCCGTTTATGGTCCATGTTTTACCATTGTAAGGTCAACATTCGGTTGAAAACGAAAGTAAAGTTTTGACAATGTCATTTTGCACAAATAAAAAGTCTAAGGCAGATAGGAGCACGCTGATGTGCACACTTTGAATGATACACTGCAAATTTAACAGTAACATCCGAACATCAAATTCATATCATATCAAAGTAAAGTTTAAATCGTTTTTTTTTTTAATGTAATGTCAATCATTGGAATGGCCATCTGATTACCATAATTGCCTTTTGTGACTAAGTCTTAAGGGATTAAAATCGGGATCAGTTATGAAATGTCCGGCTGATTAAATATTTTTTGGAAGCCCTGGTCCATGGTGTCATTTTTTCTTCAATAAAATGTTTTTGTTTGCATCTTGGTATTTTCTACAATTTTTTTTGCGTATTTATTCATGAGCAAATACGTTTTACAGTAAAAAGAATACATAATTGACCTTTGCCATTTCCACTGGAGTTGTATGACCTTGAACTTCCATCCATATTAAATGACTGATTGTAACCATTAATAGATCCAGGATTATTAAAATGTCTACCCATCAAAGTCTCCGCACAGGCATGGAAATCATACACAAATACTATTGCTGTAATTTTAAAATTAAAATAACTAATTCATGAAATTTCCTTCTTGTATTTAGTGTTGACCAATAGATCACAAAAGTAAATAGAATGGTTTGAACAAATTGAGACGTATATCAAATCAAGTTATGGTACATCATATGAAAAATTCAATAAAGTTCCATAACTCTGGAAAAACAAACCAATGTTTTTTTCTTAAGTCAAAAGCTTCTTTTTATCAATGCAAACAGTGTGAAAATAAGAGAAAATCACTCAAGGCATAGAGAAGTTAAATTGCCTTAAATCTGACAGATAAAGTGCTGTTACTCTACAACAATAAATAAAAAACATTAATAAAATGTTGAGATGGAATACTCAAATATTTCAGATATAACAGTGATATTTAGCAATATGTGTCTACATTTGAATTCAAATCACAAAGCAATAGCTAGTAATACTTACAGTTATCACCAAATGCTTTAGTAGTAAAAACTTCTCTAAGCTGTACTATGTTAGGATGGTACATTTTCTTCCACATGTCTATTATCATCATACACTTAGTATTTGACAATCGAAAACCTGTCAAAAGATCAACAAAATTGCTGATTATCCCAATTATCATACCTTTTCTTTGATCTCACTGTAAACCAACTCATTTCTGTGGTTGAATTAATTTTTGCATTTGTCCCTTTCGAAAAGACTTTTCGGATATCTAATGTTGGTGATTTACTTACTTTGTTGATTAACTCCTTTAAATAGAAGAAGTTTGTTATTTCATAACCATTTGTTATCAGCTTATCTTTTTTTTAACTGCTAGCAGTAATTGATTGGTTAAGATAATACTCCAGTCCAAACAAGATTCTATTTGTTTGTGTCGTTACCTGCACTCAAAATATATTATTATTTTCAATTTAGCGGATATTTCAATTTCATCATTAAAATAAAATCATGTATTTCATGAAGACAGTATTAGAGGCTGGCCTTGCATTTGAAAGTTTTATATCATATCACTTTATATAATAGCTAACTATGAATATTACATAGACGTTATGGGGGCAAGCTTTATTGCTCATTGGTTTTTATATTGTATGACTGTTAATAAACCTTATAGCTTTTTCAAATTCTGCACAGCTCAATCTGAGAAACTCGATTTCATGCAACAATAATATATTCTATTATGACGTCAAAATTTTACAAAACATTTGTGATGTCCAGTAATGGTGGACAAATAACGATATGGTGAATTGTAACTTACCATGAATTCTACGTAGACAGTATGTGAGGCCATCTTTGGTATTGATAGCTTTATAACAAGTGGTGGGGTAACTAAATCTGTTTGATTTCTGCATTGAACTTGGTGGAGGGGGCTCCAATGGAAACAAATGATGATAATTATCTACTTCTGTTGGGATATCTGAAACACAATTGTTTATATTGAGTTATTGCATAAAATATGTAAACAAGAGAGTTTTGTACATGCACCTACATTTTAAATATTGTGGTTTAAATAAGTCTTTATCTTTCCAAGGTGTAAATATTGTTTTATCATTCATTTTGTGTAAAATAAAGAAATAAAAAAATTGAGAATTGAGAAATATACATAATATATAAATAATTTATGATTTTGTCATGAAATATATATATGGATCATGATTTTCACCAAAATTTTATAGACGGATGTGGGGGTTTGGAAATCCCAGTTCTGTATTTTATCAAGTTTCACAGTTTACATACAGTTATACAAACATTACATGACATTCGGACTTACCTGGGTTTTGTTGCAGATCTATTTGTGCCAATGTCATAGAATGCCTGTTTAGTATGTCCTAAAAATACAACAAACTACTATTGTAACTTTTAACTTTACAAAGGGTTGCATTAGAGAACATCGTCAATTTTTAATAATTTCTGTTACATCAATGTCCAATGGAAAAGTAACTGCTTTCTTGTGACAATATTCTGAAGGGGATAAAACTATAAAAGTATGAATTAATAGCACTGTTATGTGTTATGATCTGAAAAAATATTTAATGTAAATATTGTTCAATGAAGGGGACTTAATACTTACCATTTTAAGTTCATCACACATGAAGAATTGTGGCATGTTTTTCTTTACTGTCATGTGTGCCACATGTGGAGGTATACTTGGAAACATGGTAAAATTTGGTATGTGCTGCAAAAGATAATAGAAGTATGTATTTTGCATCAAATTTCTATAAATACATACCAATTTAAATCCCTACAGGAATAGTATTCTATTTATACATATCTTCAGGTTTTTTCATCATTTTTGCTTTTTAAGCATACATGGTTAATGTCTTTTATGTCTAAAAATGTTGTTGCCACTTTCACCACTGAAATGCATACCATCCTTGACCTTTGTCTTATCTTACTTTTTTGTGTGTTCATTTGATATGGTCCCACACCAACGCTTCCTACTGTGACTTTTTGATATTTTACAATAGAAAGAACCTGATATTTAAAATACATATATCACCAATATAAATAGTCTCACAGCTACATAGATTTTATGCATTGATACTGCATAAACAGACACCAATCATTCAATCATAATATACAGTGAAATATTGGAATAAGCTATTCATAAAACAAGAGGCTCTCAAGAGACTGTATCGCTCCCCTTAAATTTTTTGCTTAAATCTTCCATCAATGATTATTTTGGGTTTTCAATTTATATAAATGGTTCTTGATTCTGTCATATCTTCTTCAAAAGCAAAAACAAGAGTGGACACACTGAAATGTCTCGTTTGTCTCGTGTTCATAATATAACTTATGATGAAAGTATAAAAAAACATTGTATACCCCAAGCATTACATTATTGCTGTTTACAGTTTATCTACATCTATAATATCTATAATAATATTCAAGATAATAACCAAAAACAGCAAAATTTCCTTAAAATTACCAATTCAGGGGTGGCAACCCAACAACGAGTTGTCCGATTCATCTGAAAATTTCAGGGCAGATAGATCTTGACCTGATAAACAATTTTACCCCATGTCAGATTTAATCTAAATGCTTTGGTTTTTGAGTTATAAGCTAAAAACTGCATTTTACCCCTATGTTCTATTTTTAGCCATGGTGGCCATCTTGGTTGGTTAGCCGGGTCACCAGACACAATTTTTAAACTAGATACCCTAATAATGATTTTGGCCATGTTTGGTTAAATTTGGCCCAGTAGTTTCAGAGGAGAAGATTTTTGTAAAAGATAACTAAGATTTACGGAAAATGGTTAAAAATTGACTATAAAGGGCCATAACTCCTAAAGGGGTCAACTGACCATTTCGGTCATGTTGACTTATTTGTAAATCTTATTTTGCTGAACATTTTTGCTGTTTACAGTTTATCTCTATAATAATATTCATGATAATAACCAAAAACAGCAAAATTTCCTTAAAATAACCAATTCAGAGGCAGCAACCTAACAATCAGTTGTCTGATTCATCTGAAAATTTCAGGGCAGATAGATCTTGACCTGATAAACCATTTAACCTCATGTCAGATTTGCTCTGAATGCTTTGGTTTTTGAGTTATAAGCCAAAAACTGATTTTACCCCTATGTTCTATTTTTAGCCATGGTGGCCATCTTGGTTGGTTGATGATTGTTGCCAAGTTTGGTTCAATTTGGCCCAGTAGTTTCAGAGAAGATTTTTGTAAAAGATAACTAAGATTTACGGAAAATGGTTAAAAATTGACTATAAAGGGCCATAACTCCTAAAGGGGTCAACTGACCATTTCGGTCATGTTGACTTGTTTGTAAATCTTACTTTGCTGAACATTTTAGCTGTTAACAGTTTATCTCTATCTATAATAATATTCATGATAATAACCAAAAACAGCAAAATTTCCTTAAAATTACCAATTCAGGGGCAGCAACCTAACAACGGGTTGTCTGATTCATCTGAAAATTTCAGGGCAGATAGATCTTGACCTGATAGACAATTTTACCCCCATGTCAGATTTGCTCTGAATGCTTTGGTTTTTGAGTTATCAGCTAAAAACTGCATATTACCCCTATGTTCTATTTTTAGCCACGGCAGCCATGTTTTTTGATGAAATGGGAATTAAAACACAAACTTTATTCTAGATACCCTAGGAATCAATCAGATGAAGTTTGGTTTGAATTGGTTCAGTAGTTTCAGAGGAGAAGATCTTTGAAATAGTTTACGAAAGACGGACGACGAACGGACGACGACGACGAAGGACGCCAAGTGATGACAAAAGCTCACATTTCCTTTTGGAAAGGTGAGCTAACAAATGAATAAATAACATACTAGTTTAGCATTTTCGTCATCTAGTATTTTATCATTTTTTTTATCAATGTTACATATTTGTATTGTTTATTTTTGTTTGTTTTAGTAGAAATCAAATAGTTTTGGTTTTATACAAATAAAATATCTGTCCTACAACCATGACAACAGGTCGGCAGCTCATTCAGTATTGGTGACTTTGATCTTACCCAAATGTTTAAAAAAAAAAAAACTTTTTTTAATTTGTATTACTTACAATGCCCTCCCTTTGTACAGTATAATCTTCAGGATTGTAGAAATAGGTTGTTCCACCAACACTTTCCTGTTAAAAAAAGAAAAATTATATTCATTCAACTGATCCTGAATTACACTATCTTTATTGCATGCAGCAAGAGTAAGAATCAGGAAATGACCTGGAGATAAACAGAGGTTGAAATTAAAGTGACAACTGTTTAAATAGAATCCATGTGTGACAGAATATTTTATTCAGATTAGACAGGTCTTCTGTTTAAGTTTAAAGAGGTTTCAATTACTATTGAATAATATTTATGTGTAAAAAATGTTCTCTTTAGAAAACTTTTTGGTAGAGGACAGGTTCAATTTTAACAAGCTTGAATTCACTTATTATATTCAGTAACATTAGAAATTTTAGTGACGTTTTAACTATTGCAAAAATTGGCAGTGGGATCATGGGGATTACACAACTATAAAAACTTAATTTTGATAAAAAATATTCAATGCAACATTAACTGAAAGTGCAAAACTAAACAATTTTTTTTTACCATTGTTAAAAAATCGCAATAATAAGTGTATGAAAAATTTCTGAATGAAGTGTATACATTACCTGAATGGTGCTGGCTGGTTGGTTTTTCTTTGGTGTTCCTGGTTTAATGGGAGCTAATGGGGAACCAGTTCTTCTCATCATAAGAGGAGAGTTTGTTGGAGACAGATGAGGACTATTGTTAGGACTGGCTGTAGAATAAACAACTCCTGAAAATGTACAAACAATTTATCTTTGAATAATCATATTAGTTTCAATCATGTAACAGAATAATCAAAGATTATGGAAAGATGAAATTTGAAAATACTGAATACATAAACATATTAAAGTTCTGCCATAAGTCCAAGAGTGATCAACTTATACTTGGTGTGAGCCAAGGCTCTATGTTGAAGGCCCTATTTTGACCTATAATTCTTAACTTTTTATACATCACGACTTGGATGGAAAGTTGTCTAATTAGCACTCATACCAGATCTTCTTATTTATATTATTATTTTTTTAAATGAAAAAAAAAATATTTCAAAATAATTAGTTAGATCGTCCTGAACTTGTAATGAAGTACAATGATCATGAATTGCATTTCATTAATCACTAAACAGTCTCTTTTAAGGTCAAAACAAACTTTTAAAATGTTTACCTGACATGCCTGATGGCATTAAATGAGCGGGTGGAGGTGTGTTGGACATCATAGGTCCTCCAACAGGCATTGGAATATCACCTCCAGGCACGGAATTTCCCATGTGACCATTATCCATCATATGAGGTCCAGCATTAGACATGGGTGGCATACCCACTGGTCCATTGTTGAACGATGAGAAATTAGGAGAACTAGCACTATGAGTTAATGTTGCAGACTTTGGTACAAATTCATCTGCACCTGGGTTTGACCCCTAAAATAGAAACAATTTCCTGTATCAATATTATACATACAAATTTGTAACTCATATTTTAACATTTTCTTTCATAAATAAATAGTGACTGGAAATAATTTCACCGTTATCCAAGATTTATGTATTAATGATGTGACAGTATCAAGTTCAGCTTATTCAAAATCAGGATATCTATTAATGTCATGGCCATCTAACTTATGTGTTATTATTTATGATTATTATAAAACTACTTGTTATAGAGAAGAAGAAATAGTTTATGTCTTTCTGAATGAATAAATGTAATGAAATGAAATGCATTTCTGAAATCTAAATATAAATGTTTTTGTTTTTACAAATTAGAAACCTAATCATAAAAAAAAAACTTATTTTGTTCATACTACTTTCCAATTAAAATCATTTGAGAACTTCCATTGTTAAAAACAAAAATATAGCATGCAGCATACAGTACCATTTTCGCGAAAGCCATCCCAAACTCCATACACCGAGTTTTTTCCTGGTGTAACACCAGGAAACTCCGACATCACTCCCTAAATTCTCGGAGAAATTTGGGAGTATTCCCTCCGACTTCCGCGTAAATCCGTTACCTTTTGTTTATTGTATTAGCGACATCTCTCCCAGTCTGGAGTGACGCGGTGTCACACCAGGTAATTAATTGCCCTAATCCTTCTGATCTATGCCGGCACGGACAGTCGAGGTATGCAGGGATGGGGTAATTAAAAATGTAATGGTAATTAAGTGTAATGCATTACAATTTTCCATGTAATTGAATGTAATGTGTAATTGAGCATTTTTTTAATTACATGTAATGGTAATTTAATTAATTACATTGAAAAAAGCATGTAATGCTCAATTACTTTTGAATTACATTTCAATTACATGTACTTTTATGGTGTTACAGTTAAGGATTTATGTTTAATAATATAAATTGTAAAATTATTTGTATTTTTCAAATATTAATATCAATGCTTTTTTTAATAATTTTTATGAAGTCTGTAATTTATTCTGAAGTTTTTATATCATTTATTTAACCTACAGATTTTTTTGGAATAGTCTTATAATTTAAAAAATGTGATAATCATATATAAGGGTTGTTCAGTTTTTAACCCTTTCAAGGCGAACAATGCGTCGAGGCATCCCCGTAGCTAGGCCGAACAATGTGTTGAGGCATCCCGTAGCCAGGCCGAACAATGCTTTTAGGCATTGACAATCACGTGATAATAATATTTTTTGTCTTTTAACTCATTTTCCCCCCCGTAAAGCTACGTTTAACCAATAAATATATAGGTTTTCAGGAAGCTTGTATATCACAGTTAAAGAATACCTATTCTGACTGAATTTGATACCTTATTTATACTTCAATACAATGAAAGATCGGTAGCGTCAACAAACAAAATAAGCCGCCGCCATTTTGTACAAAACATGTGATGCGAACATGTGACCTTTTTGGTCGAGAAAAGGTTATTTGGAAGGAAAGTTAAATTTAATTTCATGGATATTTTGATTAATATTATGATAAAAATTACGAAAAACGATTTTTACAATCGAACGGAGAATAAAATCAAGTAATAATCCGACTTCCGTCGGCGCGGTAATTGGATTTTCCCCACGAGTGCAAAAGGTCGCACTCCTTTTATGGAAGTTGTAAATAAAACAATCCAATCACTTTCCTCTCTCACTTGCCGATGTCAAGGACGCAAAATTATAGTAAATATTTGTAGTAAAATGTCGTTTCATGTTCTGTTTCGTGTCTGTAACATTCTGAGACACAAAAATGTCCGATAGTTCAGAGGACGAGTTTGAGGGATTTTCGGTGGGAGAAGTAGAACTTCTTGGTCAACGGTATGAAATGCATTAACCTCAAAAATGATTTCATGGTCACTCCTGAAGTGATGTTGAAAGAGAAGGGGTCAGCGAACTTTCAGACGAAAATAATGACAGCTGGCAGATATAAATAATGCCCCTGATGCCCCCCAACAATGACTGATGGCACAAAGAATTTTATATATTGAAATTTGAAAGAGGTCTTCCCCATTTATCCCAACCAAGAAGTGTTATACTGGTCCACAAAACTTATGAGGCCCAAAGAACGATATTTTTTCTAAATGTTTCTATCTGATAACCAAATAATTAATAGTTATAATTAGATAAGATAAGACATTTTTATTCCAAAGATAGGATATTTTGATTCCAAAGATAAGATATTTTTATTCTAATTAAAGGGCCCATGAAGAGCAAAGTAATATTGCAATGATTTGATAATTGACATAAAACTGTCAATGTTTTTATAAATCATATATAAATGTGAATATAATCTCAATTCTAAGATGTTAAACCGCAGCCAGATCAGAGACACACAAATACATTAAAGTATATTAAAGTAAAAAAGCCATAACAATTATATGTTTATATTAACAGGCAATTATTCTCATATTCAATATATATGTACATTGACGGAAAAAATAAAATATATTTGTATGAGCTTTAGAAACAGGACAAAATTTTTTATATTTCTCGACAATGTACATATATATTGTTTTTATCCTGAAATTTAATCCCAACACTTGAAGGTTTTATCATGTTTATAGTTATTAAAAATATAAGTCATGGTCTCTAATTTTTCAAAGAAATGAACGAATTATGCAGATAATAAGGTATCTACACTTCACTGATACGCACCAGCGAGGTGAGCAAAGATTGGAGGCTAATTATGATGTATCTTACAAACTCAGATAAATTAAAGACCCCCTTAACAGACAAAAATGAGAGACCAACATGTCCCCAAACGATAGGTGACGATTCATGATACCTTACAAAGGGAGGGATGCATTCAAGCAATTCATGCCTCCTAAAACAAAGAAATGGGCCATCAAACTTTGGGTATTGGCAGCGTCTGACACGGTGTATGTCATATTGTGAAATCTACCAAGTCAAGACAGATCAAACACATGTAGGTTAACTCTGTTTGCCAGCAGACTTTGGGAAACAAGATAAGGTGTCACATATGCTGGGCTAGGGAAGCTATTAAAGGTACACAGGAAAAAAGGTTTCAAAATATGGTTGTGTTGAATGTAGAAAACCCCTTTGCCTACCCCATTGCTTCACTGTGTCCCACTCAGTCAAAAATTACACTTCTTAAATTAACAGTTACTTTGTTACAATTTTTAAGTTGAAAGGATATTATATACATAATTTGTTGAAAAGGTTTTCACAGATAAGTTGTTGAAAGGATATTCATAATTTATATTTGTTGTTACAGTTGACATTTTCATTTATTAATTTTTGTCATTTTTTTTTTAATAAGGCCACACCAATTTAATTTCTTGTTCTACGGATTTTTGGACTCCAAAATTTGGGGCGAGCGAGCGATTTGAAAATTTTAATAAAAAAATATTTAATTTGCAAATTTTTGAGGCGAAGCTTGAAAAGTAAAGGCGAGCGATTATAATTTTTTTTTTGTAAACATAAAATAGTAGGTTTTGACAATATTAAAACTTGATTTATCAATGTTTATCACTTGTACTTTGACATTTCTTTAATTTCTGAAGTATTTTTTCCCTGTTCACCAAGAAATAATTAAATCTGGTCTATGTACAATTGATGTATGTGTGACTGACAATGAGACCATTCTCCATCCAAGTCATAATAAGTTTGGGAACAACCCCTTTATGTTATAAATATCCCTTTTACATGTTTTATGAGGGATCAATATAAGTTATAATATATTTGTTTGTACAAAAGGGCTCATATTTTCTCAAAGAACTATATATCTATCTAGTATTAAATGGTCAAAACATGTCCAAGAATTTTGTAATATTTCTGGACTTTAACCATGTTAAATTAACACATTTACTTTAACAGTTTAATATTATTCAAAATAAGTGGACCCCTCTTTTAGAAAAAAGTTGTTTAAAATATGATGTAACTCTCCTCTTTTTGTGTACAAAATTCTAAGTTTTCAAAGGTTTTGTATAAAAGAATTATAGTACAAATCCTTGGTATTTCAATTTTCTTTTCTACATCAGTAAAATGACCCCTTGACAGAGGGAGGGTTGTTCTCAACATGCTGATAATAACAAACACAGGTCACAGTACGGCCTTTTACACAGGGCTTTGATACAGACCAAACAGCAAGCTATAAAGGACCCCAAAATTATCAGCGTACACAATTCGAACAGGAAAACAAACGATCTAATTTATATATCCAAACGGGAAAATACCAATGAACAACATCAACAAACGATAACTGCCGAACGACAGGCCCCTGAATCAATCAGGACAGGTGCATAAACATGCAGCGGCTATGAATAGTTTTGTTTCGCCAGCATACAATATAATTGCAGTTGAAGGCAAATCCTTCAGAAGTTCTCTGTACTTTATCCTAACAACGAACATTTTTTGATAGGGAATATAAGTAAGGGGGAAAGAAACCAATTTTTTGTTCTTTACAGCTGTTATAAATTTATTTCGGAGCACTCCGTCTTTGGATAAATAGGTTTCATGCTGAAAAAAATATTCTCACAGTATTTATAAAGTGTGGTGGGGTGCTTTTATGTTTAAAATCGTTATATACAGGTTAGACTGTGATTTTAAAAACAAATGTTGATATCTTTTTATAATATTTACCCAAAAAAAAAAACGGTGCGGGAAATGGACATGATTACATTTCCGGATGCGGGAATCTGGAATATAAAAAAAATTAAAAAATTCTGTTTTGAAAAAAATAGGTGCGGGCGGGTCCGTCGAACAAGGAATCAAATTGGTGTGGCCTAAGGAACATTAAATTATCTTCATCATTGAACAATACAAAACTAAAGACAGTGGAAATTCTAGCATCCCATGGACACTTATAAAGATATTTTTTTAAATAAATCATAGACTTTCAAAGTAATTAAGTTCCTGATTGTCTTTCAAGATTTAATTATGTCTCTCTTAATTTATCAAGACATTATTAAAGTGTTAAATGTACATGGATTAGTGTGTCAGGTCATCTTACATTTAATTAATATTTCCATGCAGTCCGTGGTTTGATACAAAAAAAAAACAGAAAAAAATATATTTGCACATTAAAAAAAAAAGCACATATTAATCTCAAAAGTATTGATTTTACCAGAAAAAAATATCATAAGATATCTCCATTAAAATATTAAAAAATCCACAAAAGATCCCAATAGTCAATTTATATCTATATCAATGCAAAAATACAAAGAAAACATTGGACTAAGAAAGACAACTCCAACTTATCCAGGGACACAACTTCCTATCTGGTGATTGCATTGTACAGGTAAAAAAATGGCCGCCGCGGAATTTGACATACCATTTTCATTCGTGTTTATTCAGACTAATAAGCTAGAATTTTGACTGTGGAGTTATTTTTTCCATAAAACTTTGATAAAGGAACACTCGAAATTGTTAATTACCATTTGTATTGTTAATTTAGAAGATGGGAGGCAAAAATATAAACCGGTCACAAAAAAAAATAGATTTCGCAAGTCAAACGTCATTTTCTTTCCACAAAAGGTTGAAAAATATCAAAAGTAGGTATTGTCATGTAATTTTTTTTACATTGCAACACTCCTTTCATACTTAAGTGTAACAATATCGAGTTTGAAACCGATTTGATGAGAAACAACAAAGATACAAACGTTTTTTCTAAAACGTCATTTTTTTCCCATTCACATGTTAAATTAATTCAGGCCAGGCAAACTGCGCGCGGAAATTTGATCAGGTCACACAACGTCGCGGAAAAAAAACAATTCAGTAAGGAAAGTGTTAAGGTAGCACTCCACAGTTAGGTGTGTAGTTTCGCATTTTGGCCCCTGTGGATTTTTCAAATATGAGAGCTAGTGTGCAATAAAATTCATTTTTGGATAGCTGAGTATTAAAATAGCCTTTGTATTGGGTTTATATGAACATCAAGATTATGTAATGTATGTAATATAGGCTGTTTTCTGTATGACAGTCCGTATTTGCATGTCCCTACCATACCTTGGTCCGGCAATTATTGCAATGTTTTTTTCCAACTTTTTATCGCACGAACTTTGTGATTGGATTTTACGAAAAAATGAGGCGAAAGACACCCATTTTTTATTTGATCATTAGGAAGATTTATGAAAACAGTTTCTAAAAAGGTATCACTCAAAGGCATTGAAATTCTAGTTTGATCAAAATTTTGGGGGATATGTGACATGTCCACCCCCCCTTTTTGCAATATTTTATGGTAAATAAATGCAGAATGTTGCCATGGATACACATAAAAGAAATTAATTTTCACTCTTTTAACTTTTGAAAATCAAATCTATGGAATATACTGATTACATACATATGCACATGTACAACACAAGCAGTTAGGTTAATGTATTAGAAATCCAGGAATAGGAGATGATAAAACATTTTGTGGCTCATTTTTAATTTTATTTTCTAACTGTGGAGTGCTACCTTATGGCACATCAGAAAGCACAGAAATGCACTTTTTAAGATAAAATTTACCACAAATCTTTAGTCTTTTATGTTCTTGTTTTAGTTCTAAAGGTAAAAAATCTGCTAGGAATGCAATTTATGTTTATTTTATTGTTTACTGTCCTTAGCAACCAAATATACACATTTTGACACTTAGACATGTTGCGGTCTTAAATTTGTACTCAATTAGCTTCACCATTGTAATAAAAGATTGCGCTTGATATGATATCCTCAGAATGTATCGCTTTATATTTTTGAATGCGAATAAGTCAAATAAACATTTTTAGCAGGATTTTATATTATAATTTGGCATTAATTAAATTTAATGATGCCAGTACTGCTAGAAATTTATACCCTGCTTGAGAGCTTCTAAACCAAGGTTAGGTATGCTATTTACAGCAAAATTGGCCTATAAGAGCTTTCAAATACCTAAAAATTGTACAATTTGTCCTCTTTGAGGGTAATTTTATGATTTTAAATAAGATAATGGGAAAAGTTTTAGAAATTTACCCCAAAAATGAGACGGACTTGAAGTTTTTCATTATGATCCAGCATTTATTTTTAAATCACTTTTTGTCGCGTTTCAACATCAACTGCTAACCTTCATAAAATCTTTATTACTGAACCAATTTTAAAAACTAAGGTACCATTTTCATCGTAACAGCTAGTAGAACACAGAAAATATAATAAAAATTGAGGCAGGAGGGGAAAAATTTCACCTTAAGGTAGCACTCCACAGTTAGGTGTGTAGTTTCGCATTTTGGCCCCTGTGGATTTTTCAAATATGAGAGCTAGTGTGCAATAAAATTCATTTTTGGATAGCTGAGTATTAAAATAGCCTTTGTATTGGGTTTATATGAACATCAAGATTATGTAATGTATGTAATATAGGCTGTTTTCTGTATGACAGTCCGTATTTGCATGTCCCTACCATACCTTGGTCCGGCAATTATTGCAATGTTTTTTTCCAACTTTTTATCGCACGAACTTTGTGATTGGATTTTACGAAAAAATGAGGCGAAAGACACCCATTTTTTATTTGATCATTAGGAAGATTTATGAAAACAGTTTCTAAAAAGGTATCACTCAAAGGCATTGAAATTCTAGTTTGATCAAAATTTTGGGGGATATGTGACATGTCCACCCCCCTTTTTGCAATATTTTATGGTAAATAAATGCAGAATGTTGCCATGGATACACATAAAAGAAATTAATTTTCACTCTTTTAACTTTTGAAAATCAAATCTATGGAATATACTGATTACATACATATGCACATGTACAACACAAGCAGTTAGGTTAATGTATTAGAAATCCAGGAATAGGAGATGATAAAACATTTTGTGGCTCATTTTTAATTTTATTTTCTAACTGTGGAGTGCTACCTAAGAAAGATCAAAACTTAATAGATTGATAAGTAATAAACACCTTGTTAATAAAAACAATAAAATGTGTCACTGTGAAACATCTTTCTGAGACAGTTCATTTAGAATTTAAAATCACTGCATACAATCATTTTGTCAAATTAGTATACACAAAAGGATTATAGAAATAAAAATTAACAGCTGTAAAAACAAACAGCAATTAATTAGATTAAAATGTCCAGGGGCAATGCCACTATTACATATATTTAATCTAATTAGCAAAATATTGCTAATATTTGGACATTATATACATTGTGTGTACTAAAAATTATTTTCAATATTGTGACAAGCACATTTTTTAATATTTTTAAAGTAAAATAAAAAATATTTTAAATTCATTTATAATTTCTTTATTCATATTATGTTTAATTCAAATGAGTTCATTTCTGAGATGTCAAAATACCCCTTGATGTATTGGCAAGTTAATATGAACAAATTCCCTCTCCTATCAATATAATGATCTTCTTATCATAAAACTTCCATATCCTGATCAAGCAATATCTTGCACAACAATAGCTCCTGTCGAAAGACTATTCACAATTGCTGTTTTCAGACCCGAAGATTCAGACTAATTGACAAAACATTAAAATAACTATTATTAAATGATTATCAAATGCAACACTTAAACTATGCTTACATGACTATTTTACACATGCATTATATAAACATGTAAAATATTGTCTAAATGATTATCAAATGCAACACTTAAACTATGCTTACATGACTATTTTACACATGCATTATATAAACATGTAAAATATTGTTAAAAAATGATGAAATGTAATGTGTAATTTAATTAATTACTTTAGTAAAGTAATTGTAATTTAATTAATTACATTTCAAAAACTGTGTAATGTGTAATTAGTGTAATTGACCATTTTTGCAATGTAATGTGTAATTTAATTAATTACATTCCAATGTAATTGACCCCAAGTCTGGAGGTATGCGAGATTTCTAATGTAATTAAACAATTGTATTTCCTGTCTATTGATTATCAGTTTATATCTGATTGCTTGAAACAAATGAAAGATTAAAATAAAAAATAAAACGTTGTTGTTTATTCTTTTAATTACTCTGTACATATAATTCAATTTTTAAAAACAACTATATTTGATTTTGACTTCCGTTTTTTATCAGTAAATAAATATTTAATTTACTAAAAGAGATATAATTGTGTAACAATAAACGGAGACTAACGCTGAATAAATTAGGGTAGTTTAAAGAAAAGTGACACGTCTCAAAGTTTTTTATACAAGTAAAAAAGAAAATATTATTCACTATCTGTTATACTAATAAGTCTACACCATTTCCATTTTACGATTACAAAATAAAAGTTTTAAAAAGCAAAAGGTTGTTGTTATTAATTGCTTTCAATTGCATTAAAGTTTTATAAAAAAAATCTATACTTGATTCTGCCCTCGGGGTTTTTTTTTATCGGTAATTTATATAACTTACGAAAAGAGACATACTTGCGTGAAAATAAACGGAAATTAACGCTGAAGGTATAAAATGTGAGAAAGAAAGAAAATTATGTATCTTAAAACTTGTATATTCAAGAAAAAAAGAAAATACTTTTCACCATTCCTTATGCTTAATAAGTCCAAGGCATTTTCTCTTCACGATTTGTTAGCATTACTTTAGGATAAATAATACATTTTGGCTACAACAGGAATACTTCTATAGCTGCATCAACTCGTCGTTGCATAATATTCATTTACGCACAATAAATGTAAACTTTTGTGTTGTATTTAGAACAGTGATCTTTAAATATTTTTAAAGCAATTAATTGCCGTGGGAAGACGATACGCATCTCAGTGATCAACAGTGCGTAGTTGAACTTGAACTTGACTTTGCTCACAATATTGAATGCTAAAAATAGTGACATCAATTTTGTCCACGAGATTTTTATTTGGCGGGAAATAGTATCATGTAACAGTAAACTCAGGTGACCTTTCTGGATAACCGTGGGAAAATTCATTCAAGGTTTAAACTTGCTTTCTAATGATTGACATAAATTTGTGTGCGTTAAGATTGAGGCTCTAGAAGGTACTTTTACAATTGATTAACCGGATTCTAAATTGTATTCCTTTTCTGAATTAACCAACATCAGCCTTTTATTTTTACGTTTCTCAATCAACAGAGGACATAAAACCGGACATTATTTATACGTCCATAGTCAACCCTATATATTAATGGTAGATGAAAACAGGATGCATGTCGTTCAGTTCCTGATGGGCGTTGGTAGAGATCCTCTGTGAAAATTTGCCGATCGTAAAAATCTGATCCACATTTTTTTTTACATATTTCTTTCTTGTAGAACACGATATAATTTCATTTAAATATTCTATTTTATAATTGTTGAAATACTTCTTATTAAATTTCGCCGAGGACTGTTAACGAGCTGTAAAATACGGATTGCGCCAATCCAATTTTATTTTAAATAATTAAAGTTCAATAACAGATCATAACGGATAAAAAACACGATGTTTTTTCTCCATATAATTAAATATTTAAAGGTTGTGATTATTGTGTTGTGTCTGGGCGGTGAATGTATCTCAGTATTTATGAATATAGGGCTGCCACATTGCATACAAAACTATTTTTCACTTTACAGTTTCTTTTTTAAATTCAAATATTTCAAGTCGGTAATCTACCGAGGTAGTGAAACATAATATTTTACAAAATAAATTGAAAGTAACAGAGTTCACTTGTTGATCCGATAAATTAACTCTTGGGTTTAATTTAGATTGGACATATTACTGTAAAAAACATCATTTTGTTTTAAGCCAGTTGATATTAATTATATAATATTTAACTATTAATGAACCGAATATTGCTCACTGAGTAGGTCATAAAAGGTTCTAATTGTGGTAAAATCGTCTTTGTTGAAAAAAACAAAATTATGACCTGATCGGAATATAATGAAAATACAAAATAAGTGTTTTAATCGTATTTTTATACGTTTGTACGTTGTATGTCAAATGACAATGACATGGGCATATACATACACGAATAATTATCTTATTTTAAATAAAAATGTAACACTTTTATCTGACAATGAAAGGACATTTAAATAACGTATTTTAAAGCACTCGGGTGCAATCAAGATCGATTAAATGTACAAAGGTAATAAATCTGGCTAATCCGATGATGTTGTCATGCGTCATTAATTTTCAGTACATCCGATGGGCAATAAACCAATAAACAGCCACGCGGTGTTGGGAGAGAATCTTTGGAGGAAATTGGGAGTATAATCCGTGATTCGCGGTGTCACACCGCTACACTCGGAAATCGGTGATTAGAGTTCGCGATTACATACTCTCTGGGCGTACTGTATATGAATTCTGCCATAAAATATACCTTTAAACCACTACCAGGAATTTGCAGATTGAGAGCTGCAAAATCATTTGTTAACCCCTGATCTATTCTTGATCCTAGACCATCAAACTTTGGACTATCAATCCTAGATCCATAACCTTCACTATACATCTGACCAGGTAATGGTCCATCCCTTAGATCTGGAGGCACATCCATTCTAGGCATGTCCATCCTTGGTCTCATTCCATGGCCAGGTGGACCAAAATTCCTAGGTCCTGGCCCTGGTGGACCAGGTGGCCCTGGCATTGGGCCTGGGCCCATCATATTTCTTTGTCCTCTTGCCATTCCTCTTTGCCGCTGAAAAATAGTTAAAAAAAATGATTCAAAGGGTTCAGCCAGACACCTAAACTGTGACGTTCAAACATAGAGGTTAAAAAAAATTGTCTTTACAAGCAGGATTTTTGGAGATATGTCAATTCTTTCTAGCAAAAAATAAAGCAGATGGAATCTAGTAAACAGAATTGAGAGAATATTTGGCCACTTTTCTATTCTGACCCGCCTCAACTTGCTGAAATGAAATGGTCAAGTGACATTACCCATAAGTTCATATTTCATGTAGTTATTTTGTGATGCTTAACATTCTAACATTAATATGAAACTGGTGTGTGAAAAATTAGATTCTCCCCAGGAGAAACAGACTTTCTTAGGATGTTAGAACAACTGTCTTTGTATAAGTAAAAGATAAACAATACAAGCATTACTCAGGCATCTGTATCATTGTTTCAAAACCACATCAATATCCTTGTGTACTAAAAACTTATCAATTATATACGAGTGTACTTATTTAGTCTTTTTTCATTTTGGGCTAGTTAACAATATCCTATCAACTATCTATGCACATAAATTTCTGATGTTTATGGTGTTTGTTGCATTTGTAAACTTTAACTGACAAGCTTTCTAGTTGTCTTATTCATATAAAAGCCATATTTAACAGACACAATGTAACAAAATACCTACATTAAATGGCTGGAAGTCTGGGACAGGTGGTTCACTACTAAATGTAGCATTAAAATACTGATCTCCATTACTGCCCATTGAGTCTGGTAATGCTACAAAATAAAGCATCATAGATTACTGATCAATGTAACTGTACAAGTGAAATAAATCTGGGTGCATTTTTATAAATATTTTGTTTTTAGTCTTTTTTTTTTTTAAACCCACATACCTCATCATGCTCATTAATCAGTCAACTTTCACACTACATTAACAGAATAATTTATGTAGTGTTTCAGTGTGTTGATCAAAATAAATAATAGGTACACTATTCAGGTTAAGCAGGGCATTCATTAGGAGGTGGTACCCGGTACTTTTACCCTCCTATGCTATTGACAAGTACCGCCTAAATGTAGAAATATTTATATAAGATATTCATGGAACAAATTGAAAAGTACCACCTAGAAACGTGGAAAGTACCAGTCAACATGAAAGATAATGAAACCCCTGTTAAGATTTTGTGTATTCAGTTAGATGTGTTATATCCAGTATAATTATCAACTGTCATGACATATAAACTGTGGTCAATTAAAATTGCATTAGAATGGAGTTGATTTCAATTAATATTTACACCTTTGAGTTTAATTGTTTGTAAATCATGACACTCGAAAACCATACTGGCATGACTGGTATTGTATCAATACTCTTATTTGTCTGACGAAACAAAGGAGTAAAATTATTTCAACATTGTTCAAAGAAGTGTGGGAATCCACCTACATCTACACAATACTTCTTAACTTCGATATGTTGAAGATTACAAGAAGGCACATACTAGAGAAACAATTTAAAAACTAAACATATTTAAAATAATTTCAAAAAAAACAAATCAACTCTGGTTATATTTTATTAAAATTTCAATGACTAACATAAGATACAGACAGTGTTCCAGCTAGGCCGTTTTCAGAGGGCACGGCGCCCGCCCTTTTCCGAGTGGCGCCCTGTGCCCTTTTTACAGTTTCCAGGGCGCCCTGCCTTTTTGAAGATCGATTGCATATTAATTTGCGTATTGATATGATACGCTATATAATTACTAAATTTTACCTGGGGAAAAGATTATGACTTTGTTTACCACCCCAAGCTAATCAATGGTTACAACTGGTGTCATAATCTGTTGTTATAGGTAATCCGTTTATCGGATGGGTCATTAATGATCATCAACATTAATTCGTTCAAATAGAATCGGTCAGTCGGCAATTATCTTTGAAGAAATGTGCATACAACAACTTGGGCACAATTTACGATGTTTACCGTAGTTTCATGGAAGAAACGTAATGACAGAAAGTTGGAAAACCATTATAAACTCGTTGAAGACATTGTTTTACTTGTTTTCTGTAAAATAAACAGAAAATTCAGACGTATTTGTCATTGACTGCCTTCATTTTTGATACGAAAATAACAAAATCGGGCGCCATATTGTGATCATATTCACATCATATTTACGTACTGTTTATAATCCTCCAAAGAAGGAGCACACCCGAATAAAGAAAGATAACTCAATCTGATTTTTTTCCTAGCATTGAGTAACCCATTTACATATTCTAAAATGTGTCTCCATACTTCTTGCTTAAGAATATATATGTTTAGGTATTTATTTTGAGTTATGGGAAAAGTTAAAGAGGGTCGTAGTAGCAGTGTTGGTAGGGTGCCTTGGTCATCTTTTTCTGTATTCTTTATTTTTGATACTATTTTTCACTGTTGCTTTATATCCTAAAATTGTGAATTTACTGAGCACAGCTGTTTTGTGCTGTATTGCCATCAAGCACAGCAGGGGTAGAAAAGTGAAACTGGTAAAATGTGGTAGACCATAGAAACAGTATGAAACAGATCTCCTTTCAAAACATACTGCATATAAAGTTCAACTGTGCCAAGCAATGATAAAAAAAACTTGTGTGACAAGCTGCTTGACAAGTTTTTCAGCCTTAACAGTAGAAAGATAGAGTTCTATATGGGCTAAAGATGTTGTTCTTGTATAACCTGTGATTCAACGAATAAACACAAATGTTTGATTAACATCTTTTATTAAAATATGCCCTTTTCATATTATCATATCGCGCGTTAAATGCGCTTTTTCAGGATTGGCACCCTGCCCTTTTGAAAACCTAGCTGGAACACTGACAGATAAAACACTTTCATATTCCTTCTCAACTGCTTGTATTTGATAAATCACTTTTTTCAAATGGCAATCTAATACATGTAATATAAATTCTGATTTACAAAGGAACTATATGCAATTGTATATATCTAAATCCAAACCTTTTCTAAATTTAAGGACAAATAACATATCATAAGTTGGCAGTTGATTATTAAAATGAGGTATAAAGTTTCTGCAAGTCATATAAACACATAATTTTCATCATATGTCTTCAACTTAGAATTTTGAACCAGATCTGAATTATCCCGATCATCACTCCAGCAAGGATGAATCAATAAATTACATCTCCCTTTGACATTTTTTCTCAAATAAAATTTCTATCTTAATACTTGTTATCCCAAACATTAGAGTCTCTATTTAGAATATTATGTCCTTAATTTTTTTCATCACTGAAAAGGAATAGTCGCTTGGAAACATGCATGAGTTTTCCCATACTCCTTGTTATATCACATGTACCAAAAAAATTCTGAACTCTTTACAATATGGCTGCAATAACCATGAAGTGGCCTATTTAATGACCATGCAAAAAGTTTAAATTTTCAACCAGCACAGAAAATGTCATACTTTAAAACATGGTAACTACAAATGTAGTACTGTATTATCATAAGGTAAGAGTAATGATTTGTGTATATGCATAAAATAAAATGAAATAAACAAAGGCAGCTTTAGAACATTTTTTGGACATTAAAGTATAAAATTTTAAATCCAAGAAATTTTAACAGTAAATCTCGATTAATTGTGTATTCCTAACATGGTATGTTACTCTAGTTTATGAATAGTGTCAGGGATGCCTTAGATCGCACCTTGTTTGTCTTCTAAAGAACCGTTTATGAACTGTTTTTGAAACCCAACACCTGGTTTATGGTGGAGAAATTGACGGTATCGGGACCGTTCGCCCTAATAACGTGTTCGCCCTAGGTCCGTTCGCTCTGAGTTCGTTCGCCCTACTATAAAAATATTAATATTCAGGGCATTGAAGTTGAATAAACTTATTCAGATCTATGGTATATATATCATGTATATTCTTGAAATTTATGGAAACATTGAAATATTTAAAAGTTTATGGCTTGTTTTTGATCATTAATTGTTCAATTACAAAATAATTCGGATAACTGATTATTGTGAAAACTGAAACTCAGTTGTCTTTTGATGGATTAATAATAAAAACAAAAGTTTTATTTTGATAAAATATTCAGCTTGAAATTAATAAAACTAATGATGTACGAACTGTAAATTATGAAACGGATTTACAAGTTCATTTATTTATACTGCATACTTTCGTGATTGACTGATTACAATTATTTTGTTAACAAATATCAATAAAGATAAATACATTGTATTCCAGTATTCTACTCTGCAAATCAAAGGGAAAATGATAAATTGATTGCGGCAATATAAATAATCTGTCAATTTTTCAACAAACTTTAACATCATTTGTTCAAATACTTCAAATAATGCGACTAGACAACAATTAGAAAAAAATAATAATCAGGGCGAATGGACCCTTGGCGAACAGGTATCAGGGCGAACAGGTACTAAGGCGAACATGAATCAGGGCGAACGGACCCGGATTCGAAATTGACAGTCGTCGCCTAAATTACAAGTGCCTGTCTGGAAAAAGAAGCGACAATGTGCATTTTTTTCTCCGCTAGAAACTAGAGAAGATATCCTTTTTCCTAGATCTTATTTACTTATTTACGATTGATGCATTTTTACCGAGTTACATTAAATTATTTGGATGTCTTTTCCCTCATTTGAACAGGTTCTCGATTTTCTGACAATTTGTTGAGTACGCATGTGCATTTAATTGGGTCACATCTTTGTCTGAGTAATGTTTTTGTTGATTTGTCATCAAAACGCTTCATATTTCTTGATACAACTTGCCAATCGAGAAAAGGCTTCAGATCGGGATATTTATAAACGTCTAACAAAGTGGATTTTTTTTCTTTAAAAGTTCTGTATTTGGTATCTATGTAATACACTCAATTTACGGAAGCGCAATAAGGTACATAGTAAAAGTTAACTGAATAAAATTGGCAGGGAATTTTTTTTTTCCACATTGTAATTTTGTTATTTTTAAATCTCGAAATTTTCAACTTAAAATTTTGTTATTTTTAAATCTCGAAATTTTCAACTTAAAATTTTGTTATTTTTAAATCTCGAAATTTTCAACTTAATATTTTGACTTTCTTCAATCTTGAAATTTTGACTTCAAATTCAAAATGTTGACTTTTTATACTAGATTTTTTTACTTTTCTCAAAATTTCCTCTTTATTTAAAAAAAATTCGACTGTTCATTTCCTTTCACTCTCACGCTAAATCGAGAAATCGGGAATCGGGAAATTGGGAAATCGATAAATCGAGAAAGCGAGAAATCGGGGAATCGATAAATCGATTAATCGGGAAATCGAGAAAGTGAGAAATCGGGAAAAAGGCGATATTCCAAGATTTAAGAAAGTCAAAATTTCGAGATTTGAAAAGTTTAAATTACGAATTAACGTAAAATTTTCCGACTTTGAGAAAAATCACTGCCAAGTTTGTACCGATTATCAGATTATCTGCATGTTGATATCGTAAAATATCAGCTGCGAGACATAATATGAAGCTTTTTGTCGAGTGAGCGTAGCGAACGAGATCAAAAAGCCTTCATATAATGTCAAGCAGCTGATATTTTACAATATCAATATGCAGATAATCTGATAATCGATTTATCGGGCTATATTTGCGTGATTCAGAAGTGTTTTCTTTGTTTCACCAGGACACAAAAGATGACCTGATAAGTTCGGGTCAAAGTTATTAACGTCGGGTCAAACATTATGACGTCGCTGATATGTCCGGGTCAAAGTTATTAAGGCCGGGTCAACGTATTTGACGTCACAAAGACATGATACGGAATAATATTTAGAGCTGAACAAAGTGATATAGACAGTGGGACGACCGATAATATTTTTTTCTGTGCCAGCTTTAGTAGAAATATCAACTTACGCTTGCATGCACCTCTTTTCTGTACGCTTTTGGTACTCGATATTTCACTGATGCAATACACATATATTTATATATTTAGAAAGATAAACGTCTGAACTTTAATTACACATCAATTTTTTGCTCATACAATATGTTTTTCACCTTTTTCGAAGCAACTGAATTTGGGTAAAATCCGATATATTTGCCGTCGCAAGAAAATCATTACGTTACGATAATCACATTGGCGACCTCCATTTAAATTAAAGATGGGTTCCAAAAACACCACCATATTCCAATAAGAGGAATGTGATATTATTGACAATTTTCGAGCAAAGCAGTGGCGGGTCCGTATACAATCTGTCGATAGATAAATTTTGAACAAGGTCATGTTTTTTTGTCTGGCTGTTTATGACGTTTTTACACTAAAACCATTGGATGTTGGATGTGAGCTGATTGATAATTAGTCTTTGATAAATGATTTTTTTTAATAGTTTGTTATTGGCTTTGCACTTTCAGATCTATATACTTAGTGCTATTTTTGTTGTACCCTGCACGTCCGCTCTGTGTTACTTGTTTTTCTACTTCGTATTTATCTGATGAGTTAAGCCCTTTTCAAAGGACTTTAATAGTTTCTTCATTTGTTGTGTTTTGTCATCACTGAGTGGTGGAGGGTTGGGTGCCAGCAAACATGTTTGACCCGCCACTTTTTGTATGTGCCTGTCCCTGGTTGTTGTTTGTTGCTGTATATCATATTTGTTTTTCGTTCATTGTTCTGTACAGAGTTCTATATTTTAATTAGACTGACCAGGCCGTTAGTTTTCTCCTTTGATTGTTTTGAATTTTCAGTTCGGATGCCGTTTATAGCTGACTATGCAGTATGGGTTTTGCTCATGGTTGAAGGCTGTACGATGACCTATAGTACTTAACTTTTATTTAAGTCATTTGGTCTCTGGTGGAGAGTTCTGCTTGTTTTTATAATAATCCCAAAATAAATATGATATCACAGCTACTAGTATATGCAAACGACAGCCACTGAATTACAGGCTTCTGTCCTTCGACAGGATCATACAGCAAGTGATGCGGTTAAAAATAGGCTATATATTTTGCACTCCTGGAGGTATTGCCGGCGTATGTTTCTTTTCAGGAAACCTATAGTACATATAAAAAAAAGAAGATGTGATATGATTGCCAATGAGACAACTCTCCACAAGAGACCAAATGACACAGAAATTAAAAACTATAGGTCACCGTACGGCCTTCACCAATGAACAAACCACAGTACAGTTTACCGTTTGCTAGTAATTTTCCCTATACAAGGATGTTCCACTTTAGATCGTCTGATAAACTGAGATCAGTCACATATATCCGAACCTTTTATAACAGACAAGTCAGTCATGGATACAGTATGGGATTTTCTCATTGCTGAAGACAGTACGCTTGACTATGATTGCTTACACCACTTCATTTGGACTTTTGTGGGTATTTGTCTCATTGACAATCATAACACATCTCCTTATTTTTACATACGTTTTTTCTTCTTCTTTAACTTGCACTAATACGTATTCAAATTAGTATTTTAAAACTAGATGATAGAAAAGCGTTTATTTTGTTTATAGATCGATCATTTTGCAGGAATGACAATAACCATGCATTTTGATTTCCACCTATGTCAGAGCTATTTTGAGAATAGTAAACGCGGAACCTTTATTGACAATGCGGACAAAGTTTAAGTTCCAAAACCCGTAAACTTTGGGAGGTTCTAACCCCATCACGTGTTTTGTAACTGTACCAAGTCAGCCTCATCTTGTCCGTTTGTTGATCGTTGTTTCTTTTCTTGTGCTAAAATTTGAAATACAGATTTATTGAGAATAATCATTATGAATCATATATTGAACAATGACTATAGATATGAAATAGATCGCTCTTTTTGTTGAAATTTTTCGAATTACGAATCAGTGTTGTTTTCATTACGTAAAAAATAGGACAAATTATGATTCATTAAAAATTTGATAAAAACTGTTCAACTTTCATCGGGGTTTTTTCGGACCTGAATCATGCAGCGCATACTCCGACAAAAAAAATCTTTTGACATAATGTTTGTAATAAAAAAAAATATCTGACTTGAATATATAGTTTGTAAAACCCTACTCTAATTATACATTTTGTACCTAAATGAGGTTGCAATCAGGACGATTTTGTCAACTTTCTCTTTGTGATCATTTATTCTGTAAATGTCAACACGTTTAATGAAGAGATCGACAAGAATAGTTCTATTTCACTTTCGACGTGTATAATCATCAACTTAAAACACTTTTTATCTTAAGCTTGAAACTATGGTTTTGCATGTTATATTTGTGACACTGAATAGAACCCTTATCAACTACTCTGCCTATATTGTTCAAAACCACCCTTCATTCAACTTTATGAACTCTCGGAACGACAAAAAGCTTGACATCTTTAGTTTGATAGATACAGGCCTATTTTTGAGCCCTGTATATATTGCCCTCTAGGTGCCTTTATGTTATTTTAGTCGTATGCTGTCTCGCAAACACTCTTCATTTCTTTTTCATTTTCGTTTTCATATAAAAAGGGTACTTTTAATGATTTTTAACCGGATTTTTGTGACAAAAATGTCGGTTATTGATTTGGGGATGTACGGCGGGCGGCCGGGCGGCCGGGCGGTCGGGCGGGCGGGCGGGCGGCCGGGCGGGCGGGCGGGCGGGCGGGCGGGCGGCAATCAAATGTTGTCCGTGCATTAACTCATGAACCGTTCAACCAAAGCTTTTAAAATTTTAATATGTTATTACTGACAACTATACGAAGGTCAAGTTCAATAATGGCGATTTTGACTTTTACCGTTCAGGAGTTATGGTTCTTGAAAGGCGGCAATCAAATGTTGTCCGTGCATTAACTCATGAACCGTTCAACCAAAGCTTTTAAAATTTTAATATGTTATTACAGACAACTATACGAAGGTCAAGTTCAATAATGGCGATTTTGACTTTTACCGTTCAGGAGTTATGGTTCTTGAAAGGCGGCAATCAAATGTTGTCCGTGCATTAACTCATGAACCGTTCAACCAAAGCTTTTAAAATTTTAATATGTTATTACTGACAACTATACGGAGGTCAAGTTCAATAATGGCGATTTTGACTTTTACCGTTCAGGAGTTATGGTTCTTGAAAGATTGAAAAATGGAGTTTTCAGTCATGTCCATGCATTTACTCATGAACTGTTCTACCAAAGCTTCCCAAATTTTAATATGTTGTTACTGATGACAGAATGGAGGTCAAGTTCAATAATGACGATTTTGACTTTTACCGTTCAGGAGTTATGGTTCTTGAAAGATTGAAAAATGGAGTTTCCAGTCGTGTCCGTGCATTTATGCATGAACTGTTCTACCAAAGCTTTCCGAAATTTTAATATGCTGTTACTGATGACAAAATGGAGGTCAAGTTCAATAATGACGATTTTGACTTTTACCGTTCAGGAGTTATGGTTCTTGAAAGATTGAAAAATGGTGTTTCCCGTCGTGTCCGTGCATTTTCTCATGAACCATTCAACCAAAGCTTTTGAAATTTTAATATGTTGTTACTGATGACAAAATAGAGGTCAAGTTCCATAATGTCGATTTTGACTTTTACTGATCAGGAGTTATGGTTCTTGAAAGATCGTAAAATGGCGTTTCCATTTACGTTGTTGCATTTACTCATGAACCATTCAATCTAAGCTTTTCAAATATTATTATTTCAAAATGTTGATACTGATAACAAAATGGAGGTCAAATTTGATATTGATGATTTTCACTTTCACCATTCATCAGTAATGGTTCTTGTGATATTGCCAGGACACAAATAAATGTAAATAAATCCGGTTTGCTGTCGTTGTGACAGCCTCTTGTTGTGCTTACTTTAGATAGTCATAAACTTTTGATAATATTTAAAATCCCTTCGTTTTCAAAATATATAAAAACAAATAAAAAACAACAGGAAAGCACATTGATCATGTCAGTGACTAATGTACGTGTTTTATTTTATTTCAAGGACAGATGAAGCCTGTAAACGCATTTACACCTTACAATGATTTTATAATACAAATATATAGTTAACACATAATTGAGTTACTTGAAATGTATTGTAATGAAATAATGGAACGCTGAATAACGAAATCGAAAATCGGTCCTAATCCAAATGAATTCTGAGAGACAGATATGTACAATAATTGAATACGTAAAATTGAATTCTGCATCCACAAAATGCTTTTTAAGTCCTTTAATTCACTATATTAACATATTTGACTAATTTTTATTTTTCAAAACGCTGTAAGTATTAAAATGCTAAAAATGTTTACAATGCGATAATATTTTTTTTGCAATATTCCGCTAGACAAATTAGCTTCATCGAGCGTGCATATATAAAGGTGAAATCGAATGCAGACAAGAAACTTTTGCACATGGACGTTGCTGCCATGTATATCAAAGTTTTGATAAATTTCAAGATTATTTATTTTATTTGAAATGTGTAGTTTGCATGTCCATTGGCCAATATTATAGATAAAGTTTGATGCAGTATTTTTAATCATTCTTTATCTTTTCTCCTCTTTTTCATTAATCTCATCAGGTGAGGTTTTACAGTACGGAACTGGTGGATCCAAAAGTGTCCTTCTCGCAGTGGTGTCCCACTCAATGTTCACTTCAATTATTTGGAAAGTAACATTATCTAAAGGGTGATTCTTTGAGCGAAGATGTCTAGTGAGGGGACAGTTTTTGTTAGTTTTGTACCATGAACGATGGTTATTTAGTATAATATTAAAGTTGTCCATTGCTTCTACCACGTACTGAATGCCAACTACATATAGCTCATCTGACTAGCAGAGCTACTACATGACTTTTGACAACAAACAGCACTCACCTGACCAACATACTACAACAGAACCTTTGACAACACATATAGCTCACCTGACTGGCAAAGCCACTACAGGAACTTTGACAACACATATAGCTCACCTGACTGGCAAAGCCACTACAGGAACTTTGACAACACATATAGCTCACCTGACTGGCAAAGCCACTACAGGAACTTTGACAACACATATAGCTCACCTGACTGGCAAAGCCACTACAGGAACTTTGACAACACATATAGCTCACCTGAACAAGGGAACCACAACAAGACCGTTGACAACAAAAAAGCTCACCTGAAGAACAGAACCATTACCAGACCTTTGACAACAAATCTAGCTCACCTGACCAAAAGAACCACAACAAGACATTTGACAAAAGATAAAGCTCACCTGAAGAACAGAACCATTACCAGACCTTTGACAACAAATCTAGCTCACCTGACAAAAAGAACCACAACAAGACATTTGACAAAAGATAAAGCTCACCTGAAGAACAGAACCATTACCAGACCTTTGACAACAAATCTAGCTCACCTGACCAAAAGAACCACAACAAGACATTTGACAAAAGATAAAGCTCACCTGAAGAACAGAACCATTACCAGACCTTTGACAACAAATCTAGCTCACCTGACCAAAAGAACCACAACAAGACATTTGACAAAAGATAAAGCTCACCTGAAGAACAGAACCATTACCAGACCTTTGACAACAAATCTAGCTCACCTGACCAAAAGAACCACAACAAGACATTTGACAAAAGATAAAGCTCACCTGAAGAACAGAACCATTACCAGACCTTTGACAACAAATCTAGCTCACCTGACCAAAAGAACCACAACAAGACATTTGACAAAAGATAAAGCTCACCTGAAGAACAGAACCATTACCAGACCTTTGACAACAAATCTAGCTCACCTGACTAAAAGAACCACAACAAGACATTTGACAAAAGATAAAGCTCACCTGAAGAACAGAACCATTACCAGACCTTTGACAACAAATCTAGCTCACCTGACCAAAAGAACCACAACAAGACATTTGACAAAAGATAAAGCTCACCTGAAGAACAGAACCATTACCAGACCTTTGACAACAAATCTAGCTCACCTGACCAAAAGAACCACAACAAGACATTTGACAAAAGATAAAGCTCACCTGAAGAACAGAACCATTACCAGACCTTTGACAACAAATCTAGCTCACCTGACCAAAAGAACCACAACAAGACATTTGACAAAAGATAAAGCTCACCTGAAGAACAGAACCATTACCAGACCTTTGACAACAGATATAGCTCACCTGAACAAAAGAACCACAACAAGACATTTGACAACAGATAAAGCTCGCCTGACTAACAAAACAACTACAGGGCCTTTGACAACACATAGGTCATCTGACCAACAGAACCAATACAGGACCTTCATCAACAAAAATATCTCCCCTGACTGTCAAAGCCACTACAGGGCCTTTGTGAACACATAGCTCACCTGACCAACAGAACCACTACAGGACCCTTGACAACAGATATAGCTCACCTGACTAACAGAACCATTACAAGACCTTTGACAACAGATGTAGCTAAACCGAACAACAGAACCACTACAAGACCTTTGACAACAGATATAGCTCACCTGGCCAACAGAACCACTACAGGATCTTTAAAAAACAAACATAGCTCACCTTAACAACAGAACCACTAATGGACCTTTGACATCAAAAATATCTTACCTGACTAAGAGAATCATTACAAGACCTTTGACAACAAATATAGCTCACCTGACCAAAAGAACCACAACAAGACATTTGACAAAAGATAAAGTTCACCTGACTAACAAAACAACTACAAGACCTTTGACAACAGATATAGCTCACCTGACCAACAGAACCACTACAGGACCCTTGACAACAGATATAGCTCACCTGACCAAAAGAACCACTACAGGAACCTTGACAACAAATCTAGCTCAACTGACCAAGACAACCACAACAAGACATTTGACAAAGGATAAAGTTCACCTGACTAACAAAACAACTACAAGACCTTTGACAACAAATATAGCTCACCTGACCAACAGAACCAATACATGACTTTTGACAACAAATATAGTTCACCTGACCAACAAACCAACTACAGGATCTTTGACAACAGATCAGGATCGCTCAAAGTTAAAAAAAAAAAATGAATGCCAATGTGATGAGAAAAATTAGGACCTGAATACAAGCAAAATATTACCCAAAATCATTCAAAGTAAATTTTTTGGGTCCAACAATTGGATTTGGTGGTTTGAAAAGGAGCTGATGAAAGAACTGCTATTATTGGCATCTTTGCAACATAAGCAATTCCTTATCCTTTCATCAACTCCTTTACCAAAAAAAGTTATATAGCATCTATAAAATTTTCCAACTGTAAAACGAATCACTCAATTTATATATTTGAAACATGTTACACCTGTGGCATTCAGTATGTGGTAGAAGCAATGGACAACTTTAATATTATACAAGTCATAGGTCTTGTAGTGGTTCTGTTGATAAGGTGAGCTTTATCTGTTGTCAAAGGTCCTGTGTTCAGTGCTTACATGTTTAACTACATGTTTTGATACATTCTTTATCATGTTGCAGAACCCACCAATACATAGGTTCCAGATTCAACCGGCAAAATGTGTTTTATATTTATTATTTTAAGGGTAGAGTGTTCCTGATAAAATTTGATAGAGGAAAGCTTTGCATTAAACAACAGAATCATTAAAATGATTTGATCAAAATTTTTAAATTTGGCTTTTGTTGGGTTTGAGGGTCTTTTTAGGGTGTAAAACTGACCAAAACACTCTTTAGAGGTTGAAAATCGGGAAAAAAATATTTTTAGTTTAACTCATTTGCCCCAAGACATTTCTGGAAAATCAGGCATTTTCGAAAATTTGCAATCATATGCAAATTAGCAGACTCTTGATGCTGTAACTGACGCTCATTTATCAAACTATATATTGGGATTTGGGGGCTGATGGCATGGGTGGGGGTGGGGTGGGAGGTGGAATATTTTCTCGTGGGTTTGAACCAACCCCCACTGAAAAATGGTAATTTTCCATCTATTTTCCAATTAAAACAACCTTGAGAGGTGAACACTGACAAGACTGTGTTTCTTTGTCATTTAAGTATTACCTATAGTTACAGCAGCCCATTCATGCTAGCTTGGAGTATATTGGACTCGAGTATCTTGCTGGGGAATTATTATTGTCAAGTCAGGTCTGCCTAAATGTCCGTTTTTTATGGATTTTTGACAAAACAGTGACCTAGATTCCTATTGGCTATATTATACCTAGTTGTGTTCCTATACCACCATGCATGTATAATAATAGTTTATACCAACAGTCACTTCCAGTTACGTAGTGGCCATCAAAAGATGCCCACCCCCACTTGATTTTGGTTACTTTTCACGTTTTTCCGATTTTGAACTCTAAAACGGCTTTCAAAGTGCCATATTTTCATGAACAGACATTTGAGAAGAGTTTATGGACCATGAACTGCTTGATTGAAGTCCCTGCTATCATGACAGTTTGGCTGGGGTTTTCGAAAAAAAGTATGGAGGGTCATACAGGCCTTCAAAGAATGGGTGTCGCCTACATGTGGGATTGGGGGTTAAAGGGTTAACAAGCAATGAAAAGATACAGTAGGCTCTTATGCCACAGTTGACACTAAATGTTTGAATTTTTGGGGGGTCTCGCCAAACTTATGGTGGAGCATATCTCTGCTGATAAGTCTCAAGACTCTACTTCTTTGGACAATGAAAAATTGTATGCGGACAGTTATCTCTAATGTTTTATTTTACTACATTTCTTTGTTTTAAATGTTGCTGTGGATTCATTTATTTTCCTGGGTATCAATTAAAGTGAATTCAGGAAAAATGAAATTTCAGTGATATTTATTAATTTTGTAAATATGAGACCAAAGTCTGCATAGAAGCTTCTACAAAATGTATACCTCGTTTACATTGTTAATTTATACACATGAAATCAACAAAATTGTTTACCCACAAAATAACAAAATAATCCCTGTACAATACAAAATAAAAGGAAAAATAAAATACACTTCACATCTAAAGTTTATTATTGTAGAACAACCATGTTAACATGGACAGAATATTACAATTTACATTCTAACAAGAATTGATAATCTTCAGTAAAACATATCAATTAATAAATATATAAAAAAATGTATAATAGGAATGTATTAATGTCATATAACTTGAAACTCTACAATTCAGCATTAAATGAGAAAAACAAGAAATTTCCTTGAATTTGTCATGTACAAGTTCAATTTGTGCAGATCATGTTAATACAAAAATAGAATTAATTATTGAAATCAAGTCCATTGTTAGGATCCCTAAAGCAGTTTGTTATGTCCAGAGAATGTTGAATATTGTTATTCATTCTGGACTTCCTTCAACATGGTCTTTGTTCTATTCTGTTCCTTCTTCTGGGTTAAGATATTTAGAAGGATCGGTGATTTTCTCTAGATTTTCTTTCAAAACTTTCTCAGAGCACATAGGACAAGTTTCTTCAGTCTCCAACAGCCTACAAAAAAAAAAAGACCAATCATAAACTTATTAAAACTAGGATATAAACAATGTTACTCACTGTATGTTAATCAAACAACTAATTATCTATGTACCTTGCAGTCATAAAAAGTTTAAGGCCTGATTCCGTACTCAGACTAAGAAATAAACCCATAAATATATTGGATATGGTGTTTGAACACATACTTTGAACTCAAGAGTACTGAATAGTTTTATAACCAAGAAGACAAAATGAAAATGTGCAATCAAATCATGATTTTTTAAATATATAAAATTTCATTTTTCATAAAAATATTAACAAAAAATATTACAATAATATCTGATATGTTGAAAAGCAGGTTAAAATTCATGTTTAAAATATTTGTTGGGAATTTCAATTTAGCGTACATAAAATATATATAAATGACTTTTGACCATATACTGTACAACTTTGATAAAGAATCCCTCTCTCTAATAGATAGCTGTGAATCTTTGTCCAGGGTTGGCTATACCTTTTCAGATTGATCAGCTCATCAACATTTGATTAAGGTTTTGGATTTTCTAGCAATTTTGCCTCGAGGGTTACTAAAGAGATGTTAATTGTCATAAATGCAATTCTGGACAGTAAAACTGATACCATTAAATTTATTCTTACCTAAGGAATTCAGAGAATATAGCAGGGAAATCACACTTAGGACAAGCTGTTAAATCATCCTTCAACATATGTCGTCCCTGAAAAATAAAGGGTTAGGTTTAATACTAGATTTGTAACAATATGGTCAATTTGGTAACAATTGTTTGTGGATTTTGGAAAATTGTCTATTCTTGGTAAGTAGATATTGTAATTTGCCAAAGTTTACCTAAAAGACGATAAAAAATTTGCACTACTTTGAATTTATATTTAAAATTTATGATTCTCCTATATCCAGAAATTGTTTTAATTAAATTTTACTACATGAAGATCTAACAGGAGTTGTTTACTACTGGAAATACTGGTTATGATTTGTACTATTAATCAATTATCTGCATTTTGAAATTGTGAGCTTTTTTTTTTATTAGTAAAGTAGAAAAAATATAACTGCTTGATAAAACAGTACCAGTTGCTTTTCAAGATAAGTGTAATATGAAAACTTACATGCCATTTGTCATGTGTGATATTACACAGCAATAGTTTAACAAGGCTAATAATACATAATACGTATTATTGGTTATTTCAAGTAAGCAATCATAATAGGCAATAACTTTCAGTATGAATTTCTATAGTATATATAAGTTAAGCAAAATTTGATCAAAATTGAAAGATCAAGATAACCAATCAAATTTTTAGTTTAAACATATTCAATATGCCAAAACAAAGCACAAGTACAGGACAAAAGTTTTTCAAACTTACACATTCTCCTTATAAACAGTATACTACAATTTATCTAACAACACAGAAATATTTCATCACAATTTAAACAAGAATGTGTCCATAGTACACGAATGCCCCACTCGCATTATCATTTTCTATGTTCAGTAGACCGTGAAATTGGGGTCAAAACTCTAATTTGACAATTAAATTAGAAAGATCATATCATAGGGAACATGTGTACTAAGTTTGAAGTTGATTGGACTTCAACTTCATCAAAAACTACCTTGACCACAAACTTTAACCTGAAACTTGCACTATTATTTTCTATGTTCAGTGGACCGTGAAATTGGGGTCAAAAGTCTAATTTGGCAATTAAATTAGAAAGATCATATCATAGGGAACATGTGTACTAAGTTTGAAGTTGATTGGACTTCAACTTCATCAAAAACTACCTTGACCAAAAGCTTTAACCTGAACAAACGGACGGACAGACGGAAGGACGGAAGGACGGACGCACAGACCAGAAAATTAATGCCCCTCTACTATCGTAGGTGTGGCATAAAAATTACAATGTTAAGGCATACAAATTTGAAATCTATTGTCTCCATTCCACCTAAATAACCAATGAAAAAAGACAGATTTATAACAGCCAAGAAGTTTTCTTCCATCAGGTGTTTATTTCAAATACTGTTTCTAGTAAAAGGGGAAATACCGTGAAACCTGTTTTGAAAGACCACTCATTGAAAAGCAAAACAGTGGTCTCATAAGACAGGTGGTCTTTTAATGCAGGTTCAGTCTATAGGAAATGCACTAGAGGGACCTTTAATTGTTTTATGCTAAATACAGATGGTCTCCTCAACAGGTTTTACTATATGTGTATATCATTGTTTCATACTTACTGTTACAGTGCAATAAGGAATGCTATTTTTACAATCTGGACAGAGCAGATCAGTTTCTGGGATCTGGAATCCACAGTAAGGACAAGGTGTTAGTGGTTCCTCCTCCTCTGTCTTGTCTGGTTTCCTCACAATCACTTCTATTTTCTTCTTATATTTCAGATCTATCTGATTCCTATATTCAGGTCGCATCAACATGGCAGCATAACTGAATGAAGAATTCTTTAAACCAGCCCTGTGACATTCTATCACTGTTGATGTCAATATAGGGACAATATCTGGAAAATATTAAGAAAAATATAAACATATATTTCATTAAAAAAAATTAGACACTTAATTTCTAAAAATGTTAAGTTATAGGCACCATCAAACAGTGTGATTGCTATAAAGATCTTGTCATTAGGTACAAAGTCAAAGCTATAAATTTGGTAAATATTTCTAATAAGCTGCTGAAAATTGATACAAATGATCTGGATATTGTCTATTTACAGCAAAAACTGAAAGCCCTGCAGTTCTTCTTTAAAAAAAAGAAAAATATAGTAAAATCTGACATTTAAGATGCTTGATTTTTATATCAATTACAATATGGTTTGTGTAGGTCAGCATAATCATAGAACTGAAACCAGAATCAACCACTATATTCAATACATTTCTACACTCCAGATTTGTGGATGTATGGGAAAACAACCTAACCACACAATACTAAATAAGAACAGACTTCAGAAGAAAACTAACAGTTTAGTAAAGGTTTAAATTGATATTAAGTTGAACTTACGAGATGGAAATTTACTGATATTGTTTGCCACCCTGATCAACATCCTGCCTCCTTTAAGATGATCACCTCTTTTCACATGAATCTGAAATAAAATTGACATATACATGTATCGAGACATTTACTGAAATATATTTTTGAGATGTATGGTTCATCAAAATACAATATGCAAAAAGGTTAACATGACTGTCATGACGATTGAACCTTTAGTAAAGAATTATTGCCCTTGAAATCAATTCTGAAACTCCCATTTTTGCAGAAACCACACAACTAATTTAAAGTCTTGCTTTTGAAATATGTCTTCTTAATTTACCACTACCTTTATTCATAAAAAATATTCATCTAAAATATTTTAGATTTTTTTTCACATCCTCACTTAACCCTTGCATGAATTTCCTGTTATAAGCATTATACACCATTCTTTTATTGCCTTGGTGGCTGAGTGTTATAAGTAGTTACTACTGTTATCACTAGCCAGTCAACACTGAGGTTGTGAGTTAGAACACCAATTGTGCGAGTGCACTCAACTCCAATTTTAATTGACTAGGATTGTCAGTTTTCCTAACGAAGGTCTGTGGTTTTCTCCTAAGTGCATGTTTTACGATGTGAATAGGACTCATGCATAATGTATGTATTAACTGTGGTCTAGAAATATACCATAAATAAAGCAACCAATGATGACATGCACAATAAGTTAGGAACAAAGATTTTTGTGTCTATACCTTGACTAATATATAGCTTTTTGTTTTTGTTTCTATACCTTGACTAATATATAGCTTTTTGTTTTGTTCTATACCTTGACTAATATATAGCTATGTAGGATCATCAGGTTTGTCGACATTTCTGACGGAATTTTAATTTTCTGTTGTTTGAGTTCCTGGAACATACTGAACAGTACATCATGGGCATTCCTATAGTTACCTGTTAATTAAAAAGAATAAACTAGGTACCTGACACTAAAAAATAATAACATTGTCATTTAGTTTAGCTTTGTTCACTAAATCAAAATTACACCTTCTTGTTAGAATTAAAGTATTTTTATCAAATATCTATGATAATAAATGCTCAACAAATGTTGTTATAGTAGGTGTCATTCTGTAACTAATCAAAGTCTTACAGGAGGCAAAATCATTACAATCATAAACTAAGAGGTTTTGTAAGTAAATATCACAATAAGTTAATCACACATTAAAAGTATAAAAAGTATTCTTATGTTGTACTGTTATACCACTGTCCCAGGTTAGGGGAGGGTTGGGAAACCGCTTACATGTTTAACCCCGCCCGTTATGTATGTATGTGACTGTCCCAAGTCAGGAGCCTGTAATTCAGTGGTTGTCATTTGTTTATGTGTTACATATTTGTTTTTCGTTCATTTTTTTATATTAATAAGGCCGTTAGTTTTCTCGTTTGAATTGTTTTACATTGTAATTTCAGGGCATTTAAAGCTGACTATGCGGTATGGGTTTTGCTCATTGTTGAAAGCCATATGGTGACCTAAAATTGTTAATTTCTGTGTCATTTTGGTCTCTTGTGGACAGTTGTCTCATTGGCAATCATACCACATCTTCATTAATTGTTAGAAGCTGAACATCTTTTAATAATTTAAAAGAATCCATCATTAAATTATTTTCAATTTCTATGAAATTATGAATATAATATTAAAATACAAACCAGCATTTTGTTCTTCTCTGGCTATGATGATAGCAGTTCTAGCCGCCTCTCTGTACTGTTTCAATGCCATGTAAAGTCTGAACAAATACTTAGCATCCTATACAAATAGAAGCAAATTATGTTTCAATGCCATGTACAACCTGAACAAGTACATAGCATCCTATACAAATAGAAGAAAATATTTCAATGCCATGTACAGCCTGAACAAGTACTTAGCATTCTATAGTCTATACAAATATAACACAATTATGTTTCAATGCCATGTACAGCCTGAACAAGTACTTAGCATTCTATACAAATATAACAAAATTATGTTTCAATGCCATGTACAGCCTGAACAAGTACTTAGCATCCTATACAAATATAACAAAATTATGTTTTCAATGCCATGTACAGCCTGAACAAGTACATAGCATCCTATACAAATAGAAGAAAAATTTCAATGCCATGTACAGCCTGAACAAGTACTTAGCATTCTATAGTCTATACAAATATAACACAATTATGTTTCAATGCCATGTACAGCCTGAACAAGTACTTAGCATTCTATACAAATATAACAAAATTATGTTTCA
Source organism: Mytilus edulis (assembly GCA_019925275.1). Taxonomy (NCBI): domain Eukaryota; kingdom Metazoa; phylum Mollusca; class Bivalvia; order Mytilida; family Mytilidae; genus Mytilus; species Mytilus edulis. The sequence continues at coordinate 37,041,546 of CM034361.1, read as the reverse complement.
ATGCCATGTACAGCCTGAACAAGTACTTAGCATCCTATACAAATATAACAAAATTATGTTTTAATGCCATGTACAGCCTGAACAAGTACATAGCATCCTATACAAATAGAAGAAAAGATTTCAATGCCATGTACAGCCTGAATAAGTACTTAGCATCCTATACAAATAGAAGAAAATTATGTGTCATGCCATATACAGCCTGAACAAGTACTTATCATCCTATACAAATAGAAGAAAAATATGCTTCAATGCAATGTACAGTCTGAACAAGTACTTAGCATCCTATACAAATAGAAGAAAATTATACTTTAAACACCAATTTGTTGTACAGGAGTACTATTGGTTCATTTCATTTTTTGTTTAAAGTTGATATTTTTCTTGAACATTTGAAACAAACATTGTTGTTTCAATGAAATATTGTGGATTCGCTTATATATATGGGAAACCAGTTTCTGTGGATTTCCTGGGTAAACATTAACCACAATTTTAAAGGGTTAACAAAGTAACGTATACATTTTCTATATGCAGACTTCAGCAAAACCCTGAAATCAAATATATCCATCAAAATTGTTACCTTCTTTAATAGATGAATCACAACACTGCTTTTTAAGTACACTTTTCTTTATACCATTGTACTACTTACATTAAAAGCTTGACTGTGTTTTTTCTACATCAGGATTTGTAAAATTTCTGACAGGTTGAAAAGTTTGACCAATACATGTATAATAAATTGAAATTGGTAAACATTTTCAATGAACTGAAATAGAAGGAGAAGTGTTTTTTATAATGACACTTACCTTGGGCATATTACTATTTCATTGTTTATGACTCTATGAAAAGGGGGTGCGGAATATACATAAGTGTGGACTATATATGGCCGAATACGGTAGTCTTTTTTATAATGACACTTACCTTTGGTATGTTGTCAGTCTCTCCCATAAGGAAGTCTACCAGCTGTCTGGTCAGACTGTCATCATTTGCTCTTCCTACTGTCTCTATGGCCAACTCTATAGCTTGGCTATCTTCTCCGTTACACTTACCTTGGGCATGTTGTCTGTCTCTCCCATAAGGAAGTCTATCAGCTGTCTGGTCAGACTGTCATCATTGGCTCGTCCTACTGTCTCTATGGCCAACTCTATAGCTTGGCTATCTTCACCATTACACTTACCTTGGGCATGTTGTCAGTCTCTCCCATAAGGAAGTCTATCAGCTGTCTGGTTAGACTGTCATCATTGGCTCGTCCTACTGTCTCTATGGCCAACTCTATGGCTTGGCTATCTTCTCCGTTACACTTAAGGAAATGTTTCATTGCCTGAATAATAATATTTTTAAACTGAATTATTTTTCAATTTACTGATTACTTTATGTGACTTATTAAAAATTTGTGACTTCTAAAGTTGTATTTTCAAAAACAATTGTCAAACAAGACTTTTATCTCTGAAAATGTGTTTGTATACAACACAAAAGTTTGTTTCTAAAATCTTGAAATAAAACATACATAATAATGTTCCTGTGTGATCAACATGAATTTCTGGATTAACCTTCACAGATTCATTCAAGGTCAAATGTTTGGACTTCCAAAAATATAATTAGAGGCTCTAAAGAGCCTGTGTCGCTCACCTTGGTCTATGTGAATATTAAACAAAGGAAGCAGATGGATTCATGACAAAATTGTGTTTTGGTGATGGTGATGTGTTTGTACATCTTACTTACCTAAACAGTCTTGCTGCTTACAATTATCTCTATCTATAATGAACTTGGCCCAGTAGTTTCAGTGGAAAATGTTAATAAAAATTTACAAATTTTATGAAAATTGTTAAAAATTTACTATAAAGGACATCAACTCCTTAGGGGGTCAATTGACCATTTCAGTCATGTTGATTATTTGTAAATCTTACTTTGCTGTACATTTTTGCTGTTTACAGTTTATCTCTATCTATAATAATATTCAAGATTATAACCAAAAACTGCAAAATTTCCTTAAAATTACTAATTCAGGGGCAGCAACCCAACAAAGGGTTGACCGATTCATCTGAAAATTTCAGGCAGATAGATCTTCACCTGATTAACAATTTTACCAAATGTCAGATTTGCTCTAAATGCTTTGGTTTTTGAGTTATAAGACAAAAACTGCATTTTACCCCTATGTTCTATTTTTAGCCATGGCGGCCATCTTGATTTGATGGCCAGGTCACTAGACACATTTTTCAAACTAGATACCCAAAAGATGATTGTGGCCAAGTTTGGATTAATTTGGCCCAGTAGTTTCAGAGGAGAAGATTTTTGTAAATGATAACCAAGATTTACGAAAAATGGTTAAAAGTTGACTATAAAGGGCAATAACTCCTAAAGGTCAACTGACCATTTCAGTCATGTTGACTTATTTGTAAATCTTACTTTGCTTAACATTATTGCTGTTTACTGTTTATCTCTATCTATAATAATATTCAAGATAATAACCAAAAACAGCAAAATTTCCTTAAAATTACTAATTCAGGGGCAGCAACCCAACAACGGGTTTTCCGATTCATCTGAAAATTTCAGGGCAGATAGATCTTCACCTGTTTAACAATTCTACCCCCATGTCAGATTTGCTCTAAATGCTTCAGTTTTTGAGTTATAAGCCAAAAACTGCATTTTACCCCTATGTTCTATTTTTAGCCATGGCGGCCATCTTGGATGGTTGGCCGGGTCACCGGACACATTTTTTTAACTAGATACCCCAATGATGATTGTGGTCAAGTTTTGTTAAATTTGGCCCAGTAGTTTCAGAGGAGAAGATTTTTGTAAAAGTTAACGACGCCGGACGACGGATGACAGACGCCGGACGCCAGACGCCAAGTGATGAGAAAAGCTCATTTGGCCCTTCGGGCCAGGTGAGCTAAAAAGTTAGACAGCATTAAAACTTTCTCTCTTTCACTTAGTATATTCTGTTTAAATTTTAGCCTTTATTCTTTATAGAAAAACAGTTTCTTATAAAAAAAATCTAAATCTGCAAAAATCTTACTCTCTTGTATTGTCCACTTAATAAAAAGAATTTTCCAGATAGGAAATGGTTCTTTTCATTCTCAAAATGTAAGGCAATACTCTGGTAGTCTTCAGGGGTTGCATCAGGTCCTAAAATAAAAACAGAATTAGTAAACAAAAGGTGTAAACAAATAATCAGAAAAATCAAATGGTGTTTTATATATAAAACCAGTTTTAGTTTAAGGCCAATAGTCAGTTGAGAAAATTTCAACAGAGGCTCGAGGGTACAAAAAATCCAGCAAAAATTTCAACATAATTTTTTTCATTACAAATTTTATATTTTTATATTGCACGAGGTTGCAAGTGCATAATATATTCTACGAGGGACAATATTCCCCAGTATTCATGCAATAACCCTTTTATTGTATAGCAATATAATATATGAAAGTAAAAATTGGTTTAACTTAGATTTTGTCGTTGATGACATCATGAATTTTGAAGATTTATTGCACTTGTGCAATATTAGAATTTATTGCACGCCAACTTTTGGTAAGGCCAATTAAAATTAATTGCTAGATTTTCATCCCCGCCCGCCCCTCTGAAATCGTCCCGCCCCGATTTTTTTTATTTAACAAAAAAACGACTTCCGGATTTTATCATGTCCGTTACCGGGAACCATCGATAATTTCGTTGCATTCAACACTTCCTGTTTCAAATTTCGTTTTTGTATTTCTCCGAGTAATCTAATAACGATATGACTGAGTCGACATATTCTGCTGCTCTATTATGACATCTACCGAGAATGGAGATTGATAACGAGAAGGGGATGAAATATTCGAGTAACGAGTAAAACGCCTTGTCATTTAACACAAATTGCGGTAGTCACAAGTGAATCGAAAACCGTGTTTTTTTCTTTATTTATACGATGACTTTGTGTCAGGAAATTTGGACTGTAAATGATATCCAAAGCGCAAGAATCGTAGAACAAATTGGTACAAAAAACATGACTGGATTAAAGAAATTGACACAAGCACGAATTTGTTTGATTAATGACCGTATATTGAGAGAAAAAAGTCGACAAACACGCATTTTAATTCCCTTATATTTACCCATGGCTGTTGTTTTTGTTGACAAACAGCAAACACCCTCTGTAACTGTCCCAATACCCTCAATTTAGTCATTAAAAAACTACTTTTTGGTTTAAGTTCATGTTTTACATCACATAATTACTTTCCACACTGAGTTTACATTTTATTTTGTACTCATAATACTTGTGTTGCATACAATTGTACCAATACATTTTATTGATTTTATGTGGACTACAAACCATTGCTTAGAAAGCAAAATAAATTTGGTGTAGGTCTAGTCCAACTGAAGAGAGCATTTCCCTTCCCTTTGATGTATACTATAAATAGGTTTCTAAAGCGGCAATTACATGTATAACAGTGGTTGTCAATCAGGGATTTTTATTTAAGAGTTTAAAAAATAGTGTCAGATTCCTTATACAACATGTATATACATTATACAAGCTTGTTTTCCACTAGCATATACCCCGCGGTATGAAGAACTTGTGACAAGGGTTTCATATGAAATAACATTTAAAAAATAAAATCCTCCCACCCGCCCCATGTTTTTCAAAAATTTGGATGAAAATCTACTAATTAATTTTAGTTGGCCTAACCTCTGTAGAAAATTTTATAATGCTATGCAATAATATTTGTTACTTTATGATATGGAACAAAACTCAACCAATCAAATCAATTAGTTTTGTCCCCAGATGACTTTTAAAATGTTTTTATCACTGAAAAAGCTCCAAATTATCTCCCTACACAAAAAAATAGAAAAATGGCTGCTGCTGTTGCATTATTTTTGTGTTCATTCATTAGAACAGTATATTCCTTTTCAGACTGCTGTATCTTTTTTATTAAAGAGATACAGAGAAAGTTATTGCATGCAAAATGCTCAGGAGAGTATGAACTGTAATGTTAGGCAGTTATTTCAGTAAAATGTTTATCAGGTTACCTGCATTTTCAGGTAATTAACAGGTAAAATGTGTAATTTATTACATTTGTGTTGAATTTTGAATAAAAACTACTTTTCGTCTTCATCTATTTTGTTTTTTTATCTGCTATATAATAAAGAAGACACCAATTGCTCGATTCCGTAGCGTATTGCACCATACACAACGTATTATGTAATCGTGGCACAAATCAATGGCTCCGTCCTGAAAATTTTCAGTCAACCTCTGTTTTCCCCCTTTTTCTACGTCTCGTAATGATCAATCAAATCATATTTCCCCCACGAATTGAATGTAATAAACACATTGAGATAACAAGAAACATTTTAACTAATCCTCGTTGTCAGTTTCGCCATAGAGATGCTGAAATATTTCCATATTTACAGCTTCTTTTCAGATTTCCGCCATTTGCATTTGTCAAAATATTTGTTTTTATTTTCCTTCAAATTTCCTTCTACAAAAAAAATTGCCGGGATTTCAAGCCCAAATGAGACCTTGTATATCCTCGATTCATACAAGGAAAAACAAGTGAAACTGCGAGCTACTGCTCACTGATGATACCCCCGCCGCAAGTGGATAATATTAATAGTGTAAAAATATGCAAGTGTTCGGTAAACAGGAAGTTGTCGAGTGATGAATCTGAAAACGCATCACACGGTATAGCTGACTTATAAAAATCCTGAAACCAAATTTCAGAAATCCTTGTATTGTAGTTCCTGAGAAAATGTGACGAAAATTTTTAACTTGGTTATCATGTGTAGAATCATACAAGTGTTCGGTAAACAGGAAGTAGTCGAGTGATGAATCTGAAAACGCATCACACGGTATAGCTGACTTATATAAATCCTGAAACCAAATTTCAGAAATCCTTGTATTGTAGTTCCTGAGAAAAATGTGACGAAAATTTTCAACTTGGCTATCATGTGTAAAATCATACAAGTGTTCGGTAAACAGGAAGTTGTCGAGTGATGAATCTGAAAACGCATCACACGGTATAGCTGACTTATATAAATCCTGAAACCAAATTTCAGAAATCCTTGTATTGTAGTTCCTGAGAAAAATGTGACGAAAATTTTCAACTTGGCTATCATGTGTAAAATCAGACAAGTGTTCGGTAAACAGGAAGTTGTCAAGTGATGAATCTGAAAACGCATCACACGGTGTGGCTGACATATATAAATGTTGATACCAAATTACAGAAAGGGTGGATGTGTAGTTCCTGAGAAAAATGTGACGAAAGTTTCATGGGACGGACTGACTGACGGACTGACTGACGGACTGACTGACGGACGGACGGACTGACAGACAGAGGTAAAACAGTATACCCCCCCTTTTTTAAAGCGGGGGTATAAAAAGCGGGGGTATAATTAGAGAGGACCCGAATAAAAACTGAATGGTTTAAGAGTCCTTATGAAAAATCCGTTGTCATCGTGGCATATGCCGTGAATAGCAGTGGCGGATGGTGTATGTCATCGCGGCATAAGCCGTGTATAGCGTTGAAAGGGTTAATAAATGGACATATCTTTTTTAACTCATCAGTGACCTATATTATTTATCATTTTTGTTCAAATAAGCTGTACTTATACTAAACTATTGTAAAATTTGAGTGATTTATGTAATTAAGTTCTTTTTTTATTTTGATATTACCTCTATTTCTCCTATTAGTTTAACAGAAAAAAAGTACCTGTACAAAAAAGTATGCTTCTTCCGAAGCCAGATTGTGAGCTTAAAAGAAAAGTGACCCCATCTTTTTATTTTATTTTTCTATTAAGTATAAGATAAAGTTCATTTGTAGAAAAATATAGCGAAATCCTATATAAAAATAAAATTTTGATTTAGACCTGCGAGCCACCATAAGTATATGATAAAGTTATTTCATAGAAAAAATAGCAAAATCCTATATTTAAAAAAATGTGGATTTATACCCTCAAGCCCCCTTAATAATGAAAATTGTGCTGTCTGTAAATAATACAAAAGCATTTGTTTAGTTGCATTAGACTTCCAAAATATTCTATTGAAAAATACATCAAAATTTAAAATTGTGAATATTAACTAAGACTTTTTACTGATACAATGAAACACAAATATTTATTACCATAATGTCAGCATAAGTCTCCATCTGATTATGGGCCTGGGCTAACTGGAAGGCCTCGTCATTACACTTAGACATGACCAAGAATTGTATGGCAGATGAATAGTCATTCAATTTCTGGAAAAATCTGAAAAATAAATGTGAATTTGTGTAACATTCTACTTTCTTTCACACAGTTAAATTAAGAATAAGGGCTATTCCATTAAAATATATGTGACAGGGTAGGAAAGTTTAATTATTGAATGTTGGTCATGAGTCTTTTTTCAGTATGTGTTTATTACCATTATGCAAAATTATCAAACAAATAGTTCTTGGGTGTTGGGATATTTTGAAAGTCCCTTCCTACCCTCCAACATACATTTTAATGGCTTTTTAAATTACTGATGAAAATATTCTAGTCATTAAATATGGATCTTTATTAGCAATAAGAAGTTTCTGAATAACTTACTTGGCTACCATCTTGGCTCCCTCTATTGACTGAGTTTCTCTCACATATTTCACAGCTTCCTCAGGGTTTTGTAGGAAATCCAGATTGATTCTGAAAAAAACAATAATCATTAAAAATTCAAGTACCTTATAATTCATTGCACATAAGTTAAAATAAAATGTAAATTTGTATTGTGGTTCTACTGTATGTTTTACATTTAAATGACAATCTTTTGGAGATAAAAACTGATGACGAACATGTTCTTTCATAAGATTTTACTGATTGTAATTTAGATTAAAAAGAAATCTGAAAGAAACCCAGGTATATCTATAAATCAATGTACACATTTATTAATGTGAAATTGTCAAGATAGACAAAAAGTTTGAGATTTATTTAATGTAATTACACAATTTCATAAAAAAATATTAGAAAAAACCCGCTTTTTTAGCTCACATGACCTGAAAGGTCAAGTGAGCTTTTCTCATCACTTGGCGTCCGTCGTCCTGCGTCCGTCGTCCGTAAACTTTTACAAAAATCTTCTCCTCTGAAACTACTAGGCCAAATTCTACCAAACTTGGCCACAATCATCCTTGGGATATCTAGTTTAAAAAATGTGTGGCGTGACCCGTCAAACCAACCAAGATGGCCGCCATGGCTAAAAATAGAACATAGGGGTAAAATGCAGTTTTTGGCTTATAACTCAAAAACCAAAGCATTTAGAGCAAATCTGACATGGGGTAAAATTGTTGATCAGGTGAAGATCTATCTGCCCTGAAATTTTCAGACGAATCGGATAATCTGTTGTTGGGTTGCTGCCCCTGAAATGGTTATTTTAAGGAAATTTTGCAGTTTTTGGTTATTATCTTGAATACTATTATAGATAGAGATAAACTGTAAACAGCAATAATGTTCAGCAGAGTAAGACCTACAAATAAGTCAACTTGACCAAAATTGCCAGTCAACCCCTTAAGGAGTTATTGCCCTTTATAGTCAATTTTTAACAACTTTTCATCATTTTTTGTAACTTTTCTAAAAATCTTCTTCTCTAAAACTGCTTTGCCAAATTTAATCAAACTTGGCGACAATTATCATTGTGGTTTATAGTTTAAAAAATGTGTCCGATGACCCAGCCTACCAAACAAAATGGCCGACATGGCTAAAATTAGAACATAGTGGTAAAATGCAGTTTTTGCTTTATATCTTTGAAACCAAGACATTTAGGAAAAATCTTTCAAGATTTTAATGTCCATCAGAATAAGATATATCCCCTCACAAATTTTCAGTTGAATCGGACAACCTGTTGTTGGGTTGCTGCCCTTAAATTGGTTATTTTAAGAAAATTTTGCAGTTTTTGGTTATTATCTTGAATACTATTATAGATAGAGATAAACTGTAAACAGCAATAATGTTCAGCAAAGTAAGATCTACAAATAAGTCAGCATGATCAAAATTGTTAGAGGACCCCCTAAGGAGTTATTGCCCTTTAGAGTCAATATTAAACAACTTTTCCTCATTTTTGTAACTTGTATAAAAATCTTTTCTAAAACTACTTGGCCAAATTTAACCAAACTTGGCCACAATCATAATACTAGGGTATCTATTTTTATAAAAGAGTGTCTAATGACCCCGCCTACCAACAAAGATGGCCGACATCAGTTAACACATTAACAGGTGAGCGACACAGGCTCTTGAGAGCCTCTAGTTATATCTTATCTTAACTTAACTGACCTGATCACTTGATCCCAATCTTTAGCATTCTTGTAAGCCTCAGCTGCCTCTTTGTAACCGACCGTCTGCTTCCTTGGCCTTGGCGTACTGGATGTGTATCTTTGGTGATGTAACATGGGAAAGCAAATCTCCAACTTTATTCCTACAAATTACACATACAATATATATATATAACTTGCTGGCCTTCACAATATTTTAAGTGTACAGTAAACTTTTCTTACTTCTAGTCTTAAAAACATTATATCCTCATAAAAATTGCAAAACGTATAATTACTTTTGTTTAAAATTACACAGACAAAATGATAAGACTTTGATTAAAGTTGTCAGAAGATAATACTGTATGCATAGACTTTATAAAAACTATCATAAAAATACTGCATGCAGGTGTATACTTCCCCTGAGGTAAATATCACACATTATTTTTGGAGCACTGCTTCAAGCATATGTTGATATATACATTCAATGTTGTCAATTGATCATTATCTACACATGTAAACAAAAAAATTTCTAAATAAATATACCCACCAGTTTTTAGCCCTGATGTAAACACTAGCTGCCTTGTCATAATATCCACCTTGTTCATACAGAGTTGCTGCTTCTGTCCATTGCTACAATGAAAAATTATATCATAATGAAAATGTATATCATAATGAAAATGTATAATATTTGATAAGAACCATGGAATAATAGAAAGTAGTGGAATGAAGTTAAAGAAAATAGTATGTGTATAGCAAAAAATTGTAACTATTCTTAATAATCCCAACTTTAAAAGAAAAGATAATAAAAAATAAGAGGATTAAGTTTTGTTGTAAAATGGTTCCAACATTGCAATTTTTTTTAATAAATCAATTTTAATAAAAAAAAAAGATTTAAAATTCTGCAATCGTAAATCACGAATGGACACAAATACCACATACCTTCATACTTTCTAAGATACCGGCACACTCCTTCTTCAACATCCTACTAGGCATTTTCATTGCCATTTGTACACCCCTGAAAATATAAACAGATAATAATTTAGAATAATTCAATTTTGGATGTTACACCTCTTCTGATTGGCTGACAGTGTTATGTCTATCAGCTCATAGACATAATGTTGTCATGGTTCACGTTTTTTCATGATTTTCTCCGGTTTAAAATGGAACTCAAAATTAAATTATAAGGAATGACTATTATTTTTTCTATCTATTCGAAATAAAAAAAAATGTGGTGCACACTTTAAAATAACATGCTAAGCAGGTTATTTAGTGTGCACCACATTTTTTTTTATGTTATTTCTTTATAGATAGAAAAAATAGTACAGTCATTCCTTAAATATACCTTCATTTTAAGCAATTTATCCTGTAAAGAACAAGCCAAATAGTCCTTCATACTAAATCTATACCACATAGTCCTTCATAACTAAATCTATACTACATGCATATTTTCTCAGTCAAGAATAGATAACTAAAAGAGCATGAAAAAATATTGCTGATATAATGTTTCATATTCGCATTGCCATTCACAAATTTTTAACTTCATTGCCATTGATAAGTATCGCTAAAATATCTACAGGTATATTCTAAAAGCATAGATTTCCAAGAACTAATTGTAAGAAAGTTTTTATGTAAAAAATTGAAATTTCGTTAGATTTCATTAAAAAATGAACTGGATCTACTTTTTAAGGAATGATGACCTGTAAAAGCATTGTTCAAATACAAAAAGAACAAAGGTTTCTAAATACCTTCTGATATCTCCCATCCTAATGGACATCCTGGCTATCCCAGCAACACACACTTCATCATGTTCCCTGTCCTTCTCTTCTCTTGTTATACCCTTCTCATAATGGGACAGAGCATTCATATAGTCACCAGTAAACTCCAACTGCTGAGCATACTCTCGTGAGATGTATGGGATCTGTTCTGGAGCCAAAGCTTTTGCCAGTTGTAGAGCACTGTCCCAGTGTAACAAGTCTCTTCTCATCTGAAAGAAAATAAGATTAAATTTGCCCATTTTAGTATAATGACTATCAAAACACAATAAATATGGAAAATAAGGAAAATAGAAGAGGTGTCCTTTAGACTAAAATTCTTTCAAATTCATGGGGAAACTCAAAGAAAGTGACCATTAAAATACCATTTAAAGGTTAGAAACACTTCATTATTTACAACACTACATGTGACTTGGTATTCATGAAGGACACATATTTAATTGCACAATCTGACAGTTTAGATTTATCTCTGTGCAAAACAAACCTTTTTGATTTTTTTCTTTAATTTAATAACTGTCCTGTTTTATAGTGGTTGACACCATAACAGTTTTACTAAATAACATATAATACATAATACAATAACTACCTCTAGAGCTGCAAGTGGTTTTCCTGAAGCTAAAAACAAATCTTGAGCCTGGTTGAATTCTCCCAAAAACATAGCTATGTTTCCTGATAACAGATTACGGTCTTCCAAATTCTGAAAAAAGGGTCTATATTTCAAACAGGCTTTAATTTTTTTAGAACACTTAGTTAAAAAGATCACAATTTATACACACTGCTCTCAAGTCAAAGAATGTTTCAGTCCTTAAAACTTTGACATATTTTATATTGTGCAGCACAATGTCTTATGTTTACAATGCCTAAGAGAGAAAACATGATTTCTATCAAAAACATAAATTTTTACCCATACCTGCGTGTCCTACATTGTGTTAGTATTAAAGTGAACATTTAATTAAGGTGTAAACAAGTAACTTATATTTCTATAGGAAAGATGATGTGAACTTAATCAGCATATTCATACTTAGCTAGTGGCAATGTTCTAACATCAACAACATTAATCAGCATATTCATACCTATCTAGCGGTAATGTTCTAACATCAACAACATTAAATAACTTAATTAATACATACCCTTAACTGATGTAATGATGTAACCATGCCAACATCTCCAATATCCCGGTATACTCTGATGGCTTAAAAAAGTTAAAACAAATAAAAAGCTAGCTCATATTCCAATTAAGGAATGACACTTTAATCATTAAAGATTATAAAGATACTGAAAGTGGTTGACTGATTCAATAAAAAAAACAAGAGGCTGTCACAACGACAGCAAACCGGATTTATTAATATTTATTTGTGTCCTGGCAATATCACATGAACCATTACTGATGAATGGTGAAAGTGAAAATCGTCAATATCAAATTTGACCTCCATTTTGTCATCAGTATCAACATATTAAAATTTGAAAAGCTTAGATTGAATGGTTCATGAGTAAATGCAACAACGTGAATGGAAACGCCATTTTACAATCTTTCAAGAACCATAACTCCTGAACGGTAAAAGTCAAAATCGTCATTATTTAACTTGACCTCTATTTTGTCATCAGTTACAACATATTAAAATTGGGAAGCTTTGGTAGAACAGTTCATGCGTAAATGCACGGACACAACTGGAAACTCCATTTTTCAATCTTTCAAGAACCATAACTCCTGAACGGTAAAAGTCAAAATCGTCGTTATTGAACTTGACCTCCATTTTGTCATCAGTAACAACATATTAAAATTTGGGAAGCTTTGGTAGAACAGTTCATGCGTAAATGCACGGACACGACTGAAAACTCCATTTTTCAATCTGTCAAGAACCATAACTCCTGAACGGTAAAAGTCAAAATCGCCATTATTGAACTTGACCTTCATTTAGTTGTCAGTAACAACATATTAAAATTTTAAAAGCTTTGGCTGAACGGTTCATGAGTTAATGCACGGACAACATTTGATTGCCGCCCGCCCGACGTACATCCCCAAATCAATAACCAACATTTTTGTCACAAAAATCCGGTTAAAAATCACTCTTAAACTAGTGAAATCAATGATTATCATTTTTTAAAGCTATAACATGAAATCAAACAGACATATAACAATCAAATTGCATGTGTTTGCAAGCAATTTCTATTTCTATTTATGTCTATATCGGGTTATATGATCAGAGGTCATCTTGATGGTTATTTAGATGGCATCTAGACTGAAATACACATAAAATGCTGCTACATATTATAAAGTCCATTTATTGTTTATTTTAGACTTTTTTTATTTATTTTGATAAACATTTTAATATGATATAAATCAAATATGAGAATTTTAGTCTAATCAATGAACATGAATTTGAGACCTTATGCCCCTTGAAGGGCTGAAATAAGTCCAATGTCAAAATATTGTAAAACATACCAAAGTCCACCTCTAAAGCCTTTAGAGCTCCTTTTCCCAGATCAATCCAAGCTACAATGTCATTCAGTTTCTGACAGAATGTCCAACAATCCTTAAATCTAAAATTCAATTTGATAAATATACATGACAATAGTATATAATTTGTATAATGATAATAAACTAAATACTAGCTTGACTCGACAATAATAAAAAATAATTAAAATGAAAATGGTGTAGACCTATATTTCTGGTAAGGAAGACTTACTGATTGATTGATGTTTAACAGAATTTTGTGGCAGTCAGGTTTTATCGGTGGAGAAAGCTGGAGTGCCACGAAAGAACTGCCAAATTTCAGTAGTGAACTGACAATTCTAATTAATTAAAACTCACAACCCTGGATGATTTAAAGAAGAATTGTTCAAACTTACATAAAGGTTGTAATATATACATGTCAAATAATCTATAAAGTTTGTTTTGCTTTATATAAAAAACAGTAACATCAAATATAGTTATGTATGGATGAAACATATCCTATTCAAATAGAAAATTACCTCTTCAGTAAAATTCCTTGCTTCAGTGCAGATCTTATCTGGAAATAAGAAATTAATAATACAATATTGATATAAATATAAATCATTGTGTAACAATTATAAATAAGATTTTTTACACATGTAGGACCATCTTTAACAAGTGTGAAAGCTCTGTCCTTAACCATATTGTGTGCCTACTGCTTGTCTGCTTCTTGGGAAGATATTTTCTTTTTTTATTCAATCATCAATCTTTTTTTATGATAATATCTAAGGTTTTGAGACAATTTGTCCAGTATATGACTAATAATTACCTCCCTTTCACTAACTCACCTGATCTGGACCTAAGTTGTCCTCTATGTTTTCACCAACTATTGCTGAGTGAGTATCTAGTGTCTGTGTGGCTAACCTTCCACTCTGAGACTGAAGAGTTATCTCCCCACCATACATTAGTATAGGTATGTTACCATAGGGAAGTTTTGATTCACCAACAAACTCCACAACTGGTCCTATAATATCAATATAAACATAACTTCAGACAGATCATGAAATGTTTATCAGTAAATAGTCATGAAAAGAAAATTTTCAGTTGTTGAGTTTGATGATTTTATACTTTCAAAATATTAAGGCATAATTTGTAGAGGATACCTAAAATTTTCATGAAAGAGGAAACCTAAATTTTATTGGTAGAGCAAAGTGACCAGTGTCAACCATGAATATTTTGTTAATAACTATCAGACTTTATCAAAAGGGGGGGGGGGGGGGAAGGCAGGACCTTTTTCGGCACGTGGGGATGGAGTGTTTTTAAGCTCAGGATTTCGGGATTGATACTTTCGGGATCAGGGAATTCCTTTTTTGAATTTCGGGATGTCGGGATTTTAATTTCTTTAAATACGGGACCTCAGGATTTCATGTTTTTAAGCCCTGGATTCCAGGATCAGGACCCCTCTGACTCCCCTCTATCAAAAACCAGCAAGAAATCTAAAAATAATCACATCAAGTTTCACACTCCTGTTACATAGGTAATATGCTGAAGGGTTATGTGCAGGTAAATGTTAACTGTATTTGGATACCACATTCAAGGTATTTTCTCTTGTTTAAATAAAATAATTATTCACCATCAAATAATAAAAGTGATAGCAAGGACTAAACTGATAAGTAGCTTTATTAAGAGAGACAAAATTTAAAAGTAAGCCCTATAATGCATTTTCAGATAAAAATCAGTACATCAGAGAATAATAACAAGCTTATATGAAATCTGTGTGAATATGGTATTAACAACTTACCATGCATACTCTCTCTACTGTACATATAGGTATAAATCTTTTCATCATCGTAAGTAATAAACACACCCTGTGAAAAAATAGATTCAGGTAGTTAAAAGTTTTTATAGCATTTTGTCTGTTATTAAAAGTACCTTTTCTACTGAGTTAGAAATATATATTTTCATGTTTTCCCTGGTTCTCATGAGGTCTTAAATTACTGCTTTATCTGTAATCATGAAATCAATAAAAAATAAGTATCATCATAACAAAAAAGGAAATTCATTCTCAGAATTTATATTTTCAACCTAGTTCATATTTTTTAAGCCACTAAATTTGATTATTGCTAAATAAAAGTCAGCTTATTGATCATAAGATTATACACTGATACAATCTATGAAGAAAACTTACTCTATCTGGTGCCCAGTTTTCCCACAATGCACCTTTGGCTGTTGTTTGAAAATTTGGTATATCCAACACTTGGTCATTCACCTGCAAAGATATCAAAAAGTCAAAATTCAAAAGTTTAACACAAGATTTAAAGGTCTGTTATGAGTATGTCTTTGTTATTGGAAATAATAGATATACTAACAATATAAACCTATTGAAGGCCAGGGTATTGAATCCTTATGAAAGTATAGCTTTACCTGTTTTTACTTTACTTTAATGCTGAACTAAAATGTTATTCATATCTGCTGATATGCCACTGAATATATGATTTTTAAAATACTAACCATGAACAAATTTCACAATCTGATTGTTCTTTAAACTAGATTTCTTTCTGCTATAGATAAACTCTTTTAAATCTTAAAGCATATGGAACAAAAAAGGCTTATCACATTTGAAATTTTGATTTTTTTTTACTTAAAGGATATTGAACCATCAATTTAATTTCTGTCTTATTACTTACAGGATTATAAACGAATCCATCACTTTTGTTATCAATAAAGATGACTCTAGTGCCACTACTGTCAGGGAAGATATTCTTTATTCCTACTATATGTCTGAATTCATTCACCATGTTCCAATCTTCTATGTAGAAATAATTAATTCCTCCATTCTAAAAAAAATATTTAAAATTTGTATATAAATGTGTTTAGGCCACGATCAATGATTCATTGATCAATCATTGATCTTTTATATTAATTTTACCACAGGTTGGCACTTTATGTAAAACATTTTACAAGCAATATTATATTGGCATGAAGGACTAATCAATAGTAAAAATAAACAAAAATTCAAGCCTGTTTTAAAAACTTCATTGAGTTGAAGAAATACTACGCTTAATTGGTGCAATGGCCAAATGAACAAACTTTAAGTTCACTTATTTAAACTGTGAAATATTCTTTACATAAATTGATGTTAAAGGACAGATATAAAATGATTTACTTGATAAAAGTCTGTTGGTGTTGTAAAATACAATTTAACAATAGCCTTTGTGCTCAAACAATTTCTTCTCCTTTCAAATTATCTCCATATTTTTGTTTGTATCATCAATCGTTTTTCAACATAATAAGTTACATTAAACTTGAAACTAACATCCTTATCTACAGAAGTTATAAGACATACTTACATCAGTTCCATATATAAGGAACTCTGGAGTAATAGCATGACATGTTATTCTGTTGTCATCTTGGTCTCTCTCAGGGAATATTTTGGTTTCTCTCTCATCTGTGGTTCCTTGGGTCTCACCTTCTATCTGGAAATTGAAACGAAAAAAATCATCTACTATCATCAAAATAAAAAAAATTAATTTACTATTAATACAGGCAGATCATACATTTCTTGGTGATTGCAAGTTTCAAAGTTTAAATCTCTTTTTCTAGCTCTGAACACTTATGTTTTCATTTAATAGATCTAAATATGCCAGAAATCAGACAAGGAAATAAATCATGAATACTGTTTTATAATAAACTTTGTTTTCATTGTTTGAATATTTCGCCAAATAGCAATCCTGTACGGACATTTTTTATCTCAAGTTTGATGCTAAATTCATTTCTTATTCCTTATTTTAACATTTTTAAATCATTTGTTTGCTTCGTATAGTAAAACCAATAACAGCCATTGGGCTGTTGTGAGTATTAGGATCAGTAGTTACAAATAAGAAATTCTAACAATCAGTCTTGTCCAAAACAAGATATATCAAATGTAAACTCAGTCTTGCATAACGTGTAAAACTCCAGACATGAAATATATACCATATGAAGCTGGACTTTTCCCTCGAACCTAGCTGCAGCGTAATCAGCATTAAGACACACAGACTGGACAGTACCAAGGTATTCACGATCTTTTAATTTCTCTATACCTGTAATGTACATATTTAAAATTCAAATCATGCTGCATTTCACAGTTTCATTTCTCTATCCCTGCAATTCACTTGTCTAAAATTCAATCATGGTATTTAGGTAGTGAAACTGTTTTGAAAAATGAAAAACATAAATATTTGTGATATCTGTTGTTAAACCTTGTCAGTGACTTTACCACTATCTTTCAAAAGTTTTTTTTGTGAGTTTGAAAAAAAAAGACATTGTATCTTCACTGAAAACAAAATAACAGAAAGAAGTTCTTTGCAAAATAAAGTAAACATAAATTAATAGTTATTTTCATACCACCATCTCCCATTAAATAAAACCATGCTCTGTTATTCATGCCAACAGCCAAATGATAAGGTCCAAGTCCTACAAATGATGGTTCTACATCTATTGGTATGGTCGTTGGTTGGTCCTGTTGGATATTATCTTCTACTGTAACTTCTAACAGTGATGTCAGATGAGCAATCCTTGTCTGGTTACAGGAGGCCAACATAGGGAGTTTTGTAAGATACACATGTAAATTTCCACGGTTAGATGAGACGGCTAGGAGTTGTCCATCATCTGTCCAACCTATTTTGTCCAATCCACGCTCATCATCAAGTTGGATGATGGCAAACATTTCTTTTAAATCAGATAAATCATGGATCTTCACACTGTATAAAAATATTTGGACTAAATCAGTATTTCATTAATTTTATGTTTAAACTAAATTTATATAAAAAGAATTATATAATTATATAAGGTCTCAAGTTTTTTTCTTAAACTAGAGTGCACACGCTGAAATGTCTCGCCTTCTAAACTAACCATTGATATTATATTGATAGTCCTAAGTATAAAGTTAAGCTTTATAACAACTGTCACATAAACTTAACATTAACCAAGATAACTAAACAAAGACCAATGAACCTTGAAAATGAGGTCAAAGTCAGATGAACCATGCCAGGCAGACATGTACAGCTAACAATGCTTCTATACAACATATATAGTTGACCTATTACTTATAGTTTAAGAAAAATAGACCAAAACACAAAAACTTAACACTGTGCAATGAACCGTGAAAATGAGGTCATGGTCAAATCAAACCTGCGGGACTGACATAAAGATCATAAAATATTTCCATACACCAAATATAGTTGACCTATAGCATATAGTATTAGATAAAAAGACCAAAACTCAAAAACTTAACATTAACCACTGAACCATGAAAATGAGGTCAAGGTCACATGACATCTGCCCGCTAGACATGTACACCTTACAATCATTCCATACAACAAATATAGTAAACCTATTGCATATAGTACGAGAAAAACAGACCAAAACACAAAAATTTAACTATAACCACTGAACCATGAAAATGAGGTCAAGGTCAGATGACACCTGCCAGTTGGACATGTACACCTTACAGTCCTTCCATACACCGAATATACTAGCCCTATTGCTTATAGTATCTGAGATATGGACTTGACCACCAAAACTTAACCTTGTTCACTGATCCATGAAATGAGGTCAAGGTCAAGTGAAAACTGTCTGACAGACATGAGGACCTTGCAAGGTACGCACATATGAAATATAGTTATCCTATTACTTATAATAAGAGAGAATTCAACATTACAAAAAAATTGAACTTTTTTTTCAAGTGGTCACTGAACCATCAAAATGAGGTCAAGGACATTGGACATGTGACTGACGGAAACTTCGTAACATGAGGCATCTATATACAAAGTATGAAGCATCCAGGTCTTCCACCTTTTAAAATATAAAGCTTTTAAGAAGTTAGCTAACACCGCCGCCGCCGCCGGATCACTATCCCTATGTCGAGCTTTCTGCAACAAAAGTTGCAGGCTCGACAAAAATGCTTTTAAATTTGAATTTTTCTACTTTCAATGAATAGATAAATAATTGTAACATAAAAGCTTATGTAAAATTTTTGCATTAAAATATGGTCAATGCAAGACTTGCTCTTTTTTCATAATAATAATTGAATTAAAATACAGTAAAAAAAAGGTTGTGCTTCAAAAAATGTATACTTACCAATTGTCCCCACAAGAAGCCGCCTTATTTAGTGAAGTGGATATTCCAATACACGTCAAATTATCCTTGTGATTCCTGGCTTGAAAAAGTTCCTATTGCAAAATATATAAAAGGTGTTTACTACTAGTATTTAGTCGGTAAACAGATTCAAAAGTGTAAAGGTAATATTCTTTTTTGATAACTTTTGATCAAACTGTAATTCTTTTTTGAACAATCTGTAATCAAACTTGATTGTAAGTTATACTGAATTGTATATGAGTTACAAGTGATTTTCTAGAAATGTTCTTTGTACTTCAATCAGGTCCAATTTCCCTGAAAAAAAAACTATGTCACATATTTCATGCCCAAACATATTTTTTACTAAAGCTGTCATAAACTTTTTATTGGCCTGACATGTGATCCAAGTGGTCTAGGTATTTGGTTTACATCATCTATACAGATAACTTCAGTTCTTAATCATTGCTGCATAAAGGTATGAGAAGATGTGGTATGAGTGCCAAAGAGACATCTCTCCATCCAAGTAACAATTTGTAAAAGTAAATCATTATAGGTCAAAGTGAGGCCTTCAACATGGAGCATTGACTCCCACAGAACAGCAACCTATCAAGTGCCCCAATATAACTAGTGTAAAACCATTCAAATAGGAAAACCAACAGGCTAATCAATATGAAAAACGAGAAACACTTATGAACCACATTAACATACAACAAATACTGAACATCAGATTTCTGACTTAGGACAAGTACAAACAAATGCAGTAATAGGTACCAACCCTCATCCTTATCTGAAACAATAGTGTAACATCACAACATACAAAAAAAACGCTATAAAATATCGATTGAAATGGCTTTACTCAATCAAAGGACATTTTAACACAAGTGAATATACACTGAATGAATAAATTTGATCTAATGACACACTGTAAATTCAAAATCAATTAAAAAAAGTGTTAGATCTTAAACAATTTCAGAAAAAAAAAAAACAATTTTACAACAAAAAAATTGCATTATTGTGCAAGAGCTTCAAATATATAGAAAGTGGCAATATGCCATAAAGCAATCATAAAATTAATAAAATGTATAATATAATAGATATTTTAACTTTTTTTCTGTGTGAACATACATCACAATTAACTTAAAAATATTGCAAATGGCAATCAAACTTATTTGTACAATTTTATTTAAATAAGGGGTACTGAAACTCAGTTTGTTAGCAAATTTTCAATCATGATGCAACACTGACAACCAAACTGACAAAAAGTAAATATTACAAAAAAAATTATTCAAAGTTGTTAAGTCGAATTATGGTGTCACAATAATGATAAAAATAATGATATAGTTTTTAATCTTTAATATAAACAAAACAGGAAGATTCAATCAATAACATAATACTGTTACCATGACAATCAAACTAACCTGTCCAATTTCCTTCATGTGTGTAGATATCACTACAAAGAAACCATTTGAAAATCCTATCATGATGTAACCATCCCCATACCTGAAAGTAACCAATACAATATGAGGTGAAAACTCCATGTGTCTTATTCTAATAGACATCTTTACATTTGTATTCAAATTTGTCAGCCATTACTATAAGTCAAACAAGTTCCTGAAAACTTTTGCGTCTCAATTTAAGGGAGTTCGCTTATCAGTTTTAGAGTAATTAACTTTTCAAAACATTAGTTTATATTGATAGGGAATAAGTAAAGAGATTCAAAGAGCAAAAAAAATATATAGGTCACCGTGATTGTTTTCGAGATATAAGCAATTGAAATTTCGGCGGGAAAATATTCTCTCTTGACTTTTCATAGCTTTATCATTAACAGGTTGAAGTTCTAAAAAAAACTGTTAAAAAGTAATTAAAATTTTATAAGACTTTTCCAGATGGCTTATTATTATACATGTAAAAGATTACAAATAAAAAAATGGGGGTCACGGGGCAATTTTTTTCAAGGCATTCAAATGGATAAAACCAGAGGATTCCGAAAATCTGACAAAAATCTAAAACATGACAAGCCAGCTTCCTTAAAACATTTGATGTAATTTTTTTAAAAGAAATTGATGCATGAGAACAGCAGGTTATTCAGAGACAAATTTGGGTCATTCTGAGCAAACTTAGTTATAAAATAAACAAGTGTATGTATGTTATACTCTTAATTATATCTATGTACATGTAAGTATAAATTCTCGAATAATGTAATTAAAATTTAAATTTGATAAGAAACTTTTGTATATTTTCAGTTTCAGAATTTCTCAAAATTTTTATTCAGACAAGAAACAGTTAATGAATGAAAAATCGCCAAATTCACTGTTAGAATTGGATTGATTTTTCATCAATGCTATAATACTCACCATCTATAAGAAACAATGGTTCCATATCGTGGTTGAAAGGCCAACTCTATTGGATTATCTGGATCATTTAAATTATACAAGAACAATGTCTTCTTTCCTATCACTACACTCACCTACAACATATAGAAATATATAACTAACATGTGCTTGATCATCAAGAATATTCAGAATACTGTAAATTCAGAAATTATTGCGAGGTTTTTATTATTGCGAATAATGCGACTGAGTTGTAAACGCAATAATTAAAACTCGCATTTTGTAATATTTTAACTGAATTAAGCATGACTTTTCTCAAAATCGTAAAATTAAAATCGCATTCAAGTGTATAATGACAAAATCGCAATAATAAGTGCACGCAATAATTTCTGAATTTACAGTATATAACTAACAATGTCATAAGTCATCATGTCAGTGTAAAATTTGATAACCAAAATTATGCAAAACCATATTGTTTTCTTTGGAAACTTAACAGTGTGACATCATAGGTATGCTTCTGACATCAATAGTAAAAATCAGGCATTTTTCCGACGTAGTCGGTATAGTTTCGGTTTGTGCCCTTTGAACTTAAGGACGCTTAACTATGGCAACAGAATACGCATGCTCGAAAATCCTTTCTGTGATTGGACAAAATGCTGTCATGGTGGGTGATTTGGTTGTGTTTGAAAAAACGTCTCGTGAAATCGTATATCGTGATGGAAAGCAACTATAAATATTTGAACTAGATCTTACAAAGATTTATATTTTTATTAAAATAATTGTTTCTCCAATAGCTCTTTGCATCTGTGACAGCTGTTTATTCGGGACAATTATATAATTTTTAATGTAAACTTTGTTGTACGAACGTGCATGACTTTTAGAACGCACCTTAGCATGTGAGATTTCCGCTGGGTTTTGGTGAATGTAAACAGAAAGATACGAGGACCAAGAATACTGAACACAAACAGAGAAAATGTCATTTAAATGGTATCTTTGTGCTTCTGAAGGTTATCCAAATGATAGTTTTAAACATATACTCAAATTTAAATACGTCAGATACCTTTTTTTAAAGATAGTTCTTGTTAGGATTCTTGTAGAAGGATTCTTGTAGAATTCATAATTCAGAATGAAATAAAATTTGACAATAAGAAAATTTTAGGTCAATAATGTATTTTTTGCTAATAATAGAAGAAATAATATATTAATACATTGAGAAATTTAAATTTCCAGTTTTCTTAGTTACAGGCAGGTAGTTAGAGATTATTATGCTATTTGCTGTACAATCAGAACCATTGATACAAAATATTTGCATTAGAATTAAAAACAAGTCACACAAACTTACAGTGTTTTCCCCAATCTGACTTCTTTCATCTCCTTTCATTTCAGAGAACTGTACATCTTGTGGTGGTGCCCGTAGCGATGTTTGTCGTACAGTGTCGCCCTCTACATTACTGACAGTGACAGAATTATCATCACTACCTAGACATAGCAGGTTCTCATTACTCCATGCTCCACATGTTATCCTTCTAGTATGTTTACCTAGAATGGGTACCTTCCTAAAAAAAGTAAATATATGTTTTATAGAACTAAATTCTGAGAGTTGTGTTATATGTTGGTTTCAAGAAATTAAGAAAAAATGAATAAAACAATTGTTTTTCACTTGTTATTCAATTGTAGTATAAATAAGACTGCTGGTTTCTCTTTTGTATTGTTTCATGTTTTGTCATCCTGGAGCCTGTTGTAGCTTATTGCAATTATTTGATGAGTTTTGCTCATTGATGAAGGGTGTATAGTGACATTTAGCTGTTTAATTTTTTTTCCTTTGGTCTTAATAGAGAATTGATACATCAACCCTTATCTTCTTTTTTTATATCAAAGTAATTATAAATCAAAGAGCTGAATAGCTCTGAGGGAAAGACGGCCCTTGTTTCTATTTCATTTTTTTTTTGGGGGGGGGTATCTTTTGATAGTCTTCATGCTAGAACATGTGGAAGGTTGACACTATCGGAATCAATTGTTGTTTAATGTAATTTCGTTTCTTTAGTTTAGGATTCAATTTAGACCAATGGAAGAGATCTGCATCTTCTAAATCTAAACATTCAATTAAAGATGATAGTTAATTATCTAAAATTCAACTAGTTGAATTCTGTCATTTAACAACAACTACAATTATTTTTGAAATCTTAATAGTGTACAACTGAACTGCAGGCTAGGGCCATTTTCCATTTTTTGTGACAGTACTCTTAAGATTTTTAATTTTTTCTTAAGAAAGTTAGGACTGAAAAATCTATTCAGTTTTAAATTTCCATTGATAAAGTTTCCAGTTACATCTCTCATCACAGGGATACAGGTACTAATAAAAATAACAATATGATTGATGTTAACTGTGTGAAGCTTGTTTCCAAATCCTCCATTTTGAAATATTTGTAAAATTTCATGAATACATAGGTTTAAACTACAAAATGCAACATTTGTAATTTTTTTTGTAACTATTACAATGATTATGTTGGTACACAAAATTTAGTTTTAATGGAAGACTACTTATCATATACTAAATGTCACATTTTTTAAAGTGTTTATTTTAGTGGATAATTAGCTCATAAATTGAGGTGCTCCTGAATTGGAGGAAGATTCTCAAAACAGAGTTTAACAGAAAAAAATGGAAAAGATCGTTTCTCTCCCCGATCTCATGTAGCCCTCGGACTTCATGTTTACTTTGAAAGTTGTTGACCTACAAATTAAAGTATTGCATGTTGATGTTTGAATCATCTACAGCAAAAATCATTATGTTGAAATTTAACAAATACTATTTTTTAATAAGTGCACAATCTTTGAGAATGATTTAAATAACCAGTGAAGGATATCCCTGTTTATGCGTAGTGTGGCATTCCAACAATGACGTCACTATAAAATCAGAGATGCAACTAATCGTCAGACCTGTCAGACCTAAGGGGCAGAATTTATGCAGGTCCGGCAAAACTCGTTGCTGTGCAGGACCTGATGGCCGTCATATATTTTAGTCTGCTTGGGTCAGCCAAAACTTAATTCCTCGTCGGTCCTGGCAGAGTATTTTGTTTATAAAATTGTGAATTTACAACCACGTTGAATGATTAGATAGAACAACATTCAAGGCTTCGATTACATAATAGAAATCGGGAGTTCAAACTGTTTTAATGATAACTATTATAGCCAGACACCATCCAAATATCCTTCCTTAAAAAATAAAAATAAAACCTTTTGCAGTATAAATTTCAGTTTTGAAATCGTATGTTTGACATCGTTAATTTATTGAAATATTTATATCAAACGCAGTTATTTAACAGAGAATACACACCATTGGTTTGAAAAATGACGTAACTTTAACCTCCGTAGCAGAGTTCAAAAAATCTATGGGTCACTGAATATTCACAATATATTTTATTTTTTAAACTTTTCTTTCAAATTAGTTTTAATCCAGAAAAAAGTAAAAACATTGCCTGACTGTACCTTAAGTTGAATATCTATATCCAAATTCAATTAATTAAAGCTGTAATCCATGATCAAAAATTGAATGCTTTGTTTACAATTGTTGAAAGCCATGTGCTTTTTAGCGGGAAAATTCGGGAAACCCCTTAACAGGAAACAGTTACATTTCATTGTTATTTATAGACATATTACAAAGTTTTTACATAGATTATTTTGAGTGAAAATATAGGTCTGGCAGAAATGTGATGGGTCTGGCAAAACTTGTACCCTGTAGGCCCCAATGTCTGACAGGAAAAAAAAACTGTTTGCATCTCTGTAAAATATAATGTAGGTTGGATATATTTAGAATATCTCGTCATACTGTTTTTTCCGGATTGTAAAAGAAACGTAAATAGTGTAAAAGAGAGCTCAATATACGATAATTTCGAGAGAAACAGAAGGGAAATGTGTAAAAAAGTGTTTAAAGTAAATTTATTCATTTGTGTCTCCCCATCTCATCATTCTCAGTAAGATTTGTTGGGGGTTTTCCACACTATAAAAACAAAATGAATGATGTGAGGGAATGTCACTCTGGTCAACCCCATTGGGGATTGACGGCTTGAAGCCGTCTTCCCCAATTAAAACTACCGGTAAATATTTTCAATAATTATCAACATGATGAATAAATACAATTACATTTTTACACATTATAATACCTGGATGTTTGATGATTATAAATAAGTAAGTTTCCTTTGGCTGTGCCAACAGCTAAGTAAGGTCCTGCCTTGGCCCACAACAGAAATGTCATAGTATCTCTGAAATCATACAAACGAATAATGCTTTAATATGTATTATAGATTTAAACAGGTACAAAATGTAATAAAATAAACACATTTATAAGAATTTAAGTGCAATTTGGTTTGAAGACAACATGGTTTTTGAATGAATGTAAATATGTTACAGCGAATTTGTGAAATTAATGATTATGTAGAAAACTGGAAATTTCATACTGAAAAAAATTAGTGAATTCTTAAATTAATGTGTCTATTATAACATAAACACAGCACACCAGAGGATTCAGTTAAAAATAACTATCAGTGCTGAGTGCTGTTAATTACAGGTTATTTACTCTTAATATTGTGACGAAATGGGGGTCCCTTGAAATGGAACTTGTTTTCCCTAAAATTGTGTGATGATGTTGTTAAAACCTTATCGTTAATTGACTGTTTTTATTATATATTTCCTGTGTAACTGTTTGTTAACTTTTTATTATTCTTGTCCATGTTTTTACAAACGGAACAGCTGTGAATTGTTTACTTTAAATGACGTTCAACACAATGACGTCATAACCTATTTTTGTTATGACGTCGGCTCTGGGTTTGGTAATTTAGGTGAATGGTAAGCCGAAATGGTAAATTGTAAACCATTTCGGTAATGGTTTACCAAGTATAAATACAGAGGAGAGAAAGGATAAGACTTTACCCTGGGCAAGTAACACACGCTAATTCCAAGCGATTTAAATATACATGTACCGAAACCATTTACCAGACTAAGTAATAACCAGACTATTTCCGTATAATGTGGGCTTGTTAGTTCCATAACAAGTTGTATTTAGAGAATAACTTCTAGAGAGAAACGTTATCTTTTGACATTGAATTTCGGTTACCATTTGCCGATTACCAAACGTCTGACGTTCGTAAACTTTTTGGTATAATATAGTTCCGCTATCCATTTTCTTTAATACATGATATTCTAATAAAGTAAGATATTTATTTGTTAGACTAAAATACTGTTAAGTTATTTAATATTTGTACGTATTGTTGATATTTAACGCATCTTAAAGTTAATACAAGTTGATTTTTATTTAACGAGTTCGTTATTCTTACAAAAACCTAAACGGAACCAAACTAAGATCTATCAGAATACCACAACGTACCACAAAACCTATACAGAACCAACTGTAGACTCTACCGGAATACCACAAAGTACCACGATACCCGAGAACCACGCTACCAAAGAAGGGTCGCCAGTTATCACTTTGGTTCATATATATACTATTCTTATAGCAACACACTAAGGGTTACACATTTATAGTTTAACATCAAAGCCTGACCGCTCGGTTTTCGTTACAATATATTCCATATGTAATGTACATCAGGATTAGAATTTTTACATATATATGTAATATATGGCAGGTTGGTAAATCAATGTTTTTTTCACCTCCAATCACCAACATGACCAATTTTCAGAGTGGAACACTCAATACCAGCAAGGTCATTTCAGTTGTTGGATAGCTGTCTCATTGGCAATTAAACACATGTTCTTAATTGTATATTGAAAAGAATTATACATTATCAAAGTTAATTCAGTTATCTTAAGAAGAGTAAATTGGTACATTTTAGTGTAAACTAAGGAGACACAAGGTTAAAAGTTGGTCAGTGTGACAACACATTTTAAACTTTACAAATATAGACTTATTTTCTGTGTCATTTGGTCTCTTGTGGAGAGTTGTCTGTTTGACAACCATACCACATCTTCTTTGTTATAAGTATGAAATTTCTGAGCATACCTGAATCCACTGTCAATCTGTGAGGCACGGGTAGTGTTGGCATCCCACAATGTAACAACACCATTTTTATCATTAATAACAGCCAGTGAGTCACCATCTTTATCCCAAGCCATTCCAGTACACTGCCTGTAAAAATACAAATCAATAAAAAATTATCAATGTCTTATAATATAGAGATGAGCAATAAAATGATTCATTTTGCATGAGAATCTCAAATATTTTTTCTTTCATTTTTTCAACCAACTTATTTAAAAAGGTCTAATTGATAAATTGTTAATAAAAGGAGAAAATCTTTCTACTCACCCAGGCAAGTTGATTTCTTCTTTAAGCTCCCCATGTCTGTCATACAGACGAACAACATTGTCATTTCTAAAGAAAAAGATAAAGATTTTCAGTGAAATATTAAAAGAAAGAAGAAAAAAATGCAACATATGTAAAAGGCACTGTATTTTGACTTCTAGAAGTCCTTTGTATTTGGATTTTTTTTTCTTTAATTCGTATTGCTAGACTTTCAAAGTGTAAATAAATTATATATTTTTGTATTGCATCTTGTATCTCAGATCAATAAACTACATGTATGATAGGAAAATAAACCTGAGAGACATGTTGTACTTCAATGAATACATTAAACAAGAATGTGTCCCCAGCACACGGAGACCCAACTAGCATTAACATTTTCTATGTTCAGTCGACTGTGAAATTGGGGTAAAAACCCTAATTTGGCATTAAAATAAGAAAGATCATATCATAGGGAACATGTGTACTAAGTTTCAAGTTGATTGGACTTCAACTTCATCAAAAACTACCTTGACCAAAAACTTTAACCTGAAGCGAGACAGACAAACGGACTGACAAACCAACGAATGCACAGACCAGAAAACATAATGCCCCTCTACTATCATAGGTGGGGCATACAAAACATTAGTTCGTTGTAAGTGGACTCTTTCATGTTTATGAAAAACTGAAACTATAGTGCAGCCAATTTAACAAAAATATTTTATCTGAAAGAAGCACCAGTTTTTATACAAAGTTTGAGCTATGCATATGATCTTGGCTTACTCTTCATCTCTTGTAATTTTTTTTAGAAAAAAATACAATCTGCATAAAGTATTTTACTTACCCTGCTGTGGCTAAATAATTGCCTAAAGTTTTCTGCCAACTATATATCAGATTACCCTGGGATCCAAGTGTTTTGTTGGTCAATGTAAATACACGCTAAAATGAAAATGACAAAAACTCAATTTCCCCCTGTATACTATAACTTGGCCTTTGACCTTTATTGCTAAGATGATATAATTTTCCAATAAACTCAACTGCTTTATCGGTTTTGAGGTACAATGTATATTTTCTTGGTACTGGGTTTGAAGTGAGGTAGATGTTAAATAAAATCCTGAAGAGTGAATGGGCTTGATAAGAATTATGAAATCGGAAAATCATAAAATTTGGATCTCCTGTAGTTGGTGATCGCAATACTGGTATAACAGTATTGTTCACAATACTGGTATGAAAATTTTGTACCAGTATTGTATTCCAGTATTGGATCCACACAAAAAATGAAAAATACCAAAATGGCAAAAAAAGTCAAAATGCTCTTTTGTTTTGACCTCTTTCAGTGTCGACTTTTGAGTATATATAAATATTTTATTTTCGTCGGTGCTTGACCATTTAAATACATCAAACTGTTTAGATAGGTACCTTCATTGTGATAGCTTGCAGTTGATATTTTTCAAAGATTTGTGTACATATTCACCACTGGATACAGACCGCTGTGGAATGCGGGTCGTTTTGTGCTTTCTTAGATTGGAGAATTCCATTACGGTAGATAACTCGTGAAATCTGTATAACTTCCTCCATTTAAGGTACACCTCCAAAATTTATACTAGTTGTCGAGCAGTAGAAAGCTCTACATAAGGATAGTGATCCGGCGGCGGCATCGTTAAATCTATCAAACAAGTTTATATTATAGAGGGTTGACGGTACCACGATTTCTCGAGGATTACAAGAACTAATTAATATATCAGCAAAAAAATATTTAGTATTAAGGTGAAGACAATCGATTTATATGTATGTCGTAAAAGCTACAGAGCTTTTGTATTTTATATGTAAACCGACTTAAATAATTTTATGCTATGCTTATGAGTCTTAATGCTGTTGGAAAATTCAAGTTATTCAAGTCAATATGAGTTAGATGTTTTAATTTCTCATATAAATATATTAGGGTTTTATTATTTACAGTCTAATTGTATCGTGATTGTCACGGTATGTAAATTATATGATGTATCTATGCTAATCAATGTTCTTTTTCCTTATACTTGTATTCTCTACATGCCCCTTGTGGACCCTTAATTCGGGAAATAAAATATATCTTATCTATCTTATCTTATATCAAATGGCAAAATAAAAAGCTCAAACACATCAATCGAATTCAAAACAACTGTCATATTCCCGACTTCAGGGTACAGGCATTTTCTTATGTAGAAAATAGGGGATTGAACCTGGTTTTATAACCTCTCACTTGTATGACAGTCGCATAAAATTCCATTATATATATTGACATAGTTTCCTTCTGTCATATATCCTTCTCATACAGTCGACTCAACTTAATCTCATACCCCTTAATTTTCTACTGCACAAAACCATTTCCCAGTTTCTCATGTTGTTTTTTTCTATATATATATGCAATAGCTCAGTCTGGCAGGTTTTATTTGACTTTGGTCTCATTTTCACGGTTCACTTGCTCAGTGTTAAGTTTCATTATGTTTTAGTCTTTTGTTCTTAACTTGAACCGTTTAAGCAACAAGACAATTATTTTTGGTGTATGGAATGATTGTAAGGTGCATATGTCTCTCTGCCAGGCATCAGCTGACCTTATCCTCACCAGTTTTCATGCCGTTTAATGGTTAATGTTAAGTTTTCCTGGTTAATATAAAAAAGAAGATGTGGTATGTTTGCAAATGAGACAACTCTCCACAATTAAGAGACCAAAATGACACAAAAATTAACAACTCATGATAGGTCACCGTGCGGCCTTCAACAATTAGCAAAGCCCATACCGCATAGTTTATATTGGCAACACATTTGCTATGTACCTAGTGTAAAAAGGTCATCGTTCTCTCCCATTTATAGATTGCCCATATCTTTCATTACAGTATACAGCTTCTGTAATTTAGCGATGAAATGTTTTGTGTGTTCTGTCTGTTCGTGATGTCTGGTACTTTCATTGGCACTCGTGGCTTCAGATGATGCCGATTCATACTGAGAAACATTAACCAAGTGGCACATCAATGGCACCACAATCACCTTTGATAACAACATGTGCTTGCTCATGTGATTGGCCATTAGCCAACGCTGAAAATTCACAATTAGATTTGTGAACAATAAATTTTTCGTTATGGAATTCTGCAGCCAGCTGATGATGTGTAGGCTCAAATAACATCATGTCTCATCGTGCATTTTTTAAATTCAATTGTCAACACTAGATTTCAGAATTGATATTGTGGACTTTCAGTTTTGCGTCTTTCGCACCAGTCTACGATACTTAGCACATCCTGAATTTGTTCACTGACCTCTGACATTAAACAGTAACACTTGTTGGCTTCTTTAAGTAGCTTGTAGAGTGTGCTTACTTTATCCTGGTTATTTACTGTGTCCAAGTGACACGTGAAGCAGACAAAAAGAATTATGTTGTTCCCGAGTTAAGCAATCTCTGCCTCAAACTTGGCTCCTGTTCATTCCTTAATTATTATGAAGCAGACTACCAATGGTCTTAAATGCTGCCATTTCAACGTGCAAACCCCAGACATAATGAATAAACTTGTCCTCGTCATAATTTTGGGTCAATGTCACTGTATTTTGTTTTGTTAATGTGTAGATTGGCTCATCAGTAGCAATAACAGGTGTTTGAAATGGATTCAAATATACAACCGTGTTTTTTAATCATATCAATGACATGCCGTACGTATTGTGGCCGCTGAATGGACTTGGTAATAGCCGATAGGTTACAGCGATGATACACTAGTACTCACACCAAATACTGGACACCTTTTTGGAGGCATGGTCCACCGACCATGTTATATTGTCGTTTTCAACAGATGCCTCTTTTCGGTTTCTTTTCTCAAGCCCTTAATGCTCAACAGCCAAATCACTTTTGCATTTATTTTAGTTAAATTCCCAAGGTAAATTGGCTTTTGATGGAGTTGGATTCCTTTTCGTGATGAAAGTATGGGATATATATGGTGAAAGAATAAGAAAGTTCAGGAACCCTCTTAATCCTGCTGTCTTTACTGTGAAATAACTCACGTTTTTCAACTGCATTGTCAGCTGATGGATGCTGGAAGAGTGAAATGCTTGTTCTATGGAAAAAAAAGTTGTTACTGTCGTTACAGTTGAATTATGATCTATGTTGCAGCTGTAGGAAACAAGCTTTTCATTAAGACTGTCGTACAAACTACTCCCATGTTTTTCTATATATTTCCTTAATGCTTCATCTTCTAGAAGGGCTTATGGCACCCAGTCATACGGAATGATAAGGCAATGTTCATGTAGCCCTTCTCAAAGAAGTCTCCTTCTAGTTTTAGACAGACATCCCTAAATAAAACACTGCAAATTGGGTTTCGTGGTCTCCTTAATGCCTGTGAGTTGCTGTTCCTTCTCTGTACATCAATTATACTGTAAAATATGAGCTATTGTTAGATCTGTCTTGCATGCACTATAGCAAAATTGTGACTTCATCTCAGATTCATTCTCAATCATTCACCATACAATCCTTAAGAAGGGTGGAGGGAATTGTACTTTCAACACATCCTTCCTGAAATGTTCTAGTAAACTCTTCTTCTCATATATGTTATGATGGTATGATACTAAACCCCTAACGGGAAGGATTGTGCCTGATGTTCATATGATGAAATCATAATCTTTCATTCAGTTTAATTGAAGTCTGGAGCTGGCATGTCAGTTAACTGCTAGTAGTCTGTTGTTATTTATGTATTATTGTCATTTTGTTTATTTTCTTTGGTTACATCTTCTGACATCAGACTCGGACTTCTCTTGAACTGAATTTTAATGTGCGTATTGTTATGCGTTTACTTTTCTACATTGTCTAGAGGTATAGGGGGAGGGTTGAGATCTCACAAACATGTTTAACCCCGCCGCATTTTTGCGCCTGTCCCAAGTCAGGAGCCTCTGTCCTTTGTTAGTCTTGTATTATTTTAATTTTAGTTTCTTGTGTACAATTTGGAATTTAGTATGGCGTTCATTGTCACTGAACTAGTATATATTTGTTTAGGGGCCAGCTGAAGGACGCCTCCGGGTGCGGGAATTTTTCGCTACATTGAAGACCTGTTGGTGACCTTCTGCTGTTGTTTTTTTCTATGGTCGGGTTGTTGTCTCTTTGGCACATTCCCCATTTCCATTCTCAATTTTATCTAACTTATGGTTAATCTTGTGCCAATGCAAGATCTTGGCAGCTTTGGCAATGATTCAATATCAGAGATAGATAGATGATTCATTGTGACACGACCGCACCATTATCATTTTTAAAGCTAAAAGGACATCTCCTCCCTTCTAATGAGCTCCAAGTTCAGAAATTTCTGCGAGCATTTTTTCTTAAATTTAGTGGAGTTGACATCTGGTGTTGTAACCCTTTAATTCTTTAGACAGTTCGCGAAACGGCATTTTTTCTATTCAATATATATGGATTATCTAATTATCTACTTCTCCCAGCACATTCTAGGAAATACTATATTCAACCACAGCTTATAAGAGCATTATAAACAACGGGACGAAGTTTTGAAAAGGGAGAAGTTGTCAGTGGTCTTTATCAGAAACCATAATGTTATCAACAGAATCAGACTTAACATCGGGTTTGTATTGACATGAGTGGAGCAGGATCTACTAGAGCACCTAATACCACTCGTCTTTTATAAGGTTTGTGTTGCTAAGTAATTAGTTTTCTTTGTTGTGTTTTGTTTTTATTTTGATAGTTTTCCTTTTTTTGCTATGGACTTGTCAGTTTGTTATCGTTTTGTTTTAGTTTGAATACTCCTTTGGTGGACTCTGGTGGACTCTGGTGTTTATTGTCTCTTTTTAATATAGCCACATGATCAGTTTTAGGACAGACTCAGGATTGACGCGAATAAACTATTGCCAAGTGTAAATAGAACAAATCCAGTCACAAAAATACTGTATCATTATTATGTCGTTCTAATGAAATAGAGACCATGCTTCTTCTATACACATGGAAAAAAGTTTTGCAACAACTTGAAAAATAAGCCTCCTATGTTGAATAGAATATGAAAAAATTATTTGTAAAATAATATTGAAACGTAGTTAAATAAATTTATAACAAAATAAGTGTTTTTTGTACAAGAAAATATGGGCAAAGATAAAAAAAACAACCTAGAGGCTCTAAAGAGCCTGTGTCGCTCACCTTGGTCTATGTGAATATTAAACAATGGACACAGATGGATTCATGACAAAATTGTGTTTTTGGTGATGGTGATGTGTTTGTAGATCTTACTTTACTAAACATTCTTGCTGCTTACAATTATCTCTATCTATAACAGTACTTTCTGTGGTAATTGTTATTGAAAATCTTCAAATTTTAAGAAAATTGTTAAAAATTGACTATGAAGGGCAATAACTCCTTAGGGGGTCAATTGACTATTTTGGTCATACTGACTTATTTTTAGTTCTTACTTTGCTGTACATTATTGCTGTTTACAGTTTATCTCTCTCTATCTATAATAATATTCAAGATAATAACAAAAAAACAGCAAAATTTCCTCAAAATTACCAATTCAGGGGCAGCAACCTAACAACCGATTATCCAATTCATCTGAAAATTCCAGGGCAGATAGATCGTGACCTGATCAACAATTTTACATCCTGTCAGATTTGCTCTTAATGCTTTGGTTTTTGAGTTATAAGCCAAAAACTGCATTTTACAACCATGTTATATTTTTAGCCATGGCGGCCAACTTGGTTTGTTGGCCGAGTTACCGGACAAATGTTTTTAACTAGATACCCCAATGATGATTATGGCCAAGTTTGGTTAAATTTGGCCCAGTAGTTTCAGAGGAGAAGATTTTTCTAAAAGATTACTAAGATTTACGAAAAATGGTTAAAACTTGACTATAAAGGGCAATAACTCCTAAAGTGGTCAACTGACCATTTTGGTCATGTTGACCAATTTGTAGATCTTACTTTGCTGAACATTATTGCTGTTTACAGTTTATCTCTATCTATAATAATATTCAAGATAGTAACCAAAAACAGCAAAATTTCCTTAAAATTACCATTTCAGGGGCAGCAACCCAACAACAGAATGTCCGATTAATCTGAAAATTTCAGGGCAAAAAGATCTTGACCTGATGAACAATTTTACTCGTGTGACTGTCAGATTTGCTCTAAATGCTTTGGTTTTTGAGTTATAAGCCAAAAACTGCATTTTATCCCTATGTTCTATTTTTAG
Organism: Mytilus edulis; assembly: GCA_019925275.1. Classification (NCBI taxonomy): domain Eukaryota; kingdom Metazoa; phylum Mollusca; class Bivalvia; order Mytilida; family Mytilidae; genus Mytilus; species Mytilus edulis. The sequence goes on along the minus strand of CM034361.1, from coordinate 37,006,200 downwards.
CCATGGTGGCCATCTTGGTTGGTTTGGCGGGGCACCGGACACATTTTTTAAACTAGATACCCCAATGATGATTGTGGCCAAGTTTGGTTAAATTTGGCCCAGTAGTTTCAGAGGAGAAGATTTTTGTAAAAGTTAACGACGACGGACGCAGGACGACGACGGACGCAAAGTGATGGGAAAAGCTCACTTGGCCCTTCGGTACAGGTGAGCTAAAAAACCCATCAAGGTTGAAGGTGGAAAGGGATCTATTTTGAGGATCTGAATAGGGTTTTTATATGGAAGAAATATACCAATTGTTTCAAGATTAATATGGGAAAAGACACAAACCATAAAGCTTGAAGGTCGAAGGAGTGGTCTCTATTTGAGATCTGAATGGGGTTAACAGAATAAAGAATAAAGATAAAAGAGAGATAAAGGGATGCAAAAGATAAAAAGATAACAGAAAACAGGTCAACATATTAATGAATGCAGAAATGAAGACCTCCATACAAGTCCTCTGTGCAATAGATTCTAGAGAGGTTTTCTGCCATACAAGTCCTCTGTGCAATAGATTCTAGAGAGGCTTTCTGCCATACAAGTCCTCTGTGCAATAGATTCTAGAGAGGTTTTCTGCCATACAAGTCAGCTGTGCAATAGATTCTAGAGAGGTTTTCTGCCATACAAGTCCTCTGTGCAATAGATTCTAGAGAGGTTTTCTGCCATACAAGTCCTCTGTGCAATATATTCTAGAGAGGTTTTCTGCCATACAAGTCCTCTGTGCAATATATTCTAGAGAGGTTTTCTGCCATACAAGTCCTCTGTGCAATATATTCTAGAGAGGTTTTCTGCCATACAAGTCCTCTGTGCAATATATTCTAGAGAGGTTTTCTGCCATACAAGTCCTCTGTGCAATAGATTCTAGAGAGGTTTTCTGCCATACAAGTCCTCTGTGCAATAGATTCTAGAGAGGTTTTCTGCCATACAAGTCCTCTGTGCAATATATTCTAGAGAGGTTTTCTGCCATACAAGTCCTCTGTGCAATAAATTCTAGAGAGGTGTTCTGCCATACAAGTCCTCTGTGCAATAGATTCTAGAGAGGTTTTCTGCCCATTTTGATAACCTAAGAAAAAGAATCCAGTCTAAAAGAAAAGAAACAGTTTAATGTAACTGATTTAGGTGTTCAACAGTTTTCATAGTAACCATTTGGTTTGTATTTTTCATTTGCAAAGAGATAAAAAAAAAAAAAAAAAAAACTTGCATCATTTATTTGTGAGAGTTTTAGATATGAATTTCTACCCTAAATTCTAACAATGAAGTGATGAAAGTTTTTGCTATAATTCACATGTTTCCCAACTTTTCATGTGAAATTTAAAAGTATATTTTTATATTATTACGTTTGAAATATTAATTATACATGTATTATATTATGTGAGCCTGTTCTGATGAACAATGCCATGATTATATATTTTGCAAATTTTACCTTTTATACAATCATGAGTTAAGTTATAACCTGACGAGGCATTCTAAATATTTACTGTTAATTAGTTTTAATTTTGTGGACGATAATTTTGGAAAATGGAGAACTGTTGTGAAACGCAAATCCAAGTAAAAAAGTGTATGTATTGGTCTAGATTGAAGTTTTCTTAATTTAATTTAAGAGTGATTGCCGTATTTAGTCAATTTCTGATTGCATCTTTATTCTGTTTTGTAAGTGTATACTTGTGTGCATTAATTAATTGTTCTGATAATAAACTATATCTCCATTAACATGTTGTTAACAGAGATAAAATGTTGTGTTCGAGTTGTACAAAATAGAGATATAAGCCAAAGATCAAATAGTTTTACTTCACCAGGTGCACTTTTCAATAATTTAAAATAGCTCTTCAAATGAAGATCATGGACTAAATGTTAAAAATTTCAAAATCAAATACCTATATTGAAGAACAAAAAATTTGTAAGGGTTCCGCGGAACCCAGTGTCTCGCCTACTTTTGCTGTAAATAGCAGGCTTAACAAAAATGAGAAAAAAAATCAATAAAAATATTCCTCTTGATACGATCTTTTGATTGTAAGAAGCTTCTGTCCAAGTTTGGTAAAAATCCAGGATAGTTTATGAATCTAATAAATGTTTTAAAAACTTTAACTGCAGACTGTATGTAATGTGAACTGGAAGAAAAACTAAGTCCATTTATAAGTAAAATACAGATACACAGGTACAAAATATTAACAAAATTTCCTTCTAGATACTAGCTTTTGATCATAAACAAGCTTCTGTCCAAGTTTGGTACAAATTTAAAATAGTATAAGAAATTAAGTTATTAATTTTTTTTTTAATTTAACCACAGAGTGCATGAATGTGTTGTTTCCTGGCAGAAAATCTAAGTCCATTTAAAAGTAAAATACGGAAAAAATGGATTTATTTTTTTTACAAAATTTTCTTCTGGATACTATCTTATGATCATAAACAAGCTTCTGTTCAAGTTTGGTGCAAACACAGGATAGTTTGAGAAAGTTATTAAAATTTTAAAAACTTTAACCACAGAGTGAATGTAATGTTTCCTGTAGAAAAACACAGAGTGAATGTAATGTTTCCCTGTAGAAAAACTAAGTCCATTTATATATAAAATACAGAAAAAATGGAATTTTATTTTTACAAAATTTACTTCTGGATACTATCTTATGATCCTAAACAACCTTCTGTCCAAGTTTGGTAGAAATCCAGTATAGTTTAAGAAAGTTATTAAAATTTCAAAAACTTTAACCACAGAGTGAATATTTGTGGACGCCGCCGCCGCCGCCGACGGAATGTAGGATTGCTTAGTCTCGCTTTTTCGAATAAAGTCGAAGGCTCGACAATAAAACCAAAGAGGGCCAAAGACCACAGCTATGTTGATTGATGTTTTAATTCAAAATGATGTCCATTTTTTTTTAAAGAAAATTTCACCTAACAAAATCTGTGTTTTCATTTCAGAACCAAGGTACAATCTGCATGGCTAGTGATACCCAAAAGACTAACTGTTAACCAGCAAAGATTAATGGTACCAATATTGCTGCACCAGATGTGTATTTCTCCAGAGAGATAGATGTTCCAAATATGATTTTAAGAAATATTTTCACTACAGTTTAATTTTTACATGACTTTCCTTGTTCAAAGAAGAAAGTAAATTTGGAAATGCATATCATAGATAGAGGAAAATGTGGTATGAGTGCCAAAGAGACATCTTTCCATCCAAGTAATAATTTATAAAAGTAAACCATTATAGGTCAAGGTACGGCCTTCGACATGGAACTTTGGCTCACACTGAACAGCAAGCTATAAAGGGCCCCAAAAATTACCAGTGTAAAACCATTCAAACAGGAAATTAACAGTCTAATCTATATAAAAAGTAGAAACTAAAGACACATATGAACTACATAAACAGACGATAAATACTGTACATCAGATTCCTAACTAAGGACAGATACAAATTTGCAGCGGGATTGAACGTTTTAATGGTACCAAACCTTCTCCTTTTTCTGGAACAATAATATAACATAATAACATAGTAAAACACACTATAAAATATCAATTGGAAGGCTTAACTCAATCAAATTATGCAAATTAACACACAATGAACGAATAAATTTGATCTGTGATACCTGAATACTAACACACAGTTAATAAAAATAATAAGGGATAAATAGTAGAGTCAAAAGTAAATAAACAGGTATAAACAAAGTTAAACCATGCACAATTTGTCAAGTCAGATAAGTGTTTAGCAAGGTAGGAAATTTTCCCATTGGCAATCATATCACATCTTCCCACATGTTTTTATCTATATAAGGAAATTCCTGAAGTTTTCAGTATTAAATGGTATAAATTACCTGTTCAAAACCAAAACTAGACAGCATAGTAAATAAATGGAGAATGTGTCCTCATGAACAAAAATGATGCCCCAGCTGGCATACATCATTATAAAGGGACAGAACGATAAAAGTGACGCTACACAAATTTGAAATTGAAGTATTGTGTAAAGATATCATAATGTATGGTCGAGGCAAACTAAAGTTACAGAACATAAACTAAAAATTTTGCATTTTTTTCCATTTATAAAGGGGCATAACTCTAGAACTGTCAAAGTGACGCCACCAAAATTCAAATGTTTAGAGTTTCGTGGTAATAAGCATTGTGTATAAGTTTAATAACATTTCGGTTGAGGCAAACTTCAGTTAGAGAACGGAAACTAAATTTTTTGTAATTTGTCCATTTATATAGGGCATAACTCTAGAACTATTAGAGTGAGTCTGAGTGACGCTACCAAAATTCCAACTTGATCCATATTTTGTGGTAATAAGCATTTTGTATAAGTATTATACCATCTGGTAGGGGTAAACTTAAGTTAAAGAATGGAAACTAAAAATGTTGCAATTTTTCCATTTTTTAAGGGGTATAACTCTAGAAAGGTTAAAGTGACCCATTAAATTTCAAATTTGATCTGAATTTTGTGGTAATAGGCATTGTGTATAAGTTTCATAACAATTGGTTGAGGAAAACTGAAGTTATAGAAAGGAAAACTATTTTTGGACGTACATAAGTAGGTACGTACAGATGGTCAAGGGTAAAACTTATGCCCCCTCCACTATGGCGGGGGGATAAAAATAAGACCTGTTGAAATTAGAAAAATGCCATGAATATTTTTAATATTTTGAAGTTTACATCTTACAACAATTTTAGACTGTCATGGTGATATTAAAAGTACAATGCATTAACATTTTTGATTGCAGGACCCTTAAAAGTTGTGTGAAATATAATTTTAAAAATGTGATAGAGAAAAATTGAACGAATAAAATGATTGGACTGATCTGTATAAATCATTTTTTTATACTTCCATTGGGTAGGTAGTGATGATAATGGACTATTATTCCAAAATTGTACCATCCTGTCAATAGCCAGCTTTATCATGATTAAAATACTCTGTTCATACCCTATTAGTTTTAATTCTCTTGGAGCATTTTGTAATCTGTGCTTCCTTGCCTTTCTATCTTTAGCATACCTGATGAACATTAGTCCAATTAAGAGTGCACTTAATGAAATTTCTCGCCAGTATCACATAAACTTAACATAATCAACATTCTATCAAAATACAGTCAAATAAACAATGCCAGACAGACATTTGTTGTTCACAGAACAATATCCATGATTATTTTTTTTAAATGTTTTGTTCATTTACAAAATATCAATCAGGATTGACTGTCTGTGCTGAAAAAATAATAAATTATCTGGGGCAATTAACAGCTTGGCATTTTATTTGTGTCCCTCCCATCTTATAAATGTCTGTATATATGAGTTTTGATGGGATGCTTTAACATTGATTTTTCTTTGTTTATACATCTTATGTATTCATACAAAAAGACAATTAATTGTTCTTGACATTTTACAGTTAAAACATATCACACATACAATACTCATGAAGATAAAAACTAAGTCACTGTTATCTGATCCAAACTTTTTTCTTCAGATAGATTTTTGAAATGAAAAAAATCCAGCAAATTGTTGACAACACCCTGGTCAAAAGGACGCTTCACTCTTCCAAATTTATCCTGCATATAGGCATACTTTTTAAAAGCTAAACCTTCATTTGTGGTCACATTAATGGCTGCATTATAAATCTGAAAGTACAAACATAAAAAATATACAATACTAAGACAGAAAAATACTTAATTTTTGCGCCTGTCCCAAGTCAGGAGCCTCTGGCCTTTGTTAGTCTTGTATGATTTTTAATTTTAGTTTCTTGTGTATAATTTGGAGTTTAGTATGAAGTCCATTATCACTGAACTAGTATAGATATTTGTTTAGGGGCCAGCTGAAGGACGCCTCTGTCTGTGAGAGTTTCTAGCTACATTGAAGACCTGTTGGTGACCTTCTGCTGTTGTCTGTTCTATGTTCGGGTTGTTGTCTCTTTGACACATTCACCATTTCCATTTTCAATTTTATTCAGTATTTTTTTTTTACTTCCTTAATGTGTGATTCTTTGTTACACTTGAAAAAATGTTAATTTTAAAAATTGTGTATGCCAAAAACTAACCTGTGTAAACTAGAACTTAAATGACATTTAAAAGCAATATAAAAGTTTGCATTTAACCGACAGTTTCATCATCTGATTATCAATATCACAGAAAACAATCAGATTTTTTACTAAAACAACTTGTTTTCAAAGAATATTTCAGTGTGAACAAACATAAAAAAAACAATAAAAACAATAAAAGAAAAGTTCCAGTGTCCCCTGTGTTGCACATATTTTATCTGTCCAAATGCCAATAATTACTAAAATAAAATGTATTTTCTTCTTTTAATTTTTCAAGTTATCTTAGCGAGTTGATGTCTTGAGAGCAATTTCCGATATATATTTAATACTTCCAAAGAGGATGAACTCATTAAAAATATTTGATTGAAACTTTATTACCATTAACTTACCATCATAACTTGTTATAAAACTTACCGCTAGTACAAAAAGTCCAAAAGCTGAAAAAGCATAGAATCCCATCAGGAGAACATAGAACTTGTATAGCCAGTTCCATTCCAAATAGTTGTTGATAGTATGAATGCTCAATTTAAAACTGATAGCCAAAACTATAGAAACACAGGTTGTAAATAATGCAAAAGATCCCCTGAAAAAGATGTGACATTGTGAACATTGTTATTATAATGTCTGTGAGAATATATACCTTGTCCCAACGTTATGTTCTAGTAAACTGACAGAATAAAAATTGGTATAGAAATAAATACCTTCAATTGTGAACACAGAGATATGTCTTAGCTTTCTAACATATTCATAAACTTGTTGTTCTCCTAAACAATCGTTGATGCTGCTGAAGGTGGAAACAGCTCACTATCTCCATTATTACTAAGTACCAAACAATAGTTAATTGTACCTCAAATTATGCTGATGAGTCATTATGGTATTACTACCGAGTTCTCCTAAACTTGAACTTTTGGCTACAGATTTACTGCAGTTATATATATATTTAGACATACAAGACCTATTTTACCAATAAGTCATTATGTAAAGTCTCTTCAATATTCATGTGCTATTTTAAAAATCATACACACAATATATTTAATGAACAAAGAAATAAGCTGCCATATTTGATGTTATAACTTATAAGTTATATAGTCTTAAGGTGTTGTATCAAGACAAATTGTAAAGGTAAATTTAGAACTCAAAGATCAATAGAAAGTTTTCAGAAGAAATATACAAAAATAACTTAAAACACAGCAGTTAAGATAAATATCCAAACCTACCTATTTTTATATCCTACACAGTTGTATATATATGGACAATGATGATCAAACACATTTACACATCTGTTACAAACTCTACAATGTTTGGATCGCAGTGGTTTTACGAGGCGACATGTGTGGCACAGTGTACAGAGTAAATTTTGTCCTACAGTTTTATCACTACAAATGACTAGCTGCAAAATAAAGTAAAAAAAATTCTTTAAGAATTAAATTGATTGATTGATTGATTAATTGGTGTTTGACACCACTTTCAATACTATTGTGCTATTTCATAGCTGGAAGATGCCTAAGTGTCCAAACATATCCACAACCTTCAGTATGAAAATTGATTGTCTAAAGTTCAGCTCACCTGCTACATGCAGGAATTGAACTCACAATCTCAGTTTGACAGGCAAGTGATACAATAGTTGACTACTTATACCACTTGTCCACAGAGTTAAGACGAGATATATTGTGTGTCCCTTGACTCCCCTCTACATCTTCTAGATGAAGGCAATTGAATATGGCTTTCTACCCTTGAGGTAGCATGTACATAATCTATCCTCCCTTATGATTATTCATTTTATGTTACAGGGTTAATAATACAGAGAAAAAAATCTCTGGATGTCCTTTCTGTCACTTAAATAATTAACTATTTATCAATTAATGTATCTTATTTTTGTTGGAAGGGGTGTGATTTTTTTCTTTCTCTATTTACACTATCATGACTAATGAAAGTATGCTTTAATAATCCTGATAATGATCAGACCTACCTGTTTTATGGCCATGTCATACTCTGGTACATTTCTTGGTAAATATCCTGGATCTGTTGTACTGGCATGGAACAAACAAATCCACAACACAATGTTGAAAAAAAGAAACACCACATGTAACATCGGAAAGTCAGACCAAGTATATGGTAAACACTGAAATTAGAAAATCAAAAAATATAATCTTATACAAAGTATTTGTAACTTAAGAAATAATTCATGGAAGCCATAGATTGTTGGAAATTTACACATGGCCTGGGCCGTGATATTCGAATTTTATCCTGAGCATTAGCGAGGGATAAAATTAACGAATATCACGGCCCAGGCCATGTGTAAATTTCCAACAATATATGGCTTCCATGAATTATTTCGATTCTAATAGGACAAATACGGTCATTAAACAAGAGGCTCTAAAGAGCCTGAATCGCTCACCTTAATTCTTTTGGTTAAATCTCTCATCAATGATTATTTTGGCTTTTCAATTTATTTAAATGTTTTTTGGATTCAAAAGCCAAAAAAAATAATCATTTTCGCCTATGTTCTATTTTAGCCATAGGAGCTATGTTTCTTGACATACAAGGAAATAAAATATAAAATTTATACTAGATACTCTGAAACTCATTTAGCCTAAGTTTGGCTGAAATTGATACAGCAGTTTCAAAGGAGAAGATTTTTTAAAGTAAGTCAAAATGATGAACAAATTGTGAAAAAAAGTCTTTAAAGGGCAATAACTCCTTAAGGGGTCAATTGACAATTTTGGTCAAATTGACTTAATTGAAGATCTTACTTTGCTGAACATTATTGCTGTTTACAGTTTATTTCTATCTATAATAATATTCAAGATAATAAACAAAAACAGCAAAATTTCCTTAAAATTATCAATTCAGGGGCAGCAACCCAACAACAGGTTGTCTGATTCATCTGAAAATTTCAGGGCAGATAGATCTTGACCTGATAAACAATATCACCCAACGTCAGATTTGCTCTAAATGCTTTGGTTTTTGAGTTATAAGCCAAAAACTGCATTTGACCACTATGTTCTATTTTTAGCAATGGCGACCATGTTTGTTGATAGATCACAACTTCTGATACAATTTACAAACTAGATACCCTAAGGAACATTCAGTTAAAGTTTGGAAGTATTTGGCCAAGTAGTTTCAGAGGAGAAGATTTTTGTAAAAGATTACTAAGATTTACGAAAAATGGTTAAAAATTGACTATAAAGGGCAATAACTCCTAAAGGGGTCAACTGACCATTTCCGTTATGTTGACTTATTTGTAAATCTTACTTTGCTGAACATTATTCCTGTTTACAGTTTATCTCTATCTATAATAATATTCAAGATAATAACCAAAAACAGCAAAATTTCCTTAAAATTACCAATTCAGGGGCAGCAACCCAACAACGGGTTGTCTGATTCATCTGAAAATTTCAGGGCAGATAGATCTTGACCTGATAAACAATATTACCCCATGTCAGATTTGCTCTAAATGCTTTGGTTTTTGAGTTATAAGCCAAAAACTGCATTTGACCCCTATGTTCTATTTTTAGCAATGGCGACCATGTTTGTTGATAGATCAAAACTTCGGATACAATTTATAAATAAGATACCCTAAGGAACATTCAGTTAAAGTTTGAAAGTATTTGGCCCAGTAGTTTCAGAGGAGAAGATTCTAGTAATAGTTTACGACGACAGACGACGGACGACGACGGACGACGACGGACGACGACGGACGACGACGGACGCCAAGTGATGGCATAAGCTCACTTGTCCCTTCGGGACAGGTGAGCTAAAAACTGAAGCGAGGGTGGGCATGCTGTGTGTGTGGCTGTTCTTTTTTATTCCCTGTTAGATAAAGCTCAAATATCTTTATAAATATGTAGCTTGCGTAGGTTATTTCGTGAATAACTGCTAGAAAGAAACTTTTTAATTCTTTAAATTCTCAAACCCAACATTTGCCATTTTTAATTTACATGTTTTTCTTGTAAGCTTCCTTCAAATCCAAAGTTGACATTTTGTAACTAAGGAGCCGCCATGTTGACTTGCTGAAATGAGTAAATATGCGAATAATGCAATAGAATAGAAAAATAAAACAAAACCTACCTCAAAAATCAGTTTTAATACAATATCAGACGAATTCCGATGGTTTACGTAACAGAAAACTTTCAACTTTAGCGGTTTCATTTGTATGACGTCATGTTTTGAAATGACTTAAATGCGCCAAAAAGATTAATAGACTTTCACAGAATTTTTTTTTTTTTTTTTTTTGTTGATTTCTCCGAGCTCTTGTGCATTACTTCTTTTTTGTTATGCATACGAATAAGAATAAAAATTATTTTGTCTTTTTTTAATTGCACTTTTTAAAACAATAAAATCACCAAAGGTTCTGCAAATAGGTTCCAATAAATGTAGATTTACGTGGGAAGTATATTGTAACAGCCATTATTATGTATATCTCTGAGTCTGCGCTAAGTATATTTTATCGAGAATTTTATCACAGTGTTGTTTACAAGGCTAAAGAAGCACGTCATATTAGAATTTGAAATAATATACTATTATGCTACTTTTATTTTTATAAAGAAAGTTACTACAAGAAGGACCATCCAATTACAACCCTTCATACAGGAATGTTTATTTTATTTTCTATCCTTTGATTTCTTGCCTTAAAAGACCATATTGCAAATCTACTATTACTGTTACCAGGGGCGGATCCAGCCATTTTAAAAAGGGGGGTTCCAACCCCCGGAACCCCCCCCCTCTGGATCCCCGCCTGGTTACAATTTCTACCATGAATAAAAGAACTAATTCCAATGTCCCAAATGTTGCACATGTTTAATCTATTCAAGTGCAATAACTAAAAAAAACAAGAGCTGTCAAAATGACAGTTAACCGGATTCTTTAACATTTATTTGTGTTCTGGCATTTATCAATATTACAAGGACCAAAACTCCTAATAGGTAAAATTTATGATTATCAATATCAAACTTGACTTCCATGTTGTCAACAATAACAACATATAAACTAGATAGAAAATGTTCCTCTAGCAGGAAAACTGAGTGCCCTTAATGCATAAAGTAAGAAAAAATTACTAAGTCCACCTACCTAGGATTTTGAAAATATCTAAAACAAGAGGCTCTCAAGAGCCTGAATCGCTCACCTTAATTCTTTTGGTTAAATCTCTCATCAATGATTATTTTGGCTTTTCAATTTATTTAAATGTTTTTTGGATCGTCCTATTTTCTTCAAAAGCCAAAAAAATAATCATTTTCTCCTATGTTCTATTTTAGCCATAGGAGCTATGTTTCTTGACATACAAGGAAATAAAATATAAAATTTATACTAGATACTCTGAAACTTATTTAGCCTAAGTTTGGCTGAAATTGATACAGCAGTTTCAAAGGAGAAGATTTTTTAAAGTAAGTCAACATGATGAACAAATTGTGAAAAAAGTCTTTAAAGGGCAATAACTCCTTAAGGGGTCAATTGACAATTTTGGTCAAATTGACTTAATTGAAGATCTTACTTTGCTGAACATAATTGCTGTTTATAGTTTATTTCTATCTATAATTATATTCAAGATAATAAACAAAAACAGCAAAATTTCTTTAAAATTACCAATTCAGGGGCAGTAACCCAACAACAGGTTGTCTGATTCATCTGAAAATTTCAGGGCAGATAGATCTTGACCTGATAAACAATAAAATCCATGTCAGATTTGCTCTAAATGCTTTGGTTTTTGAGTTATAACCCAAAAACTGCATTTGACCCCTATGTTCTATTTTTAGCAATGGCGACCATGTTTGTTGATAGATCACAACTTCAGATACAATTTACAAACTAGATACCCTAAGGAACATTAAGTTAAAGTTTGGAAGTATTTGGCCCAGTAGTTTCAGAGGAGAAGATTTTTGTAAAAGATTACTAAGATTTACGAAAAATGGTTAAAAATTGACTATAAAGGGCAATAACTCCTAAAGGGGTCAACTGACCATTTCCGTCATGTTGACTTATTTGTAAATCTTACTTTGCTGAATATTATTCCTGTTTACAGTTTATCTCTATCTATAATAATATTCAAGATAATAACCAAAAACAGCAAAATTTCCTTAAAATTACCAATTCAGGGGCAGCAACCCAACAACGGGTTGTCTGATTCATCTGAAAATTTCAGGGCAGATAGATCTTGACCTGATAAACAATATTACCTCATGTCAGATTTGCTCTAAATGCTTTGGTTTTTGAGTTATAACCCAAAAACTGCATTTGACCCCTATGTTCTATTTTTAGCAATGGCGACCATGTTTGTTGATAGATCAAAACTTCGGATACAATTTATAAATTAGATACCCTAAGGAACATTCAGTTAAAGTTTGAAAGTATTTGGCCCAGTAGTTTCAGAGGAGAAGATTCTTGAAATAGTTTACGACGACAGACGACAGACGACGACAGACGACAGACGACGGACGACGACGGACGCCAAGTGATGGCATTAGCTCACTTGTCCCTTCGGGACAGTTGAGCTAAAAATGAATGAATTGTATGGTTTTCAAATGGAAAGGCAAAAATAAAGCTCTTTCAAGAACCGTAACTCCTGAACGGTAAAAGTCAAAATCGTCATTATTGAACTTGACCTCCATTTTGTTGTCAGTAACAACATATTAAAATTTTAAAAGGTTTGGTTGAACGGTTCATGAGTAAATGCACGGACACAACATTTTTTAAACTTTCAAGAACCGTAACTCCTGAACGGTAAAAGTAAAAATCGTGCTTATTGAACTTGACCTCCGTTTTGTTGTCAGTAACAACATATTAAAATTTTAAAAGGTTTGGTTGACTGGTTCATGAGTAAATGCACGGACACGACATTTTTTAAACTTTCAAGAACCGTAACTCCTGAACGGTAAAAGTAAAAATCGTCATTATTGAACTTGACCTCGGTTATGTTGTCAGTAACAACATATTAAAATTTTAAAAAGGTTTGGTTGAACGGTTCATGAGTAAATGCACAGACACAATATTTTTTAAACTTTCAAGAACCGTAACTCCTGAACAGTAAAAGTCAAAATTGGTCATTATTGAACTTGACCTCCATTTTGTTGTCAGTAACAACATATTAAAATTTTAAAAGGTTTGGTTGAACGGTTCATGAGTAAATGCACGGACAACATTTGGTTGCTGCCCGGCCGCCCGATGTACATCCCCAAATCAATAACCGACATTTTTGACACAAAAATCCCGTTAAAAAACATTGCATAAAAAAAACAAATGAAAAGTTTGATATAACTTTTAATTTCATGGTTGCAGCATACAAATCGTATTGTAAGAATTGAATGCTCCATACAAAATGTACTTACAACCCAATAAAAGTATAAATAAAAGCATTCTATTTTTAAATAAATAGTTTAACTTACCAGTCCAACATACATTGGATAGCCCCAACACAGAAAATTAATCATGAAAAACAAAACTGATTTCCTTCCACTGCCAAGTGTATTAAAAGCTAAAGATCTGTAATTAAAAAACATGTTGTAGAAAACAGATAACTTTGCTCACAAATCATAACTGAACATTGCTTTTATATTTGCTTGTTTAATACCTTTTATGTTTAAAGATGCATATATTTGTTTTAACTTTACGAAGCATAATCCAACCAATAACACTGTATATATGACGAAATGCATTTCAATATAAATAAAATAAGTTGTGATATGATTGCCATTGAAGTAGCTGGTATCCTATATAGCAAAGGACAGCATATAAAATTATGAACTTTTAAACTGTACTTTATAAGTGTAATCATATTTATTACAAAATACAGAATTGATTAAATAAAAAACACAAAAAAAAAAACAAGAGTGCACACACTGAAATGTCTCGCCTTCTATACTAATCATTGATATTATGTTGATAGTCCAAAGTATAAAGCTAAGCTTTATTACAACTGTCACATAAACTTAACATGAACCAAGATAACTAAACAAAGACCAATGAACCTTGAAAATTAGGTCAAGGTCAGATAAACCATGCCAGGCAGACATGTACAGCTAACAATGCTTCTATAAAACATATACAGTTGACCCATTACTTAAAGTTAAAGAAAAATAGACCAAAACACAAAAACTTAACACTGTGCAATGAACCGTGAAAATGAGGTCACGGTCAAATAAAACCTGCGCGACTGACATAAAGATCATAAAATATTTCCATACACCAAATATAATTGACCTATGGCATATAGTATTAAATAAAAAGACCAAAACTCAAAAACTTAACTTTGACCACTGAACCATGAATATGAGGTCAAGGTCACATGACATCTGCCCTCTTAGACATGTACACCTTACAATCATTCCAAACAACAAATATAGTAGACCTATTGCATATAGTATGAGAAAAACAGACCAAAACACAAAAATTTAACTAAAACCACTGAACCATGAAAATGAGGTCAAGGTCAGATGACACCTGCCAGTTGGACATGTACACCTTACAGTCTTTCCATACACTGAATATACTAGCCCTATTGCTTATAGTATCTGAGATATGGACTTGACCACTAAAACTTAACCTTGTTCACTGATCCATGAAATGAGGTCGAGGTCAAGTGAAAACTGTCTGACAGACACGAGGACCTTGCAAGGTATGCACATATCAAATATAGTTATCCTATTACTTATAATAAGAGAGAATTCAACATTACAAAAAATTTGAACTTTTTTTTCAAGTGGTCACTGAACCATGAAAATGAGGTCAAGAACATTGGACATGTGACTGACGGAAACTTCGTAACATGAAGCATCTATATACAAAGTATGAAGCATCCAGGTCTTCCACCTTCTAAAATATAAAGCTTTTAAGAAGTGAGCTAACACCGCCGCCGCCGCCGCCACCGCCGGATCACTATCCCTATGTCGCGCTTTCTGCAACAAAAGTTGCAGGCTCAACAAAAACTATCAAAGTTTTTTTTATTAAACCATGTTGGTGTAGCAGTTTTGAAAAATGGAAAATACAAAAGCCATCTTGGACTTTTAATGATTGGTAAAGATTTTAACTTTGATAAAATTAATTTGTTTCAGAATTTCATTCAAATGAGGACATTCATGCTACTTTATTTTAGGGTAAAAAATCTATTAAATAATATAAGATAAAACATTCATTGCTAACACAGAAAAAGGTTTAGGTCTAAACAAAATCTTTATGAGGGGAGATAACTTTTTTAATTTATTTTTTCTTTATTTTTCATGCTATGTAGCAACAATTTGGCTGCAGAAGTCAAATTTATTTTAAATTTTGTTTCCATTAAGTATTTAACAAGAACTATCTTCTCAATTTTTCCACAAAATGTAATCATTTAATTCTGGACACACTTTGTTCATCCTCCTGTATAAATTTGATTTTGTACAATCTGTAACTTGAAAACAATTTCTATAACATATACATTATATGTTATTCAGGTCTCAGACAGGGTATATACTGTGACATTCCCAGCTTAGAGGTTATATCCCCTGAGCCTTCGGCTCAGGGGATATAAGCCCTAAGCTGGAATGTCACAGTATATACCCTTTCTGAGACCTGAATTACACATATATTACGGATTACCCCTGACTTAATGTTATTTTCCAGTGCAGGTATTTGTTGACAACACATATATATCGAAAAACCCAACCTGATATGTTTGGCATACGTGAAGGATTTTCTAATTTGCTGTGATTATAATTTTATCGTGTATGTTATAATTTATAATAACACTTTTAACATTAAATTTAAGTATTAAAAGCGTAAATTGCGTGATTTTGTATCAAACATGTATTATTGACTGAAGCATGTCATTATTTTCCTTCTGTGAGCCTCTGACAGTCTGATAGCTTTTGACTACGTCACATAGTAACGGTGTTATGATGACGTTTTTGAGGTTCCAATTGGGGATAAAAACGTCGTATATACCCCGGCAGTTTCCTGAATATATACTGACATCTCTGTGTTGTTATCCAATCACAAACCTCAACACATTTGTAATCCGTAATATATCTTAATACTACATTTTGTAATAGCAAAATATAAAATTAATTTTCAACAAAGTCTAAATAGACTTTCTTTTTTATTTTAACATGTAAAAGTTGTGTACCCGAAACTTCTTTTGAAGGATGTATAAAAGTAACATACATTGGATCGTGGTTGTGTCAGAAACATACATTGTACCGGTATATCCTCCCTAAGGACTTGTGTAAGATCTTGTGCCGACAAACTTCCCAAAATGTATAAATGGCAATGTTCATCTTGTGCCTTTAGAAACCCTGGACATCAGTATCATATAAAGAAAGTGTGCAGCACAAATACCAATGAAATGAAGTGATTGAATGATAAAATATTCCAATCCTCTAAAAACTTTAGCATTGACACACTTCCCCATAGAAATGAAGTGATTGAATGATGATATATTACAATCCCTTAAAAACTTAAGCATAGATAACCTTCCCCATTATATAAAAATCTAATACATGGGTCAATTAGATAATAAATATAAAATATTTTTGTCGTTACCAGTACATGCATTTTTATAATACTGTTGAATATGAATATCATGTTATTTTACATTGTCCTGTTTACAATGATCTTAGACAAGTTTTTAATTTTTACTGAGTCTCTTAAAATTGATGAACTTTTTAATAGTATAACAGATTGTCAGAAAATGGTATTCAGTGTTTTCCATTCAGCATTTAAGCCTGGCGAGCCAACCACCTTCCAATTTTAGGAGGGGGTCGGCTTATTTTTCAAATACCTTATTTTCATTTTCGAATCAAGAAATTATAAGATTATGTGCCAAAACCTGTAATTTTATTCTGAAAAGACGCAGAGATTTTTATATTGTAAATAATAATTGAATAATTATGTTGTATAATTTTACCATTCATGTTTAATATCTATTATGTACAAATATATTGTTTAAGTTGATTAAAGTCTCTCATAAATCTGTACAGATTGGCTTACGTATACAAAATGTATCTTTTATAAATGTATTGTGTAATTTTATACTATTTTAGCAATGTAAAACATTTTTGTATGTATATAATTAAAGAATCCTTAAAAGGTTAAAATCCTCTTACTCATTACTCATCAAAACTTCAACTTTTTTGAAAACATAAAACAATTTCAATAGTGTAAACACATGGCAAGCAAGCAAATAATTAGGAATGTTCCATTAAAACATGTTTCATCTACATAAAAAGAAGGCACTTTAAAATCCCATGTGGAAATTGTACCCTGCTTTGCATGTGAAAATGCATTCAAAACATAAAAAAAATATCCAAAAGTGCCTTCCCAGAGTGCAACATATCATAAAATGAAACAGCCATTAAGCAGTTATTTGAATTCAAACCAATTAAAAGCATAAACCAAAAAGCAACGCATTATAATCCAGCAGCAAAGTTAGCATAAAGCATTTATTGTATACAAGATCAATTAAAAAACATACAATTGCTTACAGATATACTTACCAATAACTATTCAATAATAAAACACTACCAGTAGTCTAATATTTTTACAATCCCTTCAGATGGAGCACATCTAGAAGATACATTGGCTTCAGAATGCACAGCACTTTTGTTTAAGCAAAAAATACTGTGGATTCATTTATTTGCGTTGCTTCCAATTTTCGTGGATTGATGAAAACCTGTATTTTCATGGATATTTGATTTCGTGGTTTTGCCAAAATCTGCATACAACCCCATAGATAATATGCAGTTCGTATCCAAGTTCCAACGAATAATAATGAATCCACAGTATGTATATTAATGAAAATAATATGTACCCTGGTATGCCATTCTGTCAACATTATGTTAAATTCACAAATATTGCCTTTTTTAAAAGTCTATAACTAATAACTGATTTTACAGTTCTGAAGCCAAGGAAATCAAGATGCTCTGTATTATTGTCAGCACATACATGTATAATATATAAAAATCTATTTAGAGAACAAATCCTTACCAACAATAGTGTTATTTGTTGTCACTGCTACATGTATCTAAAAGTACATTATGTTTAAACTAAAAGTACATTCGTTATCTCCTTTTTTAAATAAAGTTTTCACATCAACTGTCCTTATTGTTATAGTATATACACTAAAATTCCATTGAAAGCAGCAAATAAAATAAATTAGAGGCTCTAAAGAGCCTCTGTGGCTCACCTTGGTCTATGTGAATATTAAACAAAGGAAGCAGATTGATTCATGACAAAATTGTGTTTTGGTGATGGTAATGTGTTTGTACATCTTACTTTACTGAACATTCTTGCTGCTTACAATTATCTCTATCTATAATGAACTTGGCCCAGTAGTTTCAGTGGAAAATGTTAGTAAAAATTTACAAATTTTATGAAAATTGTTATTGACAATAACTCCTTAGGGGGTCAATTGACCATTTTGGTCATGTTGACTTAATTTTAGGTCTTACTTTGCTGTACATTATTGCTGATTACAGTTTATCTCTATCTTTATAAATATTCAAGATAATAACAAAAAACAGCAAAATTTCATTAAAATTACCAATTCAGGGGCAGCAACCCAACAACAGTTTGTCCGATCCATCTGATAATTTCAAGGCAGATAGATCTTGACCTGATAAACAATTTAATCCCGTCAGATTTGCTCTAAATGCTTTGGTTTTTGAGTTATAAGCCAAAAACTGCATTTTACCCCTATGTTCTGTTTCTAGCCGTGGCAGCCATCTTGCTTGAATGGCTGGGTCATCAGACACATCTTTTAAACAAAATAACCCAAAGATGATTGTGGCGAAGTTTGGATTAATTTGGCCAAGGAGTTTTAGAGTAGATTTTTGTAAAAGATTACTAAGATTTACGAAAAATGGTTAAAAATTGACTACAAAGGGCAATAACTCATAAAGGGGTCAACTGACCATTTCAGTCATGTTGACTTATTTGTAAATCTTACTTTGCTGAACATTATTGCAGTTTACAGTTTATCTCTATCTATAAAAATATTCAAGATAATAACCAAAAACAGCAAAATTTCTTTAAAATTACCAATTCAGGGGCAGCAACCCAACAACGGGTTGTCCTATTCATCTGAAAATTTCAGGGCAGATAGATCTAGACCTGATAAACAAATTTACCCCGTCAGATTTGCTATAAATGCTTTGGTTTTGGAGTTATAAGCCATGATAGCAATTTTTGGCCAATCAATGCATTTGAATGGGAGCATATAGTTGGAAACCCCCCTTTACTCTGTGTTGGGAACCCGCCTTTTTAAAATGGCTGGATCCGCATCTGTATTGGATATTTAATTTGATTCCATTGAAAATTTCATCAAAACTGATAAAATCCACTAGAATTAATTCACTGAGAATGATAATGAATCCACCTAAATTTTTTAAAAAACATGGAGGGAAAGGTGATTATAATGAGTGTTCCATAATGTAGCTGAAATCTTAGTCCATAAATATTTCAGGATGAGACAGACTTGTAATTTCCTTCAATCTATAAGTCAGTTCATTCAACACTCAATAAAGGAAATTTAAGCACTTATCAGACAAACAAATCACTTGACTTGTGAAATACATGTATAAACAACACTTTGATGAGATGAGAGTCACCTTATTTGTATTTCAAAGTGCCAGTCTGCCAAAGAATCAGGCAGTGGTGAAAACATGACAAAAAAAACCCCACCCTATTTGACATTGATTTCAGTTCATAATATGTAGTTATGCACAAAAATAACATTCAATTCCATTTTCTGTTCTGGTACATGTAATAGAAGATACAATTTGGTTGAAATGCACTAGAAATTAATGAATAAGGGGAGATAACTCTGTAATTTGCTATCATTCTAACTAATTTTCTAACCAAGTTATTTGATATTACCAGACACACACAAACGAAAGACTAATACTTTTGAACTCAGGATGACGGTTATTATTAGACAGCATGATTAGCTTGGTGGTTTTTTTTTAATCATGTTTTAATTTTTACCTAAATTGCCTGATTCTTACAAAGACTGGCATTTTAAAAACAAGAAATATTTCCTGAACAAATGTCTACTTACATTAGATCTATCTTAGAAAAAAACTTGTTTTTCTTTATTTGTTTTTGTAGATAATCTACCATTTCTGTGTTATTGCTAGCAGACGCTAACATCAATGGAGTCTTTCCACCTGTGTCTGCTTTATTGATGTCTAACTCATGCTAAAGAATAAAATATAAACAACATCCACTGAAAATTACTGAATAAATTTTGTAAAACAAGTTGTTCTGATAAGCACTGATCTATTGTGAATTCATTATTATTTGTTGTATACCATGGCCAGTTTTCTTGGCTTTCGTTGATACTTGTTAACCACGATTTTCAAATGTTCATTGAATTACAAATTTTCTATAGGCTTTGTATGAAAAGGATTGGCAAAACCATGAAAATGCAAGTTTTCCTCACGAAAATTGATACCCCACGAAAATAAATTAATCCACAGTATTTGGAATTTAAAGGACTATGAAATAGGCAAAACAAAATGAAAATATTCTATATTATGGGTTGAATATTCAATTTCAAGATAGTTTTAAACAACTAAAATATAAGCTTACTTACTCTTATAAACAGAGCGCTTTGATTATACACTGATCATGATCACTACCGGTAATTAATGAAAATTTATATCCAAGTTAAAACGAAATCCCCATGATAGATTATAAACAAATCGAATCAATAACAATTGTAAGCAACAATAACATTCATGTGCTGATCTTACCAATGACATTGGTAAGATCAGCATAATAACAATGAAATTTTTGCTATTTTTGACTGTTTATACTCTATCAGTTTGGAATAATCAGTTACTGTATTAATGTGATAATTTTCAGGGTTTTTTTTAAAAATTTTGAAAGTCCTGTAAAATGGTAGAAAATTTAAATATTCCATTTGCAAATACATGTAGATTACACAAAGATTTGTCTATACAAATCCTTTATTTACACAAATAAACAGCATTTATGCCAAGGATACACTCCATGCTTAATATCCAAATTTTACCCATGTGCAAAAAAGTTGCTGCATTAAACTCTTTTGATACAAGGAGTGCTTATCAGAATTTCAGTCAGACATGTAGACATTCTGTTTCTGTCTGTCTGAAGCCAGAAGCTTGTGATTCGGTGGTTGTCATTTGATGTGGTGTATCATTTTTGCTTTTCATTCATTATTTTGTACATAACTCAGGTCGTTAGTTTTCTACATGTTTTATTTTTGTACATTTGTCATTTCTGGGCCTTTTACAGCTGAGTAAGTGGTATGATTTTTACTCATTGTTGAAGGCCATACAATGATCTATAGTTGTTAATTTCTGTGTCATTTTGTCTCTTATGGAGCGTTGTCTCATTGGCAATCATACCACATCTTTTTTTTATATTTATTAACAAAACAGTTTGAATGTATTTAATATGAATTTCACAATAACAAACCTTAACATGCAATTCCTGAACAGCTTTCAAGTTATTATTCAAGCAAGCAAGGTGTAATGTTGATTGTCCATATTTGTTTATTTCTTTGGGATTCAGACCACAATGGATTAAATATCTCATTAGTTCCATATGACCTGAAAATTTAAAATACAACATTGCAATAATAATGTATTATTTATATAAGCTGATTGTGTTAAGAATTCATGTCTTCAAAACTACAATGTATATCTTCATATACAATGTCTGGTGCTTAGCGGGTTACTTTAAGATGAAGTGAACTTATTTAACTTTCTCTGGTCATTTATAGATCACTTCTGGGATATCATGGCACCAAATCTCCTTGCAATTTGCACGGTGCACTAGACCACTTGACCACCTAGGCTCGACAAAATCAAGCTTCAGGTTGCCAGGTGTTAACTTTCCTCATAAGTTTTCATCTAGCATCATAACACAGTACATGTACATGATATATAAGGTATGAAGATGGAATATTATATTACAAATCAGCTGAATAACTTTATACTGTGGAATCATTTATTTTAATGGGTATCAATTTTCATGGATTGAGAAAAATTAGCATTTTTGACAATATTGATTTTTGTGGTCTGCCAATCTCTTTTTACAAAGCCTATGGAACATTTGTAATTCGTTGAACATTTGAATTTGTGGTTCAACTGTACCCCCGAAAGCCATGAAAACTGGCATCTAACAAATAATGATGAATCCACAGTATATATATTAGATGCTATGATTATATGCAAAATTGCCTATTTAAAACAACCAGGTGACATGTTTCTTTCTTGTCTCTTTTTTCTTGTTTTTTTGGAGGGGCAGGGGAAACAAATCAGTTTTCAAAATAAAAATATTGTTTTTTTACCATAAAACACAGCCCAGTGTAAGACACTGTTTCCATCTTCATCTACTGTCTGTGGCTTGGCACCTTTTCCCATCAAGAAACTTACTAACACTGTATGGCCATATTGAGCTGCCATAATTATAGGTGTACATCCTTTATTGTCAACAACATTGACAGAAACACCTGCCTGGAGTAAAATATCAACTATTGCTACATGTCCATTCACACATGCCCAATGAATTGGATGGGCCCCTAGTTCATTGTTGCTAGGCTTATCTATAGGTCCATTGCTGTCTAATATTAACCGGACTATTTCTTCATGACCTCTGAAGCATGCCCAGTGAGCAGGTGTGTATCCTTTATCATCTTGAAGGGAAAATACTGAAGATCCTTCAACTGCTGATATTGCCTGGACAGATTCTAACAAGCTGAAATGACATAATCCTAATGTAATAATAATAAATGCTTTGTTTAAAGAGGGTAAAATCAGTAAGTACAATACTAATCTCCCCTGATGCCCTCTGAATAATTCAAAATATAACAATAATATAATATATACATTTACATACATAAAACTTTTTATGCAAAACAAATGGCAAAAAAACATACAGAATCGTTTCAAAAACATATTTTGTTAATGTCAGATATATAAAAGACAAATAAATGGAATCTTTTAAAATATAGATAAATTTCATCTGATAATTACATTTTTAGTTTAGGAATTAAACAAGAAATTAAAATAACTTTGTTTGAACTGTTTTCTGTCATTTCTATCTTTTTGATTTCTACAGGAATACTGTTCCAATGAACCGGTATACTGAAATGTTTTTTTCATAAAATTTGTTCTTGGACGAGGTATGAAAAGACAATTATTGTGACTTATTGTCCGATGAATGCAAAGAATATCTTGCATAAACATTTTGGTTATTGTAAAATAATTGACAAAGACAATCAGATGTAATACTATTTACACACTTATACATTAATACTCCTTTGTGATATATGTGATTCTTTTTTGAAAAGTTAACCATCCTAATTGGTTGAATACATTTTTTAACGGTGTATCACATGGTTTGTTAAGAATGATTCAGGCTCGTCTTTTTTGTAATTTTAACCATTATTTAGACTACTTGTTTCTGTTCATATTGTACATGTTGTACAGCAATAATCAAAGAGAGGAAGTACATATCCATTATAAAATAAACATAAACCTTTTTTTGGAATATAATGCTTCAATCGGTTTAGTAAACCTAGTCTAGTTGAAATCACAATACATATATACTTTGTTTATTTGTTGATTTCATGAAAGACAATCATCAATTATGATGCCAAGTAATTTTTCACTGTTTACATTTTGTATAAGAATTCCACTGTATTCTATCTTCGAAGTTTCTGATATGCTTTGAAAATTCCTATGTGAACTAACATAGATTTGGAGTTTTTATTATCTAGAATCATATCATTATTTTCACACCATATTTTAAAAGTTGCTATTTAGTCATTAAGCATGTTAAGTTAATCACATGTATCATCAACAGAATTTGAAGAGTGGATTCAATTCTGTTCATTAAGTGTTTCATGATCCATATTCTTTTCTAATGACCAATTTAAAATCAAAACTAGTTTTTTAACCCTCTCACATTTTTACACCTGTCCCTTGTGAGGAACCTCCGGCCTTTAATGGTCTTGTAAATTTTGGTTCATTTATATATTTAATTACTAAATGTATATGTTTTGGAGTTCAGTGTGACATCCATAATGCTGAAGTAGCATACATTTTTTGTTAATAAGCCAGCTGAAGCCTCCAGATGATGCACTTGTGTTGATGACTCATCGGTGGCCTCAGGCTTTTTCTGATCTTTTATCATATATAGCATTTGTTGCACTGTCTCTTGCAATTGGACACATTTTGCTAGAATTATTTTTTTAAAAGAATTTCTGAATTGTAAAACATGACACAAACTATTTAACCCTCTTGCTGCCAAAGGTACATTTATGGCTTCTACACACAAATCTTGTTGATTGTGTAGAACATCAAAGGTCCATTGTAACGTCACAATACTCAGGGGCACTGACAACGTCAAAATACAGCGTCAAAAGGGCGATTTTGGCAGGAATGAAGCAAACTGAATAAAATGCTTTAAAAATATACTTAAAACAGATGTCAAGAAATGATACAGGATCATAAGCTTGTAAGAACTATAACAACAATTATTTTAAGTTGTTTACTAATTATCTAGTTCGTCATTTTCATAAAAAATGTTGCATTCTTTCGAGAAATTTGTTTTACTTTTTTTTTTCGTACATCTATCAATCAGAATATCTCATATAAAGAAAAAATCTTATCCCTGATAAATAATCATAAAAAAGGTAACTGTTATAGTTGATAACGTTAAATATCAATATTCATTCACAATACACCATACACGCTTTATTTAAAAGAACTGGATAATTTATTTAGGGCTCAAATACCACGATTGAGATTTTTTTTGGTAAAAGTACACACATGTTAACCGATCTACTTGTATTGCCATACGATATTTCAATACATTTTAAATCTATTTTATCATGGAAGCACTGCCTTAAAAATGTTTATTTTCATTCGAAATGGGGATGTTAAATTAGTAGTAGACACAATGATTTCTATTCCTATCATATATATCATAGATATCTTTTCCCAGTGGCAACCTCTTTTTTCTGGCATTCACCACAGATCTTTTACTTTGTAAGACTCATTGATCAATAGATTTATTGTATATTGAATTTCAGACGTCCTTAATATTGCATGAAATATTTGCCACTGAACATTGAGAAGAGAACAATTTATCAATTAACAAATTTAAAGATATTTCGTGTATGTCAATTACAGTGTGTACTTTATCATAGTAAATGAAAAAATGAATTATTATTGATTCAGGTTCACTTGTAGACAATAGAAATTCATTTTAGAGAATTTCTTTCCTCGTTTTTACTATGTTTTTTTAAAATTTGTATTCTCTAAAATTTTGAACAATAAGTGGTCAACAAACTTATGATAAACATGATAAAAAAATAAGCAAAATGAATATGGATAATAATTTTTATGTAAAAAATATTTCCTCACCTACCGAAACAAGGATTGAAATCATGATAATTTTTATATGACACGTTTGATACTTTACAACAAGAAGTAGTTCATAGTATCATAGATCAGCTGCTCAGAGATTTTATTTATTTTTATGAATTTGTACATGCTTGTTTTTATTTTCATTTTCATTGAGTGCAGTTGTTTTGCCATTTATATAATGATTTGAGAGTTTTTTTTACAGTATTTATACCAATTACCTAATAAAAAGACGAGAATAAATATTTTACTATTTTATAGGTGGTTAAGAATCATTTATACATTTCACTTGACAAAGATAAAATAAAGTCGCCTTTAAAGCTAGTGTAGCAATTGGTATAATATTTTCACTTTATTTTAAGACAAGAAAGATAAAAAAAATATATTCCAAGGTTAAAAATTGTGTTTTTAAATAATCTTGTATTAAAAACATTGTTTATGACAATCTCAGAGCATATTTAACTTCCGTAAAATTACTTATACATCGTTTTCATAATTACGACCACATTGACGCGGGAAAAATTATGGACGGCGGGATAGCACAGTTCTACAGATAGGCACAAGTTTTGCAATGTCACAGATAAGAAACGTCAAGATGCTTTTGGCGCGACAAAACAAGAAAAAAAAACTTGGCAGCATGAGGGTTTATTAAAGGTTCATCTATACACTTTAACAAAAATGGCTGTGTTTACACCAGGAAATTTTCTCTGAATGCAGGCAAAACTGTGTTATTTTAATAGTATGTAATAATACTTAAATATGAAAAGTATGTTTTTCAAATGTTTTACTTGATTGTAATGTACACTGTACTGACTGTAGCACATTTATAATTATATCTTTAATTCTTTATGATTTATGATCAGCCAAAATATGTTAACCAACATTGCGATAGTCAATAAAGGAGATCACATAACTTTCGGCATTTATAAAACAAACAATGAACATTGCCATTGCCACTGGTGTGCAAATATTTGAGCATGATCGGAATTTTACCCTGATTCAATAGCAATGAAGACTGTCGGTTTTTCTTCTTTTATTTCCATTCTTTCATAAACTATCTGATTGCTTTTTCTTGCATTCGTATTCACTTATTTCTGGTCAACTGGGAGGTCCAGCTAGTTCAGGTTAATTAGTTTGTTGTGGCACGTTTCTAGGGGCCCTGATAGAAATGAGAAGGAAACTTATCTGACTGTGCTAAACCTTTCTTCTTCTCCTCTGTATCTTCCTCCTGTTTATAAGGTGCACAACCATAATGATTATTTAAAAAAGTCAAGACTTGGCAGAATATCCACATGGAAAAAATGTTGATATTATAATACTTTCGTAGTTAACCCAACATTACAGGGCAAGTCTACGAATAACTTCTTCATTCTTTATAGAAATTTTTGATATATAGGTGCAAATTAACGGGACAAATAGACCCACTGGCAATTCTTCTTCTTCTTCTTCTTCTTCTTCTTTCAGTAACTTCCTCCTGTTATTAGGAGCACATCAATTTCTTGATTATACACACAGTGGGCTTATATTACACGGACTTATACAGCTAAAATCACTTTGTTATATCACAGTATAAAACGCAATTGCATATATTAAAAGACGATGGGCTTATATTACACGGACAATATTAAAAGTTATTCACTTTGATACTTCGTTAAAAAAATAGTCTAAAATCTAAAATTACACTGATTCACTTTATGACATTAGTAAAACCGTGGTCTGACACTATTAATCATCTGCATTTCTCTATATTCAGAACATAAGCTACCACTTTGATACAGCAATTGTCTGTCATATTACGTATATTATTGTTAATAACAATGTTTTCCTTAGTACATCGATCTATGTCTCAACTGTCCTCTATGTACTTCTCACTTCTAACTGATCTTTATGTACGCCACTATTTTGTGCTCTGAAAAGGATGGAAAGAAAGCTCAATTCCATATGATGATTAATGGATGTTTAAATTATGATAGAGAATTGATCTGAGTTAACCTCTGTTGATGTAATTTATCACACAGATTCCTAGAAATTGTTTCAACCATATTTAAAAAAAATTGTTGTCGTTTGGAAGTATAGAACCCACTAATTTTCTGCAGTCAACAATTAATTGGCTTAATGTTTCCCTATTTCTAAAATTTGTTTTCCACTGATTAATCCCAATTTTATTTATAACAGCCTGTTTTAATGGGGCATAAAAAGTCCTACGGACCCCTTCCAGAGATGGACATCTAGTTATGAAATGTAGAAGGTTTTCTTCCTCGAGTTTGCAAACGGGCAGATTGGGTCCGCACTTCCTATTTTAAATTTAGCTTTGGTTGCTTGTAAAAGGTAGGTCCCAGTTAGTATTCTAGCTTTTGTTATGGCTTTTTTTGTATCCCCGGAATTTCTGTTGCTGTTTTCCAAACTGGATGTATTTCTCCTATATTGATAATGTCAGCACAGACCCTAGTCAGAGTTAATTTTTCTCTACTTAAAGATCTAAATTTTTTACTCCAGAATGTATTAATAGCATGTCTGACGGATTGTTTCCATTTAATTTTTGTTGGAAGAAATATTAGAAGCTCATCAATGCTTGATAGGCTATATTGAAGCAGGACATTTTCTGTTCTGTGTAGAAAAGTTCCATTGCAAATTTCTAGCCGGTACTGACGCAACAAGATATCCCTAAGATTATGATTTTCAGACGCTAGGATTGAATGCAGAAGGCTTAATGGTCTTTATAGGTAGGGCACCCAGTTGTGAGAATACCGCATCCGAAGCTGTTCTTGTTGGTAGAGCCTGAATATTTTTTAAGAAGGATACTAAGTAAATGAAAGTCACCCAAGTCGTTGATTTGGTTGATCGTAAGAGGTAAAACTTCTAGACTGTAGAGCAGACGGGGTAATATGTAGATTCTATAAATACTATAGGAAATCCTTGGATTCAAGCCATTTGTGCCATGTACTCCTGTTGACATAAGAGAAATGGATGTTCTTCGGGCTAAACTAATGCGGTCTTTCAGATTTATTATATTTTCATTTTTTGATGATCTTATAATACCTAGATGTGAGGCCTTATCTGTCTCTGAAACGGACTTGTCCCAAGAGACCAGGAGCATATGGATGATTTCCTAGAGTTTTTGGAATTTTCATTTTGTTTAATGAGAACGCTCTTTTCAGGGTGGATATTATATTGATGTTCTTTCGAATATGAGTCTACTACATTGATCATGATTTTCATTTCTTCATCAGAGTTAGATAAAAGTAGGATATCATCTGCGCACGTAGGACATCCTGCATAATTTGTGCCCAGATATAAACCAATATTTGCAAAGGAAAAGCTATTGGAAAGCTATTGCTATGTTGGCCTTTCCAATTAACCCTTGAAGTAAGGTCGTTGTACATTTCGTATATAGTTTCCCAAATTTCAGGAGGAATGTCTTTTTGAAAGAGTTTATCAAGAAGGATATGCTGTGGTTGACTACGTCGAAAGCTTTTTGAGTATCCAATGCTGTCAAGAAGAGAATTTCTTTCATCCTTTTTGCATTCATATGTGCCTCAGATATCAACAGAGCAGCCATGGTGGGGGAAAGACCAGAGGTAAAACCAAATTGTTGAGAAGATACATTCGAGATTGGATCTATATTTTTTTCAAGAAGTGCATGTTCAAATAGTGTTCCCAGAACAGAGGAAACCGTTATACCCCGATAGCTGTCCATTATTTTGCCGTCTTTTCCTTTTTTACAAACTGGTGTTATTATGCCAGATGCCCCACTTATTCACCAACTCGCCCCACTTGTCAGTATACGATCGCAAACAAATACGACCGCAAAAAAATTATAGGTATCACGTCGTCGTCGTCCGCGTTGCCCGTAGCCACTTAGTTTCCGGACTATAACTTTAGCGTAAGTGGATGGATCTCTATGAATTTTAAACACAAGGTTTGAAACCACAAAAGGACGGTTAGTGGTATTTTTTAGGGTTATGGTCCCAACAGTTTAGGAATTAAGGGCATAAAAAGGAAACCAAATTAAGCATTTTTGTAGTTTCAAGACAATAACTTGTGTGCACCTGGTGTGAGTATATGGATCCTAATGAAATTGTAACACAAGGTTCCATACCAAAAAAAAAGAAGGTTGAGATTGATTGGGGGGGGGGGGGGGGGGGGGGTCCTCACTGCTTAGTAATTAGGATTCAAAAAGGGGCCAAAACAATATTTTTCTAGTACTTTATATTAACTGCTTATTTCTTGACCAATTTCAAAGAGGTTTTACTCTTGAATTATTGGGGTTCTTTAATATGCTGAATCTAACTGTATATTAAGTTTTTGGATTGGGGCCCCGTTTTTAAATTGGTCCGGATTGAGGTCCCGATGAAAGGGTCCAAAATTAAACTTTGTTTGATTTCATAAAAAATTGAATTATTGGGGTTCATTGATATGCCGAATGGTTCGTGTAACACTTATCAATTCAAAGTTTTAAAAACTTTTGAAATTTTTAGATTTTTAGAATTTTAATCAAAGTTTTAAAATATCAAAATTCCAAATTGTATAAAAGTTTTAAAATTTTGAAATTTTAACCAAATAATTAAAATATTAAAATTCTAAATATCATTTTTAAATTTGATAGTTCAGAAATTTGATCAAACTTTAAAAATACTAAACCTAACGTGCAATTTTGATGATTTCACTTTTTGAATGTTTGATTTTTTAAACTTTTCATTAAAATATCAAAAATAGAAAAGGGGCAAAAAGAGGGGTACCTGTAAACTGCGAAACGAAATAAAAGCGAAACGAAACGAAACAGAATGAAATGAAAACATGCTGATACATAAAAGTTAATGTATACAATAAAACCACAGGTACGGACAGTTCTATGAGGTGAAAAATAGGATGACAAAATAAATATTTCTCAAAAGAAGAGAATTCGTTTTGAAACAAGACTCACGGCTCTGATAATGACCATTTTACTTGATGGTTTACCCAGCACCCATATTTTAGGAGTAAAAGTAAAAACCGACCAACTCGCAGTAGGTCAAATAGTATGGTTAGGTTCAACCGTTGAGTATGTATATATATTTTCTTTTTGGACTTTATAAAAGCAATAAAATGGTTCAGTATACGTTGTATTATCTCATTTGGTTTCAAATTTTTCTGTTTTGCTCTACGATTTGTTACTTTCTGCAATCATGTCGGTAGATGAATATATCTTTAACGATCATCTTTAACGTTTTAATCAACAACAATTTCCTTTCTTTATTAATTGTTGGCCTTAGATATTCAGCTTTGAGCGTTCCTGAACAAGAAAAGCGCCTCAGTCGTAACTTTTAACGTTTTGTTTTCATTTTTTTATCGTTTGCATGACAATCGTATATTGCCTTGTGATTTCAGTTCTAAGTATTGGTACGGTAGGGAATCCGAATTCATGGTGTCTCAATGGACGTTGTGCTAGTCTGGAATGTGGGAGGTTTTCGATATCTTTTTACACCGAAATTAAGAGTAAGATCAATTATTGGTAGCCTGGAGTCAGGAAATTTTTATAAGGTATCTACATAAAGCCTTCAAAGATAGTTACCCTGGTTTGCGCCTGACGCGCGTTTCGTCTACAAAAGACTTATCAAAGACGCTCGAATCAAATTAAGTTATAAAAAGAGCCAATAAAGTCAAACTAAATTAAAAAGGCAAAAAACAAAAATTAAGAAACGTTAACATCCAACTCATCGTTCTGGTTTTGTAAAAGCTGAACACATATATCATATTTATTATAAACGTATACCATAAACATTATTTCCAGCCTTCATATTTATGTAAAAGTTGCCGCTGTACATTTTGCCCCCATCTATCCATTTGTAGGCGTCTGCATTTTGAAAATTAAAAATTATTTTGAATAGTTTATATCAGCGATAAATGGTAATCTTATTTGGGAATCTGATATATAAATATTGTCACTAAGGTGACACTTTTTATTTTTTTATTTTACTTGGATACTTCTATGAGGGGCTTCACCAATGGTTATTATATTTTTATTTTATTTATATTTTTACATTGAGAAATAGCTTATTTTGAATAATTATTTTGAATTATAGAATGGACTGCTGCAACCCGTCAGCTCTTAATTAAGGAAACAATTATACACAAAATTAAAGCTTATTGATAGAGAAATAAACTGAGTATAATTATATGTGCCGCAATGCCCGACCATAAGAGGGGTTACGGAGGACCTAAATGCCAAAATACGCGTGAAAATTAAGAACTGGCCAATTTTGAATAATGAAATAGATATTTTGAATAACGGAATGGACTGCTGCGACCCTTTAGCCCCTAAATATAGATAAACCTTATACCTCATACGAGAGAAACAAAAGGTATATAGTCAATAGGTTCCGCAACGGATATTAGAGGAGAAACGAAGAACCTAAATATCGAAATACGCTTGAACATTAAGAAACAGCTTATTTTGAATATAATGGAATAGACTGCTGCAACCCTTCATTCCCTAATCAAAGCAAAATGTATGCACCAAATTAAAGCTTATTGATAGAGGAATAAACTGAGTATAAACGATATGTGCTGAAATGACCATTAGAGGGGTTAGAGAAATAGCCAATTTTGAATAATGAAATGGATATTTTGAATCATGGAATCGACTGCTGCGACCCTTTCGCTCCTAATTATAGATATACCTTATACCTCATTCGAAAGCTTATTAAGAGAGGAACAAAATGTATATAGTCAATATGTTCCGCAACGAATATTAGAGGAGTAATGAAGAACCTAAATATCGAAATACGCTTGAATATTAAGAAATAGCTTATTTTGAATAATGGAATAGACTGCTGCAACCCTTCAGTCCATAATCAAGGCAAAATTTATGCACCAAGTTAAAGCTTATTGATTGAGGAATAAACTGAGTATAAACAATATGAGCCCCAATTACCATTAGAGGGGTTATGGAGGACCTAAATGCCAAAATACGCCGTGAAAATGAAGAAATAGCTAATTTTGAATAATGATATGGATATTTTGAATGATGGGATGGACTGCTGCAACCCTTTATCCCCTTATTATAGATTTACCTTATACTTAATTCGAAAGCAGATTAAGAGAGGAACAAAGGATTGATAGTCGATATGTTCCGCAACGCATATTAGAGGAGTAACGAAGGACCTAAATATCGAAATACGGGTGAACATTAAGAAATAGCTGATTTTAGATAATGCAATGGACTGCTGCACCCCGTCAGCTGCTAATTAAGGAAAAAATTATACACAAAATAAAAGCTTATTGATTAAGGAATAAACTGAGTATAAACGATTTGTGCTGCAATGACCATTAGAGGTGCTACGGAGGATCTAAATGCCAAAATTGTCGTGAAAATTAAGAAGTAGCCAATTTTGAATAATGAAATCGATATTTTGAATGTTGGGATGGACTGCTAGGACCCTTCAGTCCCTAATTACAGATATGCCTCATACCTCATTCGAAAGCTTATGAAGGGAGGAACAAAAGATATCTAGTCAATATGTTCCGCAACGGATATTAGAGGAGTAACGAAGGACTTAAATATCGAATTTCGCGTGAATATTGATATATAGTTTATTTTGAATAATGGAATGGACTGCTGCTACCCGTCAGCTCCTAATCAAGGAAAAAATTATACATCAAATCAAAGTTTATTGATAGATGAATAAATTGACGGTATAAACGATATGTGCCGCAATGACCATTAGAGGGGTACGGATGACATAAATGCCAAATAACGCGTGAAAATGAAGAAATAGCCAATTTTGAATAATGAAATGGATATTTTGAATAATGGAATGGACTGCTGCGAACCTTTAGCCCTTATGAAAAATATACCTTATACCTAATTCGAACGCTTATGAAGAGAGGAACAACAGGTAAATAGTCGATATGTTTCGCAACACATATTACAGGAAAATCGAAGGACCTATATATCGAAATACGCGTGAACATTAAGAAATAACTTATTTTGAATAATGGAATGGACTTCTGCAACCCGTCAGCCCCTAATTAAGGAAATATTTGTGCACCAAAGTAAAGCTTATTTATACAGGAATGCACTGAGTATAAACAATATGAGCCGCAATGGCCATTAGAGGGGTTACGGAGGACCTAATTAAGGAAATATGTGAGCACCAAAGTAAAGCTTATTTATACAGAAATACATTGAGTATAAACAATATGAGCCGCAATGACCATTAGAGGGGTTACGGAGAACCTAATTAAGGAAATATTTGTGCACCAAAGTAAAGCTTATTTATACAGGAATACACTGAGTATAAACAATATGAGCCGCAATGGCCATTCGAGGGGTTACGGAGGACCTGATTAAGGAAATATTTGTGCACCAAAGTAAAGCTTATCTATACAGGAATACACTGAGTATAAACAATATGAGCCGCAATGGCCATTAGAGGGGTTAAGGAGGACCTGAATGCCAAAAATACATTTGAAAATTAAGAGATAGCCAATTTTGAGTAATGAATATTGTGAATAATGGAATGGACTGTTGTGACCCTTCAGCCCCTTATTAAAGATATATTTTATACCTCATTCGAAAGCTTATCAATAGAGGAACACAAAGTATATAGTCAATATATGTTTTGCTATATAAGAGGAGTAATACGCGTAAAATTTAGAAATAGCATATTTTGATAATTGAATGGACTGCTGCGACCCACCAATCCCTAATTAAAGAACACATTATACTAGTACGTCTTATTGAATAATGAGTTGACGGGTCGCAGCAGTCCATTCCATTATTCAAAATAAGACTGTTCTAAAATATTCACGCGTTTTTCGATATTTAGGTACTTCCTTTCTCTTCTATTAGGCGTTGCTGAACATATAAATAATAATAATAATATATTTTTTCAAAGAGAGTTAACTCATTTAGAATAAACCAATTTTCGATAATGCTCAACTACATGAATAAAACACAATTCATCTCCTAGTACACACATGTAAACAATAGATCTGTATATAAACAAAACATACCAACAACATAATTACCTATAGTATACTTTGTGGCTTAACTTATAATTTCTCTTTTGAAAATATAATGACTTGTAAGAGTATTTGAATGCAGATATATTTTTTGATTTTTTAATTTCACTCGATAGTGAATTCCACACTTTTGGACCACTGAAAGAAAAAATTGATTTGTATAACTCTGTATTTGATTTAGAGTAATTTGATTATGAGAGTTCTGCCACACCCCAATTTTGAGGTTAATTTCTGCTGGGACCAGACCCAAAAATCCGAAAATCTCGCACGACAGTTGACGAGGTTTTGAAGGAAAAACGTGGGTGGTTGGGGTTGATGGGAAAGAGTGGAGGTTGAGAATGAGGGAAAATGTGTGGAAGAAAGAAACACACACACAAAAAAATCCACAGATAGAATAAACACAATGGATTGCAAGAATACAAATATGTCTGATCAGAGAGAGAATACGGCGCAAGAGGTAGAGATTCTGGAAAACTGGACGCTGTCAAGTCCAAGCGAGACCAGTGCTGCAATGATGAGGAAATTCTCAAATGGCGAGAGGTAGGCCAGGACTCATCCTTGAGTGCCAAAGACATTAAAGATGTTGACACGAAGTTTGGGTCCGCCAAAATTATAAACTTGTGTTGGAAAGGGGGAACTATTCGCACGTGGGGGTGTGATAAATTAAACAAGCAGCTGACCACCGTCTGTGCAAAGAGAGACCGATGGGTCTCGTGAGCTATGGGATGAAAAAATCCAGATGCACCGGTTACGATTACCACGACTTTTATATTTTTTTATAAGGACGGTAGGATTGAAAATGTTAGGATATGATTTTTTAGGGCCCGAAAATTTGGTCTAAAACCATTGAATTGGTGATGGTGGTTTGGGATGACCTAAATTGATATTATATATTGTTAGGATAAAGACATGGATCCAATAGCTAACATGGAGTTAGCTGTCAAAGCCCTGAGAGGTTATGCCAAAATGAACCACATTCGAGGGTACTTCCGGTTGAGGAAAGATCAGTTGGTTGAATTGATTGACACGAAGACTAATTTCAAATTTAAGCGTCGTCCCAAACACCACACGAGGAAGGAGATTATTAACCAGACGGTTAGCAGGCTATTGAAAGATCAACTGCTGGAAAAGGTGCAGGAAAAAATCGGGAAGATAGGAAAGCCATTGAGGATAAAATTAAGATACATCCGCCGAACATAGCCTATAAAGATGTATTTACTACCTGTAAGATGACTCCTATTATTGAAAATGATATGCAGACCTTCCACGAGGTCTCTCGGTCATCTATACGTGTTGAAGTTGCTGACAAAATGAAAATCGACGAAACAGGCAATCTTCTCGCTCTATAAATAAATGGATAAGTTTGGATCCCATGCAAGGAAGCGCGTATCCGTCTGGCGAATGCTGCAGGATTTGGATATGCACGACAATCTTCACTAGCCTATGACACCCCGAGGACAGTTTGGATGCTATGCCAAAACGTTGGGTGACCCAACAATTGTAGGATGGAATGAAGGACATCGATGATTTAGAATCGGAGTATAATCATCTAGAAATGGAAATCAAAGATCTCACCGAAAAACTAATTGCCCTGAAAAGTAGCAAAGTGGACAGGTCGAAATTCTCGGTGGAGTAGAGGTCGATATCATGTTTTTGAAGCAGCTGCTGTACATCTTTGTTGTTGCACTCGGTACCCTTTTCTGTCATCAATTTCTCGGATACACGCTCCTTGAACACTGCTTGGAAGGCATCCTGCACCGTCACACCTTTCTTGTTCTTGTGGGGTATTAACCAACCGTAGTTGGAGAACACGTCAATAATGCTCAGAATGAATTTGAATCCCTTGTTATCACGAGAGAAGGCACTAATGTCACGGAGATCAGCAGCCCAAGTTTCATCTATTCCACACACCACCACTCGACGCCTCTGAAACTTGCGTCGAACGAGTTTGTGCAACTTCTCAACTATTTCATCGGTCTAGCAAACATTTTTTAAACACCCAGCCCGAATCGAGCTTTGGTAAAATTTTGCTTTGGCAGATGCATTTCTACAGGCAACCGTCAATAATCTTCTTCATGAACTCAGAACATGTG
Organism: Mytilus edulis; assembly: GCA_019925275.1. NCBI lineage: Eukaryota > Metazoa > Mollusca > Bivalvia > Mytilida > Mytilidae > Mytilus > Mytilus edulis. The sequence continues at coordinate 36,969,673 of CM034361.1, read as the reverse complement.
GAAGCGATAAACTGGGACTTTTTGGCACCGCAAACCTTACAGTGATAAACCTTCCTTCGACGTCCGTTGCTGGTCACTGCCTCGCATAGATTAACAATGTCCGTCTTCCCTCGACATTGCACACAAATCATTGCTTTCTTTAAAGAACGGACGTTGAAAACCTTTCTTAGAGCGATAATACCCCTAAGAAGCAACCACTATCTCCTTACACAGCGATCGATCCGAGGGTTGATCATTGCAAAATCGGATTGTGGTAAAACGACCCTCCTCAACAATCGTCTCCTGCGAGATGGATGGCTTGACTACGATCAGTTGTATGTGTTTGGAAAATCGCTTCACCAACTCATCTACCAGCTCATACGGCGAGTACTGGGTAAGGAATTTCGAATGAAGATATTCGAAACATCATGCAGTGTAAATCACTCTATTCGTTTACCAATGTGGAGGATCTCTTACCTACACCCGACGCCCCAGTGGAATCGATACTTTTTTTCTTCGAGCAAGGGAGCATTGTGGCAGATCCTCGAGAGTTGGATCCCGCCAGCAAAAACCTTATGGTGTTTGATGATTTGATGCTGAGTAAGCAAAATACGTGTAAAGACTACTATGTTCGCGGTCGTCAAAATAGTGTTGAATGTTTCTACCTGTGCACAAATTACTTCCAACTGTCCCGACAATCGATCCGTGAGAATGCAAACTTTAATTGTCTCTTTCAGAAATATGCCGAGAATATCGATAATATCCGTCGTTGCCACTGCAACGATCTTACCAAGGAACAATTCGACGCTCTGCGTAAGTGTTGAGGGACCGAAACCTATGGATTTGTCATCATCGATCTCACGAGCCCCAAGTCAGCAGGAAAATACCGATGCCAATTAGATGAGTTCTATGAGGTATAAGATAAAGAATGGATCAGTTTGAAGATTTCTTCCTGGAACTGAAGTATGAAGAAAATCTGGATACAGAGGAACCCCAGCCCTGCAAATGCAAGTTTGAGTGGGACCCAGTAGAACAGAGGAGTATACGTTGGAAATGCGGTCAAGCGATCCCCCACCAAATCTATAGCGGTGGAGGTGATTTCGATGCATGGAATTCTTGTCACAAGTATGGTAAGGTGGAGCGCTTTCCCTAAAGCTCTGCCAAGACGATACGATGCCACACACCCATGCCAACCGCGTTGACGGCGGTGATATTTTCATGGACGACCTTGACGACTATGTAGAAATCCTGAAAAGTTCCGGTCCCATGTATCAACGCAATCTTACCCTCCTGAGAACCCCGAAGGCGAGTTACAATTGGAAGGGAATCGTGTCTTTCATCTACCAGAAGGATAAGTTGGACAGATGACTGCAAACCGTGTTTATTCCTTCAAACTTCAAGCAGCTTCTCGACCGCTTGGAACTGTATGTCGCAGCATACCGAGCAGGAAATAATGGTATGTGCAACGAAATTGTGTGGATTATGGATGCTATGAAAAAGGGTTGATATATCAGCATCGAGGAATGTAATGCGCTTCATCGTAGTATCCTATGAATAAATGTTGCAAATCAAGAAAAGTTACGCTCTAATGCATGCCTACGGCAGTAGGGGACACAATCGCCAGTTTGGGTTGGCGCATGTTTACTTCCTCTGCCGCCAAAATCATAGGAAGTAAGACTGTGAGTGCTACCTCTTGAAAGGTGTTGAAAACGGGGCCTCCTAAACCGTCGACCATGTGGATGATAAAGTGACCCACCGCAGGAAACGCAGTAAAACCCCTTATAGTTCAACACAAGAAGGCAGAGAAATTTCGTTTGAACAATCTAATCTCCGGATCTGGTATCAAAACCATCCACGACTTCGTCCAACGCTATAAATAAATACATTATGTCTGACATCCTTACGATCACCGAAGGGTTGACCATCGACGAAAGTTTTCAGGAATATCAGGTTCGAGAATACATACCACAAACCGGTGCCCAGCTGAACAATTCCGTCGAAATCCGAATCAACATCGAAACTCAGTATTTGTTCCTACACCCAGCCGAGATTTATCTCGTGGTGGAAGGTCGACTTTTCAAGAATGATAACACAGTACTAGTATATGCCAGTGCCGATTATTTGTCCCTCGCCCATAATGGTATAATGTATCACTTCAAGAGCATCTGTTAAAGGCTTCCTGGTCAGCAGATCGAACATATTAACTACCCCGGCATCGCCACTACTATGCTGGGAATGCTAACCTACCCCGACGACTTCTCCAAATCACAGGGTCTCAACCAACTGTGGTATAAGGATTCTGCCACCGATGCCGAGGCTGAGAACACTAAATTTGCAGCCCGCCATGGATATACACCAAGCCCACCAACAAAGAATCGTTTTCGTTTGCCATCCCTCTGAAACACATTTTAGGCTTTGCAGACGATTACATCAAGATTGTGTATGTATTCAATTATGAATTGTCACTGGTACGTGCCTCAGACGCTAATGCCATCCTAAGAGCCGTTGCCGTCAACGACGTGGCGAAAATCAACCTGAGTAAGATATCTTGGTTCGTTCCTCGCGTCCGTCCTTGAAGATAAACTGCGGTTGTACAAGATCATCCAGAGCAAGAGTAAGATCGATTGTGGTTTCCGAATAATGCAACAGTGTGATTCTATAGGTATTTCCCAAAACTCACAGTTCCACTGGCGTCTGTCTACCAAGAGCGGTCGGGAGAAACCGAGATATATCGTAGCTTTGCAGACCGGTAAAAAATAAAGATGCAGCCGTGTTCGACCACTGCCGGTTGTGAAATATCTACGCCACCATCAACGCAGAACGTTATCCAGCAGTCGACTATAATGCAGCTTTCAACGAAAATAGGATCGCCAGAGTATTTAAAGAGGCCTTCGACTTCAGAAAGAAATTCTACATGGGCAGTCTCCTCAGTAATGGTGGTATTAATCCCTCCGATTTCATCGACTTGTACCCCTTGTTTGTAATCGATGTGAGTCATCAGTCTGAATGTCTCAAAGAATCTACGGTAGACATTCAGATCCGGGCCGAATTCGCCCGTAATGTTCCAGCCAACACCGAAGCATCTGCACTTATCATTTCCAACAGGATCCTACAGTTCCAATCCGACGGTCAGAAGATGAACGTCGTGTACTAAAAGTAAATGGATAAAATTCACCTGCAACTCCTTTTTGACAGTCTCACCGCCGATGTCTATGCGTTCGTAGTGACGGCGGGTAAACTACTCAAGGAGCAGTATGACGGTACCGAAAAGTGAAAGCATAAGTATGTGACAATGGTCTTCCATAAATAAATGGACAACACATTGTTGCAGCGAATTGCCGATAATTCCAACCCTAGACAGCCGCATCCTTACCCGATTCAACCCCTCCCTCCCAGTACAACTCAAGGAATCCAAGGCCTACGAGATGGCATTGGTGAACCTGTAAAACCTATTGCTACATCCCCAATATTCATGCAGGTACTGTCCAGACGAAGGCGCCACCTGGTTTCCCATAGTGTTAAGCACCGGCTCGTACGGTATAGATGGAATTAATGATGTGGTTCGAAGACAACTCTGTCTCAACAAGCACAGCACTAAGATGATCATCGATGCCAACCGCTCGACGCTGAGAGCAACCTTGACCCTAGCTAGACGCTATCAAGTGGATTTTGACGATGAAAACAGTCTCAGCACCGTCTTGTGATTTGAGCGACGACCTTGCACTTTTGATAGTGCTACAAATGGTTACACCGAAGATGAACACATTGTGAATATCATGAGAATTAACAGCATTCTTGTGAACATTGATATCATTCATGGAACGTTACCCAGCAGTCTCCTTTCCCGCAGTCCATCCTGGTATGAAGAACATTGAAAACCCCAAGAACCTAGTATATTTGCCAGTGACCTTGCAAACGATCAATCCCACGGAAACGTGCCTCATCGATCAAGACGGTAGACCCATCAATTTCAGGGAGGAACATCTCACCGTCCTCTTTCATCTTCTTAATAAATAAATGACTTATCACGAACATGGTTTGAAGCTGCTAAACTACAACGGGCTGTCAAGAAAGTTTGTCCAGTCTCCATTCGTTTGTCCCATGCAAGAATGCTAAGCAATAACAAGATGTGGCTCACTTCTAGACAGGTTCAAAAGATTACCAATCTTCTCCGGAAAGGTGCTGGTGGTCTGAAACTGGAATTGAGAGCCACCCAAATGAAGGAAAACATGCAAAAAGTAGGTGGATTCCTACCTATGCTGACAGGGCTAGCAATGAGGTCACTCCCATGATAGCAAAGACCATTCTACCAGCCATGGGTGTTGGAGCTTAGAGGTGTCTGGGTGGTGTCGCCGTCGATAAGTCATTGAGATCTGGATTGTACCTGAAACTTGGTGGATGCGTTTGCTCAGTGAATCCCAGTGGCAACGGTCTCTATATTAAACCCTCAAACCCCCGGATCACCTTCTTGACTCTACTGGAAGCGTGGTCAGCAAATTCACGACGGAGCCGGTCTGATCTTAGATGCTAACAGGCCCTTCAAAAACATTTCCCTCCTCGGTATGCTCCTATAATAGAATCACTTAGATTCTTGTCATCAGCAGACCAGAGTCGAATTTATAGAAAACCAATTTAACGCGGGGATTCAGAAAAATCAACGTGTCGTAAACACCTTAAAAAGAGGGATGAAAGATACCAAAGGAAGAGTCAAACTCATAAATTGAAAACAAACTGACAACTCCATGGCTAAAAATAAAAAGACAAACAGACAAATAATAGTACAGAAGACACAACATAGAACACTAGACTAAGCAACACGAACCCCACCAAAAACATGCGGTGATCTCAGATGCTCCGAACGAGTAAGCACATTCTGCTTTACATGTGGCACCCGTCGTGTTTCTTATGTTATATCAAATCCGGTAAATAGTCTAATTCAGTAGGTCACATTCGTGAAAAGGGAAAGGGTAGTCTGTAGTTACGACATAAGGAACATATCCGATAATCATCTGTGAAACGGTTATTCAAACCAACTCGTAATGGTGTCCGTAAAATTTTCGAAAGGATGATTTCAACTTCACCATTTGGAACTCTTGGTTTAATAGCTTCCTTGTGAGTATCAATCCTTTTTCAAGGAAATCATGATAGGAAATGGACAGTTTACATATGGATAGCTAAAATCATCTCTTTTGTCGTAAAGTTTAGTTCCACCAACCCTCATTGTCAATTTCTTGATGTATTCAAGATATGAGGCAGACTTAGCTGTATCTGTAGTATCCTTTATCTCAAGTTTGATGGGATATATTCGTTCAACGAAGTCACCAAATTTTGTATTATTTAGTGAGAGAACATCATCTATATAGCGGAACGAAAAGTTAAAGGATATCGCTAGATTCATATCTTTCTTCCTCAGAAGTTCCTGTATGAAGTCAGCCTCATGATAATAAAGCAACGAGTCGGCAAGAAGAGGGGCACAATTGGTTCCCATTGAAATTCCGACAGCACCCAAACTTCGTGTCAACATTTTTAATGTCTGTGACAATACAATGGTGAGTCCTGGCCTACTTCTCGCCATTTGAGAATTTCCTCGTCACTGCAGCGCTGTTCTCGCTTGGTCTTGACAGCGGCCAGTTTTTCCAGAATTTCCACCTCTTGTGTCGTATTCTATCTATGATCAGACATATTTGTAATCTTACTATCCATTGTGTTTATTCTATCTGTAGATTTATTTTGTGTGTGTGTTTCTTTCTTCCACAAAGACACATTTTCCCTCGACCCCCCACTTTTTCCCACAACCACAACCACCCACGTTTCCCCCTCATAACCTCGTCAACGAGTGTGCAAGATTTTCGCATGTTTGGGTCTGGTCCCAGCAGAAATTACCCTCAAAATGGGGATGTTGCAGAACTGTCATAATCATACCACTATTTACCAATAATTTAAGAATCCTTAAATAGTTCAATAGATGGTTTACGACTTTTGTGTTCGTTTAAAATAATTCTAGCTGCCCTTTCTTGCAATTTTTGTAAAATAGAATTCGTGCATTATGAATCTTTTTGACTATATACCTTTCGTTCCTCTGTTAAGAAGCTGTCGAATGAGGTATAAGGTATATCTGTAATTAAGGACTGAAGGTTCTCAATAATCCATTCCATTATTCAAAATTGGTTATTTCTAAATTGTCAAGCGCATTTTGGCATTAGATCCTCCGTAACACCTCTAATGGTCATTGTGGCACATGTTGTTTATATTCATTTGTTTGCTATATTAATAAGCTTTCAAAAGGTCTACAACTTTTTCTTTAATAAGGGGCTGGCGGGTCGCAGCAGTCCATTTCATTTTTCAATTTCATTTTTCAAAATATGTTACTTCTAAATGTCCATGAGTGCTTCGATACTTATGTTCTTCCTTTCTCCTGTTATATGCTTTGTTAAACACATTGACTTTATACCTTTCGTTCGTCTGTTAATAAGCTGCAAAATGACGTATAAGGTATATCTGTAATTAGGGGCTGAAGGGTTGCAGTGGTCTATTACATTATCCAAAATATCCATTCCATTATTCAAAATTAGCTATTTCTTGATTTTTAAAGGTATTTTGGCATTTAGGTCCCTAATTACAGATATACATTCTACCTCAATCAAAAGTTTATCAAGAGCCCTCTAATGGTCAATACGGCTCATCTTGTTTATACTCAGTTTATTCCTCTATCAATGAATTTTGATTTGGTGTATAATTTTTTCCTTAATTAGGAGCTGATGGAGATAAGCAGTCCATTCAATTATTCAAAATAAGCTATTTCACAATGCTCACGCGTATTTCGATATTTAAGTCCTTTATAACTCCTCTAATATTCGTTGTGGAACATATTAACTATATTCATTTTGTTCCTCTCTTTATCAGCTTTCGAATGAGGTATAAGGTATATCTATAATTAGGGACTGAAGGGTTGCAGCAGTCCATTCATTTATTCAAAATAAGCTATTTCTCAATGTTCAAGCGTATTTCGATATTTAAATCCTTCGTTACTCCTCTAATATACGTTGCGGAACATATTGACTATATACATTTTGTTCCTCTATTAATAAGCTTTCGAATGAGGTAGAATGTATATCTATAATTAGGAGCTAAAGGATCGCAGCAGTCCATTTCATTATTCAAAATTGGCTATTTCTTAATTTTCATGCGTATTTTGGTTTTAAGGTCCTCCGTAACCCCTCTAATTAAGAGATTACTGTATTGTATTTGAAGCTTTAAGGACGTCCATCGGTAGTTTTACTGTCGCAAATTTAGTTTACCTGGCGACGCGGAGCGGAGACAGGTAAACGGGTATTTGCGACAGTAAAACTACCGATGGACGTCCGCAAAAGCTTCAAATACAATACCGTTATCTCTATTCTAATGCAAAACAAGTTCACAATTAAATTTCAATCATTATTTCAGTGTAAAATCTTCATTAAAGAAAATTCCGCGAAAAGATGTTATCTTCTTTGGTCCCTACACTAGGTGACGTCATAGGTATGCTTCCGGCGTCAAACATAAACACCGGGCGTTTTCTGGCTTCTGTGCCGCTTCAGAATGTAATAAAGTTTGATAAAAAGAAGATTTTTAGGTGCAACATGTGAGTTGTTTTGCTTATTATTGTAGAAATTACATTTCAATACATTCAGCAATTCAAAATGTCGGCTTCCTTAGTTACAGACAAGGAGATAGAGAATTTTACGCTAACTGTCATCCAATCAGAATCCTTGATACAAAATAATTGCATTAGAATAGTCATTGTGGCACATATCGTTTATACTCAGTTTATTCCTTGATCAATGAGCTTTAATTTGGTGTATGAATTTTGCCTTGATTAGGGGCAGAAGGGTCACAGCAGTGCATTCAATTATTCAAAATAACCATTTCATTATTCAAAATTGGATATTTCTTAATTTTCATGAGTATTTTGGCATTTAGGTCCTCCGTAACCCCTGTAATAGTCATTGTGGCACATATCGTTTATACTCAGTTTATTCCTCTCTCAATAAGCTTTAATTTGGTGTATACATTTTGCTTAGATTATGGACTGTAGGGTTGCAGCAATCCATTTCACTATTCAAAATAAGCTATTTCTTAATGTTCAAGCGTATTTCGATATTTATGTCCCTCGTTACTCCTCTAATATCCGTTTCGGAACATGTTGACTATATACCTTTTTGTTCCTCTAGTACTAAGCTTTCGAATTAGGTATATGGTTTATCTATAATTAGTTGCTAAAGGGTCGCAGCAGTCCATTCCATTATTTAAAATATCCATTTTATTATTTAAAATTGGCTATTTCTTCATTTTTTTCGCGTATTTTGGCATTTAGGTCCTCCGTAACTCCTCAAATGGTCATTTCGGCTTATATTGTTTATACTCTTTTTATTCCTTTATCAATTAACTTTGATTTGGTGTATTTTTTTTTCAACAATTAGATGACGGGTAGCAGCAGTCCATTGCATAATTGAAAATAAGCTATTTCTCAATGTTCACGCGTATTTCGATGTTTAAGTCCTTCGTTACTCCTCTAATATTCGTTGCGGAACATATTGAATATATACCTTTTGTTCCTCACTTGTTAAGCTTACGATTCAGGTATAATATATATCTGTAATTAGGGGCTGAAGGGTCATAGCAGTGCATTCCATTATTCAAAATGTCTATTTCTCAATGTTCACGCGTATTTCGATATTTAAGTCATTCGTTACTCCTGTAATCTCCGTTGCGGAACATATTGACTATATACCTTTTGTTCCTCTCTTGATAAACTTTTGATTGAGGTAGAATGTATATCTGTTATTAGAGACTGAAGGGTCGTACTAGTCCATTCCATTATTCAAAATATCCATTTCATTATTCAAAATTGGCTATTTCTAAATTTTCACGCGTATTTTGGCATTTAGGTCCTCCGTAACCTCTATAGTGGTAATTGCGGTACATATCGATTATACTCAGTTCATTCTTTGATTCATAGACTTTAATTTTGTGTATATTTTTTTCCCTTAATTAGGAGCTGACGGGTTGCAGTAGTCCGTTCCATTATTCAAAATATCCATTTCATTATTCAAAATTGGCTATTTCTCAATGTTCACGCATATTTTTATATCTAAGTCCTTCGTTGCTCCTGTAATATCCGTTGCGGAACATATTGACTATATACCTTTTGTTCCTCTCTTGATAACTTTTTGATTGAGGTAGAATGTATATCTGTAATTAGGGACTGAAGGGTCCTACCAGTCCATTCCATTATTCAAAATATCCATTTCATTATTAAAAAATGGCTATATCTCAATGTTCACGCGTATTTCGATATTTAAGTCCTTCGTAACTTTTCTAATATTCGTTGCGGAACATATTGACTATATACCTTTTGTTCCTCTCTTGATAAGCTTTCGGTTGAGGTATACTATATATCTGTAATTAGGGGATTAAGGGTCGCAGCAGTACATTCCATATATCGAAATACGCGTGAGCATTGTGAAATAGCTTATTTTGAATAATTGAATGGACTGCTTATCCCCATCAGCTCCTAATTAAGGGAAAAAATATACACCAAATCAAAATTCATTGATAGAGGAATAAACTGAGTATAAACAAGATGAGCCGTATTGACCATTAGAGGGCTCTTCATAAACTTTTGATTGAGGTAGAATGTATATCTGTTATTAGAGACTGAAGGGTCGTACTAGTCCATTCCATTATTCAAAATATCCATTTCATTATTCAAAATTAGCTATTTCTTCATTTTTACGCGGTTTGTTTTTTGGCATTTAGGTCCTCCGTAAACCCTCTAATGGTCATTGCGGCTCAGGATATGGCAAACGTGTCACAGTCATTTTTTTTATATTTATTTTGCTATTCACCGCTCGAAGTTGAATAATGAAACATAAACTATTTCATTTTTCATTATTCACATGTTTAATACTGAATAGTGAATAGTGAACTATTTCATTATTCATTATAGGATTTAATACATTTTTTCTAGAGGTTATTGATGTGTAAACCGGGCGATTAACTCACAAACTTAAGTCCGAAGGACTTTTATGTTAAGTTTGTGAGTAAGAGCATTAGAATAGAAACAACAATTATACATTTGTTTTTTAATCTCGATTTGTTAAAAATCTCAGTTTCCCTGATAAGCATGCGTATCGCGTATGAATAGATTACGAAAGTAGTTTCGGAAACATGGTTTATCGAAGTGTAAACCAAGGGGAAAATTCTAATTAAAAGCTTCCCAACACGACAAAACAATATTATCACAAGCGAAAACATAAGCGGCCTCATTTTTTGATAGAACCACTTTCAAATTTACGGGATATAAAAACGACACTGATTGACATAAAAATTAAAAATGAGATGTGATATGTTATATTATACTTTCAAACCATATCTATACTACATGTATGAAATCTTTATGTTAAGCCGGGTCATACACACCGTAAGACTGAAGGGAAAAAAGAAGACCACTACAATTGAATCAATTAAATGTCGTTAAGAAACTTAAAATCGTAATTTGCAAAAGTTTTTGAATAGAGTTTCAGTCGAGTGTTAACTGTGGGGTCTCTTCCTAGATCTTCCTATATGAAGAAATACACAGACGTGTCGCTGATATGGGTCAAAAAGATGTCAAGCTGGCTTGGAAAATATATAAAACGTAATTTTTCCTATGCCTCCTCCTTTTCCCAATGACAGAAAAAAGCCTGTTGTTAAAGGATTGCAATTTGTACCCGTATGAATACACACAACGTGCCGATAAACTAATGTTTAACAATCTGCAATCATCTGCAGTGCTGTGATTCTCGGGGCATACATACGCAATTTGATAAAATCCTTTTGAGAGATTTACCTCCCTTTAAAGATGTCTGCCTACAAGAGAATGATATTTTCAAAACAGAAAACAAACCCTTATTTGCTACTTTTTGTTCTCAGGTAGGATTATTTACGACAATCTTAAACTATGAAACTATGACTCTATACTTTCTGATTTCGAACAAGTAGAAGTCATTTAAATAGATCTGAGTACATTATTCAAATGCTATAAAGCCTGTATTTATTGTAGCAAATCGGCAATTTGTATGCATTTTGAACATTTTTAAAATCACCCAACACGGGCGTGACGGCTAACGATGAAGTTCACATGACGGCTATATTATTATATTGGGAAAAAACATCTTTTAATACCTGAATTGACCTGAATTCTTAATGTGAAAAAGAAGACGAAAGATCCGAGAACAAACATTTCATCTACAGTAGACAAAAAAAAGAATTATTTTATAAAACAATGAATCTTGATATGAACCAGAAGTTATCGTCCTTTGTATACCGTATGATCTACAGTGTAGAGTTCTACAGAGTAGAGTTTTACAAAGTAGAGTTCTACAGAGCAGCGTTCTACAGAGTCGAGTTACTTGGTAATAATGTTTTGAAAAATATCGATTTAAGTTGAAATGGTAGGACATATTTTGAGTGGGAACTCGCTTTTGTCGTTTGATTGTATAACGCTCCCCCTTTTATTATCGAAACACTGTTGATTGTTTTATTCTGCAAATACAAGTTAAACTGATAACATTGCATTGGACACTGGCATTGTCGCGGATAAGTCCTGTTCACTTATCAAAATCATCAATTACTAAATTAGGGAGCGACTGAAGTCCACTGTCACTGGGATATATTTAATAGCAAAGGACGTATACCCACAGTACTCAGTAGAATACCTTATAAGCTTATATGCATCTAGTACCCTAACTACATCAACTTGACAAAAAAGGCAACAAACAACGGGAATCTTACATTTTTTTAGAGACATAATAATTTATTTTTATGCCCCACTACTCGGCTTTTCTGTCATTATGCAACAAGCGGTTACACGGACTTTCCCCTAAACGCCTTCACATATTGATCGGATTTAATTTTTAGTATATGAGTCGTCCAGGACGAGTTACAGATCAAGTTTAGTAATATGTTTGGTTCCGTTCCACTTATTTGTTGCTTTGGATTTTGAAAATTCAACTTGAAATGGTTTCAAACTTTTCTTTGTGAGCTCAGCGGCATTCGTGAAGTTCTGCTACTTTGTTATTTGCCATTATCCACGTCTTTCAGCATAGCTAAATATTTAAGATTTGCACAAAACGGTCACATTATATATAAACATGCAGAATAAGTATCCCGAGATAAAAATTAAGTTATAGTAAACGTTGTATTAGAAGCCTACAAAAAGCCAACTTGTAAAAAATCAGCAATTAAAATATTTCAGGCAAATTTTTTTTGCAAAATGAATAATAAAATTAATGGACTGAGCACTTTCAAAATATTCCCAAAATGTTAAGAAATAAAACAAAACATCGGTATTTCGATTTTTTGTAAGGCCTTGATGTGAATTTAAGCATAAATGCAATTTAGTACTCCCCATTACAGAACTCGAGTCGTTTGTAGGTCTGTGCAAGCCCATCATTATATGGGTATGATGCAGTATGGATTCATAATTTGATGAATTAAGTTTAAAGATAGTCTACAAAATAAACATAGAATGGAATTTTTTGTCTGGACCTGTAATAAACTGAGGTGAATCAAACTGTCAAAATAGTTCAAAAGATGGTCCCCAACGTAATACACATGGATATTATAAAAACTACATGTATTGTAGCAGATTCAATTATTATTATTAGTGAAAGCAAACGCCAACTTTATGATTAAATATTTCTCAAAATCTCTTCTATGTTCCGAAATGTCTGCTCTTTCTTTTTTTTCTTATTCTACATTTTACCCAATGGAATTAAAAAAAAATTCTGTAGAGAAATGCATGGAAAATTCATTTTAATATCACTGAATACGTATTCTAATTTATAGCGGCTACTAAGGCAACAACCCAAACTCAGAAATGGGTGTTGAGATATGATGGTGCGCGTATGTGTGTGTGGTTGAAAAAGGGGGTCCGAGTTATGTGGGTTTTTTTATCGGGAGAAAGTTGTCGGCATGATTCCTTACCTTCCCGAAGACCTGCGTTTGTCGAATTTATGAGCTTCGGTCCTCGTTTGGGAGTTGTGCTCTCGCAAAACTACCCGTACTATAATGTTATAACATACGAATGTTGACATCGAGAATCAACGGGAAATGCACAAATTCAAAAGTCTTCTCATCTCTTACTGGAATACGACTACCTGTAGTTTGTACTATAACGGACAATTAAAGTCCGTTCATGTGGGGATCCGATGCGTTCATTTTATGACGATCGATAGATTCTATAAGATTTTTTTCAAAAGATTCACAGCTATTTATTTACCTGAAATGATTTGTATTGAACCAAATAAAATTCCATAATAATCAAGAAACCCTTTCAAACATATAACTGTCTTATAATTTTGAAAGCTAAACACGTTTTGTCAACGCAAGACACCTCAGGTGTGCTCAAATAAAAAAATGCGGGCAAACCAATAACGAAGTCGAAGGGCATGTTGAAAACCAATTATTTCCCAAACATTGTACCGTAAATGGCTCATCACATTGAAGCCTGGAGTAAAAAAAAACGTATAAAGATAAAACAGGCGATATTAATTAAAAAACACATACATAGCCGAGATCGAGGTGATCGATAGAGCAGAAAACATTGTCAACCGAAGCGAATTTGTATCCCGGGAACGAGCCCAGGAACCCCTATGGTTTATATGTAAACTGGTAAAATGCATTCTATTATTCAATTAGACTGACAAGTATGTATCTCTACATCGAACTTGCCATTTTCAGTGTAATTAAATTGATAGCGAGTTTCGTAAGATATGTCGTGGTTCTGTGTTTTCGTCATATATTTACTACACAAACACCTCTCGAGTAACACTTACATTTGCTTTTAATCCACTCAACATATTACCATGCGTATTACATTTCTTCGCTATTTGTGATCAATCTCAGTTTACCCCGTTTGATTTTCATTCGGTCATGTTTTCTGCTCTTTTGTCGTGTTTTGCCTGTTCACCCCCCTTTTTAAATTAAAATATTTTTTCTATATTCAAGGACAAAGTGTTGATTTATAAATTGTACACTATTTTCAAAATGATACTTTTTTCTTAATTAAAAGCAGCAAATAAATGCCATTAAATTATTACTGTATAAATGATTGAAAATCTTTAATGCATATTCATATACTTCGAATAATAAAACAGCTCGTATCCTTGAACTTGAAACGTAATGGAAAATTTCTGCGGGAAAAACTAATATAACATGTGTATTTGTCTGTAATATGTCGATAAGCTTCATAGAAATAACATCAAGAAAATAAATAGGTAAGGCAATATTTTATCATTTTAAAAAAATAGCTAAATTTTAAAATATATGCTACATTGCTTTCTAGCTTTATATATAAAAATATATTTAAAAATATAGTCAATAATTTAAATCGCTAGGGTGTTCATTCATAAAGTTGCTGATATATACTTATTAATATAAAGTGTTAATTGTTTGGAGCATATTATATTTTTGTAATAATATAAATGATAATAATAATTTCTAATACACAATATTGTCGTAGAAAATATTTCAGGAGATCTGTACGGAAATATCCGAGGCAAAATATCGATTTTTTAAGTTTTTTTTATCTTTTCAAACGCGTGTTTTAAATTTGATTTCCTTTGTTTGTTAGGAATAAAAGTCATAAAGTTTTTATAGTCATAACTGAGAGTCATAAATTTATATTTAAAGAAAAATTTAAATAACTTGTGTTAAAAAGAAGAAAAAAACATATTCATTAGCGACATACTTGACATTAATACTTGTTAAACATTGAATTTGTAACAAGGTCAGTGACCGAATTTTTATTAACAATATTCTATTATTCAACATTTTAAATACTTGTTGATCGCTAATACGAAACTCTATAGAAAAGCCGTCCCAAAAGAGATATAAATACCCAGGAAATAGGTAGGTTACTTAAATCAATAAGTAGTGCTAGCCATGTTAATATTAGCAAGGTTAAAAATCTAAATCTAAAGGAAACTGGAATAGTTTGCTTGTTTAACATGTTTTTAGGTTAGGTCACTTTTTTCTTTTTTCTTGTATGCTGTTATTTAACTGTAATATACCAAATACATTGAATACTTATAGTCAGGCGCGATCCAGAGGGGGGGGGGGGGGGGGTTCCGGGGTTGGAACCCCTCTTTTTATGGCCGATCAATGCATTTGAATGGAGCATATAGCTGGAACCCCCCTTTACTCTGGGTTGGGAACCCCCCCCTTTTTAAAATGGCTGGATCCGCCCCTGATAGTTTATAGGTTGTCAACTTGTTATATTTTTTTTATTTAGAAACTTACGTTGGAATTGTTGTAAAGGTCCCATGACAAAACTGTTTTACGAGCGTTGGTTACTATAGTATATAACATACATATATATAGGAGAATGAGCCGATAATTATTCAGTACGGTACTAATTGCTAATTGAGTACAGTAAGTTTAAGGCATAAACTATTCTTAAAATGTCAACTATTAGACAGAAATCGATTTGTCGTCCTTCCGTTGTTTGTAAATCTAAAAATAGAAGCGAGCGCCAGCGATATTTGCGGTGCCTTAAAACGTAGGAAGGCACACATAGGGGCACCAATGGGGTATCCACAAAGGCCACAAGGTCATGTTTAAAACTCACTAAGATTACTTCTGTCGTCTTGCGTCGTATGTGTTTTCCGAGTTACATTTTTTTTATATATCCACAATACTACAAAGATGGATCATCATTTAGGGATATAAAAGTACAAATTATCTGCAGACCAAACATGGAGTTATCGCCCCTGCCGTTTAGTTTTTATACTCTTAGGTTTCATAAATCAAAACATGGATTTAGCCGTTGTTGCTAACATCGGAGTTTTACGCTGCACCTGTTTGGCAAAGTTTTGTTAGAACACATATTCTTCACCCGGACATTAAATTGTCTGCACTTGCTATGCAGATTTTTTATCTAAGTAATATTTTGATTTTCCAATAATAAAAACGACATACTAAAGCGTGGACTTATGTATTATTTGAAGAAAGAAGGCAACACACGTATTTCTTAAAATAGTAACACATTTTTTTAATTTGTTTGAATATATATTAGTTTACAGCCCTACTGATGATACGGAAATAACACATATATATATTTTCATTTATAAATTAAAATATCAGATTGTTATCGAAGGAAACAAATAATCGATAAAGTAGCTAACGCGGACCTTTTTCTTCCATTAAATATCAAGAAATTTTTAACTTCCGACTAGCTTGCTGATTCATCACATGGAGGCTAACGAATTCCACTTGATAGTGAGGAAGTTTTCTTTTAAATGTCAAAAGGCATTTTGGAAAAGTACTCTCCTATCCTTTAAAACGTGTTTTTAGAGTACAAAGGTCAACATAACTAATGTGAAACACGGTTTAATCGACATCTGCTGAACCATGAACTGATGGATATGCTGATAATTTGGTATACTTTTAAAAAAATAAATATTTATGGCATACGAGTCTTAAAAAAAATAAAATGTCATTATTAATGATGAAGAGACTAGTTATAGGCATGATAGGGTTGACGTGTACTATTTCTTGTTTTGTCCATTTATGTTCATTTGTCGTATTGGAAATAGTCTTGTTATATTCATTAGGGTGCAGTGTGCTTTCGTATTTTAGCCCGTTGAACTTTTGAGGTTATTCTGCAATAAAACTCATTTTATATACTTGAAGATCAATGTAGCCTCCAAATATGAGATTATATGAACATCAAAATTATATAATGCAGGTTTTTATTGGCTGTGATAGCCCATATTTCCATACCTATACCAGATATAGATGAATATTGCCCAGTAGCAATGTCAACCCTTGCTGCTGTGCATTAATCATGAGGAGAATCACTATTGGAGTAATCTCATGTATCTGTAGCTTGTTCTGAAGGACCTCCCCTTGATGACCTTTGCATTGTTGTGATGTAAAAGTTCCTCACTGCTGTGCACTGGTCATGAGGAGAACTACTGCAGAATGAGATACCATATTCCTGGTTCTATTTTTACCTTTCTTTTTTTCCGTATTAATAAACTTTATATCATATTCTTTTAATATTAAATCGATCTCATTGCACTCAATGCCTCTTACCTTAATTATATCCTACATTGCTCATATTATCAATTTATTATTTATATATTACTTATTGTGTATTTCACTAATGTTTATATAATCATTTTATTATGATGGTTTTTGTATCTTGCCCGACAAGGGCCCATGATTGGTTTAATAAAATAATGTCTAATGTCTAATGTCATAGGCCAAGAAATTTTGCAACGTTCATTCCCCCTTTTGTATTACACGAACTTTTTAATACAATTTACGAGAAGCACCAGTGGCGGATCCAGGGGGAGGGGGGTTCCGGGGGTTGGACCCCCCCTTTTTTTGGCCGATCAATGCATTTGAATGGGAACATATAGTTGGAACCCCCCTTTTTAAAATGGCTGGATCCGCCACTGAGCACACCATTTTATATTTATTTATATGATAGATCGTGTCAGTCATTTTGGTCTTTTTTGGATAGTTGTCTCATTGGCAATAATAAAACGTTCTATCAGATTTTAAATAGAAATACGCAATATTTCGCTAAACAAATTAGCTTCATCAGGCGTGTGCATCTCCCAAGGTGAAATCGGAGGCATGACAAAAGCATATTTTTGTAGCTTAATCTACACAAGATTTGAGGAAAAGTGTAACATATTTATTGATGTTGCGTAAAATATGTTTGTAGCTACAACTACATAAAGAAGGAAATAAACATTTATTGATGTTCGATAAATTGTATGAATTTCTATAAATTAATTTGTATGATTTCAAAATTATGGTTTTGATTTGTTTTAAAATCTGTTTTCGTCTCTCTAATATATGGGTACCTTGCTTTGGTCAATCAGAGCTAGATATCTATGGTAATCGAGGTACCGTGTTTGTGTCAGTCAGAACTAGAGATCTAAGATGATCGGGGTACCTTGTTTGTGTCAGTCAGAGCTAGAGATCTAAGATGATCGGGGTACCTTGTTTGTGTCAGTCAGAACTAGAGATCTAAGATGATCGGGATACCTTGTTTGTATCAGTCAGAACTAGAGATCTAAGATGATCGGGATACCTTGTTTGTGTCAGTCAGAACTAGAGATCTAAGATGATCGGGATACCTTGTTTGTGTCAGTCAGAACTAGAGATCTAAGATGATCGGGGTGCCTTGTTTGTGTCAGTCAGAACTAGAGATCTAAGATGATCGGGGTGCCTTGTTTGTGTCAGTCAGAACTAGAGATCTAAGATGATCGGGGTACCTTGTTTGTGTCAGTCAGAACTAGAGATCTAAGATGATCGGGATACCTTGTTTGTGTCAGTCCGAACTAGAGATCTAAGATGATCAGGGTACCTTGTGTGTGTCAGTCAGAACTAGAGATCTAAGATGATCGGGGTACCTTGTTTGTGTCAGTCAGAACTAGAGATCTAAGATGATCGGGGTGCCTTGTTTGTGTCAGTCAGAACTAGAGATCTAAGATGATCGGGATACCTTGTTTGTGTCAGTCCGAACTAGAGATCTAAGATGATCAGGATACCTTGTTTGTGTCAGTCAGAGCTAGAGATCTAAGATGATCGGGGTACCTTGTTTGTGTCAGTCAGAACTAGAGATCTAAGATGATCGGGATACCTTGTTTGTGTCAGTCAGAACTAGACATCTAAGATGATCAGGATACCTTGTTTGTGTCAGTCAGAACTAGAGATCTAAGATGATCAGGGTACCTTGTTTGTGTCAGTCAGAACTAGAGATCTAAGATGATCAGGGTACCTTGTTTGTGTCAGTCAGAACTAGAGATCTAAGATGATTAGGGTACCTTGTTTGTGTCAGTCAGAACTAGAGATCTAAGATGTCGGGGTACCTTGTTTGTGTCAGTCAGAACTAGAGATCTAAGATGATCAGGGTACCTTGTTTGTGTCAGTCAGAACTAGAGATCTAAGATGATCAGGGTACCTTGTTTGTGTCAGTCAGAACTAGAGATCTAAGATGATCAGGGTACCTTGTTTGTGTCAGTCAGAACTAGATATCTATGATGTCGGGGTACCTTGCTTGTGTCAGTCAGAGCTAGATATCTAAAACAAGTGTCTATGTCATAGTAAACACAATTAATTATTTACATGTGACAAGGCACGCTTATAAGATGCGCGAGGTGTAAATTCCTTGATGATTAATGTGAGCACACGTTTTAAATAACAGTACTTAATTCAAGGCTGTTTGAATGTTAGTTTTTCTAATACTGGTTGTTATTGCTGTGAGATAAGTATGACTTCTTCATATTTTAACATTTTTTGTAAAGATTTTTCATAATGCCATATCAAATTAAAGTTTCGCCTTGACAACCATCGATTTATTAAAACATTTCAGACAGATAACACAATAAAATCACGCGCGTTTTTCCGATATCGAGGAAATTTCTGCTTTGTTTGGAAGAGACTTTTTTTTATAATTCTTTTACTATTTAAATAAATGTCAGCATGAACAGGAATATATTGATTTTTACGGTGTTCATAAAATTATTTCTTTTTATTTAACTGATATAATATACACTGGTTACTCGTATGAACGTAATCGGAAGAATATATGTGTCATTTTGGTCTCTTGTGGACAGTTGTCTCATTGGCAATCATACCACATCTTCTTTTTTTTAATATATATATGAATATCGGAAAAATGATGTGTACCTATAGAGCATAGGTTAGAAATTAAATTGATTTGATAAACTTAAATGGTATCTATTTCGGTATTTATTTATTTGATTTATATTGACATATGTTTTCCTGGATGCACACTTCGCTCAAACCAGTGCTAGCTAGGGGCATTGAACACTTACATTGTATAAGAGTTTTTGCTCTGTGTTGAATGCCTAACTATCACTTTGAGTTGAAAAATAGCCATCAAAGCGCTGTTCCATTGCCGGTTGTGAGGTTTGCTGTGCACGTTCTTATTAGGTGTATTGTATGGAAACTCCACACCTTTCGTAAAATCTTTTCCTTTATAGCATCTGAGATAATATCTATATTAACACATTGATACATAAGATCCCCGTGCACGGTTAGTTCTTTTATGATAAACTTTATCAAGTACGTGAACAAAATTTTTAAAGCAAAAGACATAAAATAAAAATAGCTGTTGAGAGAACATATATACATCAAGACCTGAACCGAACTTTTCAAACTGTCTTGGGTTAATTTTAACTTAAGGAGTTGCAGCCGTGTTTTTTTGTCCATTTGATTATTTGTTAGAGTTTCTTGATAATTCCGGCCTATATACTTGTTTATGTGTATATGTTAATAGCAGGTATAAGAATCCACACACATTGTTAAAGTTAGGTTAAAAATTCCCCAAAAAGTATCAAACAAAACATCATAAACTTTGTCCTTTATTCTCAATACAAATTACTGAACCATTTCCTACAAGTTTTCTAAAAATAAAGTAACCATTATGTGGGATAATACATGTATGTAGTATTTCGCAATGGAAATTATTTTCATTGTCAAAGTCAAAAGTAAATGGAAAACAATATGGATCGCTGCCAAAAGGATTATCAATTGAGTAAAAGATATTGGCAACCCTTGCCATTCGGTAACATGATGTGTTTTGTATGTTATTCTGCCATATTTCTTATTTCTGCATCTTGTTTGCCTCATTGTCTTCATGCACCTTCTTCTGTAATAACTAGTTAGTTTGTATATTTTATTATACAACAATTTTTTTCTCAATGGAAATCAATTATGTATGTATATATATTTACATTCCTGAAATATTTTATAAATGACAACATCTTGGACCTTGAAATTCATATAAATGTTAACAACGTCAAGTGTATGCACCGTTTGTATCAATACACTTTTTTAAATAATAGAGAATGAAGAAAAAAAATGTTCTTTACATTAAAAAAAGTGTTTCAAATCAAAATTTTCCATCAGAAATATACAAACCTCGATGACCGACTGAGAATTCACATACTGTTATATGCAAGCGGGGCATTATTTGTGTCCCATGAACACATTCCTCATTTATTTTGCTCTTTAATGGAGTAGCGTCTCTTTGACACATTCTATTTTTGCCCATGATCGGTACTGAATCCAAATATAGTATACATGCATGCTAGTTGAAAGTGTTCTCAAAGGTGTATATGCACGAAGAACACCATTACAACTTATGTACACAAAGGTTCAAAAAGGTTTTATAAATTATTCTAATTTATTAATGAATTATGCAGCACGATCTGTTAAGAGTTTCACCTTAAATATTGTTTGTTTTTTTATAAATAGGTAAAGGAAATAATCGTTACATTTTTTCACACCCTGGTCAACACATTGTTATGCAACAAACTCAATCCATCAAGTTAAAGAACTTAAGTTTGCCTCAACCAAATGTTATGAATCTTATGCACAATGCTTATTACCACAAAACACAGATCAAATTTGAATTTTGCTGGCGTGAATTTTGCCGTTTTAGAGTTATTCTCTTTTGTGAATTTTATGAATGGAAAAATGGCTTAAATTTGTGTTGCCAGTCATTGACTTTTCATCAATCAAATGTTATGAAACTTGTACACAATGCTTATTACCACACATATCAGATCAAGTACGAATTTGGGTAGTGTCACTTTTACCGTTCTTCAGTTATGTCCCTTAATAATGTTATAGGCTAGATGGGGCATCATTCATCTTTGTCCCATGTACACATTCCCCATTTTTGCTCTTTGGTCAAGTAGTGTCTCTTTGAAACATTCCATTCGTCATACTTTTACCCATGATCGGCACTGAATCCAAATATTATATATATGCATGCCAGATGGAAGTATACTCAAAGGCATGCATGCATACACAAATCACCATTGCAAACTTATGTCATGTTCATAAAAAATAGTCATATGAAACCTCAAATAAAAAAAAAATGATGCATATGTTTTTTTTTTATAACTAAATGGATAGTTTTCTTTATAAAACTTATGTACACATACTTTTTATCTGAAGGAAATTCTTTAACTTGTCCACATTCAGAAGAAGTTTACTTTTTTTGTATTGCTTGCTTCCAGGAAGCAATTCGCCGACATATTTTCAGTATGGAAGTGATCTTATCGTAACTCTTCTCGTAAAAATCAGGTGATCACAATACGCATGGATCTGCCATTGAAATATACTATTATCTGATTGTACATGTTATACATGTGCTCAATATCAATGCTTCTTTGTTGATTGTTTACTATAAGGGGACAATCGGTAAACTACGGCTTCAAAACACGATTAATATTTAGCTGCCATATTTTCACAACATAACAAACAGAGAGAGAAAAAAATTGACAATTAAACGATATATTTGCGTAAAAAATGATATAATCGTACACAGAAGACTACGTTTATGATATATACATGCATTGGTTCAAGAATTGGATACACATCTTTTTCACCAGTCACTCGTTTCATATGACATTCAACATTGGTTTAGAATCCCCGGTATCATAAATTGGTTTTATTTTGTCTAGGTACCACCGCTTGTGTTATATCTGTTTGCGAGGGTACCATCAGCAACTGATACGGTAAAATTCTGGTTTTATTTAAATGATAAATTTGGTACAGTAATCGATTCTTACCGATTTTGTTATTTTTAAACTTATTTCATGCAAGGTCATGTAAGTCCAAGGAGTTTAAATATTTTAATATGATTACTGATTAAAATATAAGATATATAGTCATAAGAGTTCAAAAAATTATATAAATAATTCATATGTATTAACGAACTATGCAACACGAACTGTTAATGAGTTTTCACCTTGAATATTGTTTTTATAAAAGATAAAGAATAAAAACATATTTTCACACCCTGGTCAAAACATTGTTATGCTATAAACTCAATAGATCAAATTGAAGAATTTGTGTATCCTTTCAAAACAACATATCAGAATTTCTATCAGGATGTGTCGTATTCCTGAATGTGATATATTGAATACGTGTGGATTCGAATGTCGGGTATTGAATGCAAAGCAGGATGTGCTAACTAGCTGACCAGCATATATCCCGAATGCTGTCTGTCAGCAACTTCAATATAAATTTTAAGAAAGGACAATATCAATAACTTTGAATGACTAAGAAATAAACCTAAATGTTTACTACAAAATGGGAAAAGGGGGAGGGGCTCATTCGGAATACTCTTTCTTAGGGGCATCCAAGTGTATCCTGTCCACACGCACCTGAATACCTTTTATACTATGATTTGTGTTGTCTTAATTGTCTTCTGTTACCTAATCAAATATCGACTTCGAACTTCTTTTAAACTTACTTTTACTGTGCATATTGCTGTGCGTTTGTTTACTCCACATTGTCTAGATGTATAGAGGATATTGGAGACTTCACAGCACGTTTAATTCAGCCGCTTGTATGAACCAATTGTTTTTCTCGTGCTTTAGTGTGTCGTCCATTTTGCTGCATTAATGTAAATTAATGTTTTGGGGCGCTAAGAAGCACGCTATGGATGTGGGATTTTCTCACTGCTTTAAAGATTAATTTGTGGTCGGGATGGTTTGATGCCTCTTTGTCTGTTTGTACGTCCCAAAATTGGTTTCCGTGCCCAAACATTATTATTTTTCGAAAGTTATACACGATGCATTTTACAACAAAACACAGATCAAATTTGTTTTTGGTGGCGTCACTTTTACCGTTATAAACTTATGCTCCTTTACGAATGGACTGATTCCAGGGGTTGAAGTCATAAAACTTTGCTCAGTGCTCGGAGCACAAAAATCATGCTCGAAACACAAAATCCGGCATTTTGATTGGTTGATTCTTGAGTCTGAGTACAAAAATCGTGCTCGAAAGTTTTATGACCGCACTGTACTCGTCCTCAACCGAATGTTACGAACCTAATGCACAATGCGTATTACCACAAAACACGGATCAAATACGAATTTGGATAGCGTCACTTTACTGTTATATATTGAGTTATGTCCCTTAGTAAAGTTATATGCAAGAGAGGATTTCATATCTGTCCGATAGAAACATTCTCCATTTTTATTAGCTCTTTAGTCGAGAAGTTGTCTCTTTGAAACTTCCAATTATTTATTCTTTTACCCATGATCGGTTCTGAAGCCAAAGTATACATACATGAAAGTGAACTCAAAGGCGTACATGCATGAAGAACACCATTGCACATTTATAAAATTGAGAAAATGGGAATATGTCAAAGAGACAACAACCCGACCAAAAGAAAATGGCAGCCGAAGGCAACCAACGGGTCGTTAATGTAGCGAGAAAACCCCTCTATCGGTGGTGGGCCTCTGTTGGCCCCCGAAATAAAAATGTGTACTAGTTCAGTGAAAATGGACGTCATAATTAACTCCAAAACATATCAACTAAGCCCAGGCGGCAAAATTCGACTGGGTTAAACATGCTTTTTGAGATCTCAACCTTACCCCTATACCTCTAGCCAATGTATAATAAAGAAACACACATCAATAAGCAAAGTAAAACTCAGTTTCAAAAGAAGTGCGAGTCAGATGACAGAATAGGAAGCAAAAGAGAATAATGAAACTGATAATAATACATAAATAAACAAAGGACTACTAGCAGTTACTGACATGCCAGCTACAAACCTCAATTAATATGATTTAAAGATTATTTCTTCATCTATATAAATTGAACATTGGTTGAAGAGGGGGGGCAAGGGGGGTCCCAACAACAGCAAAACAGCAAATTGATTTGGCTCATAACAGATAACAAGGAATTAAAATGGACAAAAACAGATAACAGTAAATGAAATATTAAAATAATTCGGTCTTTGGCAAATTAGTATTTCTTATTACGGATATAATCCTTTGTAATGCATTCCATTTTTTATGACTATGTTTTTAGTATTAATTTATGTATCTAGAATGTGTTTAAATTACTTCTCAATATATTTTAATATTTTTTAAACGCTCGTTTACGGAACGTATTATGGTATACTGTTGTCCGTCTGTTGTCAACATGTCGGACATTAACTCAAAAACTCTTTAACCATTTGCATTAAACTTTGGGAAATTGTTTATATCTATTGACGTGAGCTCCCTTTTTTTTTTTTTTTTTTTTTTTTTTTTTATAAATTTTAGATTTTAAGTTTCTCGGTAATGGGTTTTTATTCAATAAAATTGGTGTTTTTTTCAGTTTTCTGATAATATCTCAAAAATGCTTTCACAAAGCAAGGCATTTTGGTGAATTGTTTATATCTGAGGTAACTTTCAATTTTTATAAATTTTAGATTTTACGTTTCCGAGTTAACGGGTTTTATTAATTAAAAAGGGGTGATTTTCCAGTTTTTAGGCATTAACACAAAAATGTTTTCAGCAGTTCTCATGAAACGTTGGTGTATTGTTTATATATATTGACTGAAGCTCCCTTTGTTGCTAATAAAAAAAGTGACCTAAAAGAGTTTGAATATTCTGACTTTTTCTAAATGACCATTTAATGAGGTGTGTGAATTTTTCTTAATAAAACTATGAGGCAAAGTGGTATATAGGGTAGGAAAATCAAAAGCACCAATTATAAGCATGCAATTTATCAAGTACTTCGAACGAATTTTGACACTCTAAAAGCAATTTATTCCACTATTTTCAAAGGCCTTATTTGAACAATTTTTTATCAGCTGAGGTTTTTGATTGTACCAAGTGTACTAGTAAGTAGAATACATAGTTTAGTAGGGAAACAATGGCTTGAAACGAAGTAAATCTTTGTTTGTAATGAGTTATGTGCAGCTTCGGACCCAAGTACATGGTTGGAACTTTCATTGTACAATGCATTTGGTTCTGCTTTGAAAAGAATCAGAGAGCTGAGTCTATGTACCATATTATATAAAAGGTTAAGTGGTTGTTAGGACCTAGTCCTTAATTGAGATCCTTGTAAGATATTCCTGGCCATATGTTTTCCTTTTTGTCATATTAAGAATTGTTTTAATTTAATATGTTCGTACGGAAAACAAGGAACATTATTCTCATACAAAAAATTAAGATAATTCTAAATACACATTCATAAAAAAAATGGAATGTATTACGAAGGATAATCATAAGATTGTTGGAATTGTCCTGGACCTCACTTTTGTGATGGTATATATGTTAATGGAATCCTTCTCTGAATACGGGACAAACATATTAGTAGTGGTAGACCCCAATGACCAATGATCTTCAATTTATACCAAATATTGACTGTCAAAAAAAATGCTAACATTCCAATTTTTGTATAACAGTTAACAGCAAATACATTATCACAATAACAGATAACAAAAAATCTAAAAGCCCAATAACAGCTAACAAAGAATAAGACAATAACAGCTAACAGCAAATATATTTTCAAAATAACAGATAACAAAGAATTAAATTGCCCCATAACAGCATAACAGTTAAACCCCTTGCCCCCCCTCGTTGAATAATCCGGATTTCATCAATCGCTTTTATTTGGTTAAGGTACCATTGCTTGTGTATTTTAAGTTTTATAGGGAACCTTTAACCAGTGATACGGTAAATAATGGCTCGACTAAAATTGTATATATTTGGCACGGTCATCAATTCTTACCTATTTTGTTATTTTTAAATTTATGTCCTGCGAGTTCATGTAAGGCCAATGAATTGATTATTTAAATACAATTACAGATTAAAATATAAGACATATGTACACAATAGTTCAATTTTTTTTTTATAAATAATTTATTAAAACTGTTTTGATATGAGCGTCATTGATGAGTCTTATGTAGACGAAACGCGCGTCTGGCGTATTAAATTATAATCCTGGTACCTTTGATAACTAATTATGACAACAATGTGAATACTAGTATTAACGAATTATGCAGCTCGAACTGTTAAATCAGTTTTCACCTTGAACATTGTTTTTTATAAACAGGTAAGGGAAATTATAATTACATATTTACACACTCTAAGGCCAACCCATTGTTATGCAACGAAACCAAGAGATCAACTGAAAGAATTTGTGCATTCTATTAAAACAAAATTTCAGGATTTTTGTCAGAATGTGTCCTGTTTTGACTTAGTCTGGAATCGCATGATGAGTTCGCATGTCGGGTAATGAAGTCCAATGAATGCATAGCAGGAGACGCTTACAAGATGATTCAAGATCGACACATCCAGTCTCACTACTTTTTGTAGTTTATGCAATTCCCTTAGTTTTCATCACTGGTACATATAGATCAGTATATCACAACTGCTGTATGTCAGCAACATTCACATATATTCCTAGTGAAAACAATATAAATAACTTCCATGAAAATAAATCTATATTTTTACTACAAAAAGGGGAGGAGGGCTCATTCGGAGTACCCCATTTAAAGAGAGCCTAGTGTATCCTTTCCACACATACCTACATACCTTTTATACCTTGATTTGTGTCGTCTGGATGTTATTCTTTCACTTACTCAGTATTCAATACATACCTATACTAGTGGTCTATGCATATTGATGTGCGTTTCTTTATTCCAATTTGGTGTAGAAGTATAGAGGAAGGATTGAGATCTGATAAAACATGTAGCGTACATTTTAATGAAATAGTATACATTATAGTTGACCAGCCAGCTTAATTCCGCCTCCGGGTGTGGGATTTTCTCTCTGCGTGCGTTTAAACCCCATTGGTTGCCTTTGGCTGTGTTTTTTGGTTGCTTTTTGGTCGAGTTGTTGTCCCTTTGACACACCCATTCTCTCTTCTTTTAATGGATATTTAATTTAAATTTGGTCATTTGCAATCTTATTGCCAATTTCTATCGCCAAATGCTATTTATTCTAGATCTTTACACAATGCGTATTACCACTAAACAAAGTAAGTAAGTAAGTAAGTAAGTAAAATTTAATTTGGATTCGGCATATTGACAAACAATACAAACATAAGCTCTAATGAGCTTTTCACCGAATATAAAAACATATGCAATAACAAATAAAACAAGGCATGCAGCATGCAATAAATAATAAAAAAGCAGCACCAAAAATTAACTCTAAGCAAATAGCATATCTTGCAAAATACCAAAACATATATATGAAGCACTAAATTTTTTAAAAATTTGCAGTTTAAAAATTAAACACACATCGAGTTTGAATTTGGGTAGAGTTTTCTAGCGATATGCTCCTTTAAAAATGGTTTCCGTTCTTTAACTTGCGTTTGCCTCGACTAAATGTAATGAAACTTATACAAGATGCTTATTACCACAAAACTCTGATCACGTACGAATTTGGGTAGCGTTACCTTATCTGAAGTTATGTTCCTTTAAAATAATATATGCAAACGGGGCCATCATCTATTTTAAATGGACACATTCCCTATTTTGTCTATACTTGAATTAAGTAATAACGTTCAGGTTTTCGATTTCTGTATTTAATGCGGTTTAAAATACGAATGTGGTCCTCACTGGAATTACAGTGTATGGTTGTCTTTTAATATTATAATGCTCTTTTGAGGAATGAATTACATTAACAAATGTATCAACATTCCTCAGTTTTTTATTGAAAACATTTACACTCAATGTCTGACTAATACATGCAACATCAGCAGAAATTTGAATTATGTACGAACTTTAGTTGTTTTGCATAGCTAACTGCACGGTCTGTGTGTTTGCTATCACAGGTTATTGTTTATTTTCAAGTGCGTCCTGATTTTATTTATATACATATAGGAATATAATCGTCGTATGCACTGAAATCGACGGTACGCTTCTCTAAACTCCATCAGGAGTTCATCTCGTGTATTTGACGAATCTGCATAATTAAAGTGCAACTAGGGATCGACTTGTGGAATGCACTATGTTATAATTAATGCATACACTATCAGCATTTGTTAGATTTATTTTTGTTGGGAAAGACTAAATCGTTTTGCATGAGATACAGATGCAGAATATATTACTCAAATGAGTTATAAATGAAATGTTTTAATTTGTTTTATTGTAATCTTCTTAAACTGTACTCATTATTATGTAAGGTCTACGTATCATCACACATTTACGTATTTTAAACAGTTCATAAAGTAAAAGCGCTACATTTTTTACATTGAAATATTTTAATCCATGACCGTTGTGTATTGTGAAACATTTATGCATCTATACTGATACTGAATGAAAGAGACCTACCATTTTGTACATATATCTAAAATTGAATAGGTCGATATTTGTGCATGTTTTTGTCTAAAATTAAATTTTTGCAGTGATCCTTTATCGATTAAGTACCGAATTATCAAATATCAAAGAACAAGGGGCAAAGGAAGTGGATTTTCTACAAAATGCCTATATCTTATGTCAAGCATAAGTACCCAATATATGCCTCTGAAGTGTAATTGAAATTGAACTTGAAGGTCTAATATTTATGATAAAGGTAGTTCATACAATAAACAACAAAAGGATTGGTAATCATTTACACAGTCGCATCTGCTATCTCGGAGTCTCCTATACTCGGTAATTTTGCGATGTTAACGTCACTGTACATATATAACGCTGATTTTTCTAGGTTTGACCTTCTGTCTGTGCCGTGTGTGGAACACGAGATGTTTTTTTTTCTTTCTTGATAGAGTGGGGTGCTCATTTTCGCCACATCTTTCCATGTTTTCTACAGTTTATGTTCAGGTCTAAATGTTTTTGAAGTATACTGATATTTCTATATGAAGATAACTTCAAATGCAAAATATTCTTAAGCTTGAAAACCGGTTTGTTTTAAGAAAATCATCTGAAAAGTTAGATTAAAGGGTGTTTGAAATTTCCGGATGTTTTGTCAATGGGGGACACATATTCGCCGTTTTTACACATCTATTTAAAACCAAATAACCGCAGCTTTTAACAATTTTTATCAAATCAATTGCATTATAGATGAATAGCAGACATTTCAAAGGTATAAAGAATTCAAAATTAGGGCATTCAGTCAAATATTTACTTAGAAATACTTCTTTGAAATCGTGTTTTTTATTCAGGAAATTGTCCGAAAATCGTTGTCCGTTTTTCGGTCATTTTCGGTAGGAGCCGCATATTTTGTCTCAGTTTAAAAAAATATTATATTTGTTACAAAAAATTATTTACGGGTACATTTCTTCCATTTCAGCCATCCTTTGAAGTTTTTACACCTCAAAATCCTTAAACGGCGAAATTGTGTCCCCGGCGAAAATTAGCACCCCACTCTAGAGAATATCAATTGATATCCCTCTTACATGACGCTAATGTTCTTAATGTAGAGTTCGAATTTAATGCTATGTTTTATTTATTTGTCTATCACATTAAAAAAATATCTTTATACTAGCATAACAGTAATATGAAAATGTTAAAATGTATTGTATCAGTATTGATGTCAGATGGTGCACAGTTAGAGAAGTACGTCATTTCTTATGCGTTATGCTTTACAAATATATACTTTTGAATAATCTATGACAGGGTGCATTGTTGCACATAAGAATAACTTGTGGTTTATAACTGTATGATGAGGACATCATGAAAGGTTCAAGTCGATAAATGAACAGGTGTAAAATATTAAAAAAAAAAAGTAAAATGCATGCACTTTTGTGAATGTCTTAATTGATTTGAATTTTAAATTGAAGAAGATGAAACCCACCCGAGAGATTCAAAACTTTTTATTTGACCCTGTGAGCTAGAAAACGGGGAGGTGGATTGTATTATATATATATGGAAAAACAAAGTTCATGGTCAAATGGAATGAGAAAGGGGGTAGGCATACTATCAAAAAACACTTACTGTTTACACACCAATATGACTGATCAGAAGGACAATGAACTAAATTATTAGGAATAACATTCATCCCACTACTCTTGGCAATTAATCAAACATGCCAAACAACAAATACCCCATAAACATGATGTTGTTATTGAAATGGAAATTACGTATTTCGTGGAAAAACCCTCTCCTCAAAACATTCTTGATAAGTTAATATGGATTTTAACACTGAACAATAATGAATGTTTTAATAAGTAAGTAAGATTACACGATAACAGTAGATACGATATTTAAACTTTAAATGTTATAATATAAAATTATAAGCAAAGGTTGTATTTACTATAATTTAGGTAAATCTTTTCTGTTAATGATTGAATGTTAATTTGCATATTGATTAGACGACCTTAATTTATATCTTCAAATATTTGATTTCTGTGGTATGCGAATGTAAAACATTCACGATATTTCATATTTCAAATTCCAATAATAGATTTTAAGTAAACAAACTGCTATTTCTGACAATGGAGATATTTTAACACAAAAATATGTGGTCACCAGAGTATGCATTGAGGATGCCTTATAATTTTATTTTTTACAAGTAATTTATATTAAGAAAATATGTTTTTATATTTATATTGTGTAGAAAGAGCAATACAGTTCGCTAGGTCTTCTATAAAATCGATAGTTAGCTTTGTGCTCCATATCGATTAAAAAGAAACAGTTTGCAACATTGGCTAATTACTAAATCATGGTTTAAATAGGTAACAAAAGGATTATCGAAATATCATATTCCGGACAGTTTTGATTACATATCTAAAATAAGTAACACGTAAATCATAGTTAATTAAGCTAACAAAAAAAATCAACTTTATGCATGCATCAATTTAAGACACATTTAAATAAGCTGTGATACCAACGTGCTTGGAATGAGAGAAATTAATGTGGCCATTATGATGACAAAATCTTATGTAGCGATTCTTGTACTAAACTGGTACATACCTGTATTTTCCTGATAAAGCTGGTATCTGATAAGAGAGTATAAGTACATGTATAGGGACATTTAGATGTTGATTCGCATTCTGTAAAAAAAGATGTTGGTTTAATAATCCTCTGAATTTGTCATAAAATCAGAATTTTATTTAAACAGTTCCACACTCCTAGTCTTATGTTTTTTTTTTTTTGCAGATTAAAATACCAGAATGTCAAGTAATAGCAGTTCTAAAGATGACGACTCTGTTATTATGGAAAAGATGGAACAAGCACCTGTTCCTAAAACGAAAGCTCGTGATGGTTGGCAAGGAAGAATGGATTTTATCCTGACTTGCATCGGATATGCAGTTGGATTAGGAAATATCTGGAGATTCCCGTACTTATGTTATAAAAGTGGAGGAGGTTAGTGATTAACATTTTCCAGCATTGTTTTGTCTTATTCACAACGATTATGTATTTGAAATTGTCTTGTTACAAAAGAAGATTCAATAAGTCATTGCCGGATACAAGAAACAAAAAAATCTATCAAAATTATTTTAGTACTTGTCAGTTGAAATGAATTGAATGACAAGTTACATGTCATTTTCATAAATTGGTAAACAGTCGGTTCATGTTTATTTTGTTTTGTAAACATTCAAGTTATTTATAATGTACATTTGAAAATAACTTGTATGTAAAATTTTCAGACACTCAAACGCCAATATTAGTTGATTAATTTTGTTCTTTGTTCTTATACTAAATAACGCATAATCTATAACTTAGTTAATTCGAGGAAGGTCTAATAGTGGGTGGAATTTGGCAAAGAGAGACGAAGGATGTTAGAGCGAGATTCATAAGTCGAAAAGAAACTTCCAACACCATTGCAAACAAAAAAGACAAAAGGACAATAGTATGCAAAACACAACATAGAAAAAAATAACTGAACAACACGAACCCTACAAAAAAACCGGTTATCTTCGGTGAGAGTTTCAGCAGATTCTGCTTTAAATGTGACACCCGTCGTGTTGTTAGTTTAAGTACACAACCATTGATTAGTTTAATTCGGTGATCAAATTCGGGGTAAAGGAGGACGCGATTATGGTAAAGACTATTTTGACATACCCGTCGTCATGTGGAACAGATATTCCATAACGGTCAACCAACTCGTGATGACGTCCGTGAAATGAAATTATCCAAAGGGATGATTTCAACACACAAAGCTCTTGGTCTAATAGCTTCCTTGAAATCAGCAATCCCCTGATAAGGAAATCATGATGAGAAATGCAAGCCTTTGGATATCTTATAAACTGGATGATATATACTCCATTTTCACAGTTTTGATATGAGCGTCACTGATGAGTCGTATGTAGACGAAACGCGCGTCTGGCGTACTAAATTATAATTCTGGTACTTTTGATAACCATTTTGGCTCTGAAAAAACCATTCTATTGGGGTTTTTTTCTATTCAAAACAACGCTAAAATTTGATTTTCATTCGCATAAATCTGACAACATCAATACTAGTATCTTTTGTTTTTGTGTCATTGGTAAGCTGCCTCCTTGATTAAACTCCGTACCTAACTGTTTTTTTTATTTGTATATATGTTCAGGAGCAAACCAATTAAAACGTTTAGACTGAACAGTCAAGGTTCTTTTGTTCAGGTAAAATAGTAATGCGTAATATGTATGTTATTTACTGCCGTGAAAAAAGTACGTTTTAAGGGCGAACAAGTTTAGAACATGCAATATGGTTAACATGTATAAACCATGCGTAAAAACCTGACTTTGGAAATGACCAAAATATAAAAGCGCATATAAATATGTTTTAACTTTTCTATTAAATACTTTATCATTATATTTCAGGTGCTTTTTTCATTCCATACATAATATTTCTACTTCTTTGCGGATTTCCGCTATTCTTTATGGAAGTAGCCTTTGGACAGTTTTCTAGTCTTAGTCCTGTAACAATATGGCGGATTTGTCCACTATTCAAAGGTATGATATTAGTCTAAGCGTTCTTAAAACAATGTCTCCTAAACAAGAATGAAATAATCTAAAAGTTTCAAGGTTGTTGATCTATTTGCACCTTACTTGTTATTGACTGACATATTAACTTATGTACACCATTTCTCACCTGACAACTTACATGTCTTGTAATGTAGTGGCAATAACACTTGCTGCTTGATTTGACCACGCAATCGCATGGCAGATGATGTTAACTGAAGACCGTACTGTGATAATGATTAACTTTTGCAACTTATGACTTGGATGGAAAGTTGTCTCATTAGCACTCATACCTCATCTTCTTATATCTATTGAGGGTGTTATCCAGAATGGGTGTATCTACTGTGAACCAACTAATTTTCGCGAGCGATTTATTTTCGAGTCGATCGCGAGTTCAAAAATAATGCGAATATAAATCGTCCCGTATACGTAAAACTACATATGAATCATGTGTTGCTTAAATTAATCAGTTGGAAGGCCGAATAATATACAAATGTGAAAAGCTTTAAAACAAATTTTCCCAAAAGATGTGACATATACGTCTAAGACAAGCTTAGCTTTAATGTGGAAATTAATCTTTAAATGTCTACGGGGTCGCATTATCTACAAATGCAAGAATAAGATCATAATGACGTAACATATATGTCATAACTTTTTAGATATCTCAAATGAAGCAAAAAATTGTTTGAAAATGAAATTTAAACCTCCAAAATATTTAGGGAAAAATATTATTAAAAGTCGAGGAGTTAGTCCAAACGTGAATTAATATGGTTTTATTAGGATTAATATTGTAATGTTTTTATGGTTCTGGTCCTGCTTGGAGTATAATGTTCATGATTACGTACGATAAGGAAAAATATGTAATTTTTAGTAATATAAATATTTAATATGTCTTTTCAAAGTTAAAATGTTTTACAAAATCATTGTATATTGTTTAGTGTATGTAACTGTCATGTTGACCCTCAAATGCTCTTTATTTGAACAATACTATTAGTTACATAGTGTGCTAGTGACCTAATACGGTATATATGGGGTCAGTAAATTCCATATGGGGTGAGAGCGAAGCTCGAATCCCCATATGGAATTTACTGACCCCATATATACCGTATTACGTCACTAGCACACTATGTAACGAATTTATCTTACCGACTATTTTAACGTGTGAAATTAAGACTAGTGATTCTCAATATGAGCAAGTCTTCAATACTGTTAGCATTTAGAAAATACTTCCATTGATCCTACAAAAACAAATACCAAAAATAACGACTTGTAAGGTTTAAATGTGTTTTATGAACATATTTCAATCTTAATCATCAACTTCTTCGTCTGTTGGAACTTTTAAGTTTTTTTCTCAGTACCGTTTTGTTTTTATAAAGGGACATAACACCATTACTAACCGTGTATGAAATAAGCCCTGCCCCCTCCTTACCTAATATGGAAAATAAAGGGACGTAACTCCACTACTAACCGTGTATGGGATAAGCCCCGCCTCCCTACTAACCTAATATTAAATATACACGGTTTGCACGCGGACGCTTTTAACCAATCATATTCCTGGAAATGTATAGGAGGTAAGATAAAAGGTCTTATTATTCTTTTTATTCTATGCATGATCGTAAAAGACACTACAGAATAGTTTCATGCTTCCAAAGCGCTTTTCTGGATTCACCTTCATCAGGAACGTACATAGCTGTATATTTGAAAACCTAGGATGTATAAGAACCGAGACAGTGGAAGTGATATTTTATCAAAAAGGTCCTAGAAATATTAGTAACCAAATCCATTACAAGGCAGCATTGCCTCACCTTAGTTTCTTTCTATTTTCAAATTCAAAGCAGACGATTCTAGAAAGGTTTGTTATAAATCAATTCGGTACAGACTACTGAGCTGATTGAACATTTGATAGAGAACTGGCAGAGGTATCAAAACAGTGTTGTTAAAGTATGTTATGTAACTGAATGAACTTTCTTTTTATTGTGTTATGTTCTCCACTTAATCATTCTTCGCTTTCGTTTAATTAATTTTCATTTCATATATTTTCCTTTTTATAATTTAAATAGGTGTTGGAATGGGTATGGTCATAGTTTCAGCAATTGTTTGTATCTATTATAATGTGATAGTTGCCTGGACGATTTATTATTTGTTCATGTCGTTCAGAAGTGTACTGCCATGGAGTCATTGTCACAATTCCTGGAACGATGAAAGATGTGTTGACGGACTTGAAGGCACATTAAATAAAACGATATCGAATTTCACAAGTTCTAATCTTACAAAAGTTACAGCCAGTGAACAGTTCTGGGAGTAAGTATGTCAGTTGTAGAAAGACACAAGTTTTATTGTCTTATTCGAAATATCCAAGATGTTAATTTTTCTTTGGTTGAAGACAGGCTTCAAGTTTTATATTTTCTGGTGACAGTTTACCTATTTTTCAACATATTCTACAATTTAATTATGAAAGCAAGATCAATTTTCAGATAGGAAATATATTTTCGAATTTTTGAAAGAACTTTTAAGTATTTAGAAATTACTGATGTAAAGTTTTTATGTTTTAAAGGAATCACGTACTTGATTTAACTGGCGGTATTGAAGATAGTGGGAGTTTAAGATGGCAGCTCTTTATTTGTTTGTCTCTAGCATGGTTATGTGTGTTCTTATGCTTGTTCAAGGGTGTAAAAGTTCTTGGAAAGGTAAGAAATATATTTATATAATAAAATAACAAATGCATATAGACCTTTTTCTTAACAGTTGGAACAAAAAATATGATACTATCTTAGAATCTGGGTGTCCGACAGAAAAAACCTGTACGATGAAGTATTATTTACGGGTTTTGAATTTTTCAAGACCGAAATTATCATTGATTTATTCAGTCTATAACAACCTTTCACTCTTCTTATTAATAGAACATTATTCATTCAGATGTAACAAATTCACTGATAAGGAATGAAATTAACGACAATGTATATAAAAGGTAACAAATCTCTAACTTTAGATTGTTTTATAATTATTAGTCAGTCCCCTACCAACGAGGTTTGTACTCTGTCTGTCTTTCTGTCTCTGTCCTTTCGTCAGTCCGACAAACCAGTTTTACACCATTTTTCATCGTGCTTGACGATATTGATTTGATATATTGTTTTATCATGACAAGTTACAGATCAGTTTAACATTTTGTTCCGGTCTAATAATTTTGTGCAGAGTGATGGTCAGTTTTCCACAATTTTTTTCCTTCATGCTTGAAGATATTGACTAAATACTTGTTATAAAGTTAACACCATGACAAGTTATAGATCAAGTTACTTAGCATTTTGTTCTAGTACAATTAATTTTAATATGACCGCAAATTTTTTTTTGCGTTGTATAATGGTATCATGTCGTAGTCTGTGTCTGCGTCGTTGTCGTCCGAAGACACATTTAGTTTCTGGACAATAAGATTAGATTTAGTTAATGGATATCTATAAATTTTTGACAAGAAGGTTTAATACCACTAAAGGAAGATTGGGATTGATTTTGGGGGTTATGGCCTCAATAGTTAAGGAATTGGGGGCCAAAAAGGGGTCCAAAATAAGCATTTTTGTAGTTTTAAAACAATAACTTGTGTTTAAGTGTATGAATCTCTCTGAAATTATACCACACGTTTCCATACCATGAAGGGATGGTAATTAATGACTTTGGGGGGTTATGAATCTTAATGTTTTGGAATTAGGGGCTAAAAAAGGCGAAATTAGGGGCCAACAAATGGGATAAACTAGATTTTCCAGACTAACTTTAGATTTACTGAATGGATCTCTATTAATTTTTACCAGAAGGTTCAATACCACTAAAGTAAGGTTTGGATTGATTTTGGGGGTTATGGTCCTTATAGTTTAGGATTTAGGGGCCAAAAAGGGGGTCCAAATAAGCATTTTTTTTGTAGTTTTCAAACAATAACTTGTGTTTAAGTGGATGAATCTCTCTGAAATTATACCACAAGTTTCCATACCATTAAGGGATGGTTAGTAATAACTTTGGGGGGTTCTTAAAATGTTTTGGAATTAGGGTAAAAAAAGGGGAATTAGGGTCCAAAAAAGGGGAAACTAGGTT
The DNA here is from genome assembly GCA_019925275.1 of Mytilus edulis. Taxonomy (NCBI): domain Eukaryota; kingdom Metazoa; phylum Mollusca; class Bivalvia; order Mytilida; family Mytilidae; genus Mytilus; species Mytilus edulis. The sequence continues at coordinate 36,931,918 of CM034361.1, read as the reverse complement.
TTTCTGGTCAATGAACAATTAAGACAATTCAAAAGCAGTGTAATGGAGGTAAATCATAAACAATTAACATACAATGTTTGGTTTGTGCAGATTTACTTTCCTTACACTACTTGTAAATAATGTATAAAGAAATGTCAGGTTTTGGACTTATTTCAAAAAAGGGGGGTGGTAGTAGTTTTTTCCAAATTTCTCAAATTCCAAATTTTTTTTAAAGTTTGGAGTTGAAATCTTTAATTGCACAATATTGCATAATATATTTGTAAGAATAAGAATTGACATTTGTTTAGTGTCAGAAACTCGTATAATGTCAAGAATTTGATCACAATCCAAATTCAGAGCTGTATCAAGCTTGAATGTTGTGTCCATACTTGCCCCAACTGTTCAGGGTTCAACCTCTGCGGTCCTATAAAGCTGCGCCCTGCGAAGCACCTGGTTAATCAGTAGGGGTCTATTTATTGCCGCACAATATTCGCAGAATGATTGTTTTTTTCAAAGGTTTTTGAAACTTTTGGTTTTCAAATTGTTCTTCAGTTTCGTATTTGATTCAACATTTCAACTGTTTTATTTCGAGGGTTACTGATGAAGCTGATTTATACGAAACGCTCGTCTGACATTCGCATAAGATTGGTATCTTTGATGACTTTTTACCGTATACATACATTTGAATTGTATTTGATGAGACAAAACTAAATTAATTTTCAATTAGGAAAGGTTATGTCACTTATGGAACAATGTATATATATATATATATAGCAGATGATCATTGTTTTGGCAGATTAAATTATTTTTATGCCAACTGTCATGTAGTCTATGAACCTTACCATCAGTTTGAATTCATTATGTATCAAAATATGCTTTGTATCTTTTGTAGATACATTATCATTATGTCATAAAAGTATAAGTAATAACACAATCCTGTCAGTAGTATGTGATAAGACTAAGTTGAAAAAATAATAATTTCTTGTGTGAACAGATGTGACATTAAGTTTTCATATGAATGCTTAACGTGTAAGTCATTTGTAATGCTTTTCTTGTTTCTGTCAATGTATCAGGTTGTATATCCTATGTTTAACATGATAATACAAAAAGACAGTGACAATGTTTAACAACTTAATCAATTAAGGCATAGTTTGAATTCACAATTTTTTTCACACTGAAAATTTCAACTCAAGTTTTCCATCAACATTCGTGATTGTGTTCTACTATTGTTTTTGGTTTGTAATTGTAATGGTCAGTCTCTTTTTGGCAATAAATGATATGATAGATTGATTTACTGAAGTTCTTTACACAGTTTTATTGAAAATGTATATATGACACAATAACACATGTAGTGGTTATTGATTGTAAGAAAGAACAACTGATATCGATGCTAATAGTTGTCTTGTCCTTAATTGAAGGGAGTAGTTTTTTTCCCCATGGATAATGATTTGCTAGCAAGTATAATATATGAGGACGATAATAGAAGTGTTGTTCCTTTCATAGATTGATAATGATTCAGTATTTTTATAATTTCATGCACTATTAACTCAAATCTTTTCTATTCCTACTCTTAAATAAAATGAAATAGATTCGCTTTTATATATTGTTGCAACTTGCAACATATCTTACTCATTTAAATGTGGGAAGGAAATATAGATAGAAATAATGTATAATGCGTGCACATTATTATTCATACTCCTGTATATTGACTTCTCATGATATGTTAAGTCAATCAAAACACCTAGATGCTTTTGCCAGGTTTGACGATTTTTTTATTTTATTTTTCATTTTGAATGTTTAACTACGTAATTGACCTTTTCGAATTTGAGCGCCATTGTTATGGTAATCATCTGGCTAAAGTAGGGGTTATGGTCGTATAGCGTCCTAAATTTTCAGCTCGAGGTCTTTGGTGACTATTATTTCACCAACTGTTCAAATCCTACTGATAAAATATTATTAGGTCTTTCCACTTTTCGTGGAAAGACCTTTTGTTTTTCTTCTGATTATTTTTTTTTTCTTCTGCCGTCTAAGATGCTTTTTTGTCTTACAACATATCGAATGGATTTTTGGCCAATGATGTTGTACAGTAATGGGGGTTTCAAAACTCACCCTGTGTGACCGATCACTTATTTTTATAGGAGTTATCTCCCCGCGTCCCCCTTTTCTTGTTATCGCTATATCTCTAAAACCGTAAAAGATTTTAGCAAACTGTTTTCAACAAATTGTTCGTCTACTCTCAAGAATGATTTGGTTTATTTTGACTTGAGTGATCGGAAGACATCTTATGGGAGTTATTTCCCCTTGAAAATTTAAGATAGGCGATTTGTTGGATAAATTCATACGTTATAAGTCGTAGAGGCCTACAGACTTTTGATATGAAGTCCTTGGTCCATTTGAAGGAAATTGAGGTCAAGGTCAAAGGTCAAGGTTATGTAATAAATTTTGAATTTTGCTTGTTATCGTTATTCCAAAGAAACTGTGACAGTAAATGATATGATGTGTTTGCCAAATAACTGTTTACAAAAAGGCGCAACTTCAACATATTTCAGTCGAAGTGTTTTGGTTAACCCTTATAGGAGTTTTCTCCCCTTATGTATTTGAAATCATTATTTCTCCACAACCATACAAGTGATTGACCTCGGGCCTTCCGATTTGAGTTCACTGACCTATGACCTTGAAATTGAGGTCAAGGTCGAAGGTCAAGGTTATGTAATAAATTTTATTCAAAAGAAACTGTTACAGTTAATGATATGATGTTTTTGCCAAATTACTGTTTACCATAAGGCGCAACTTCAACCCATTTCAGTCAAAGTGTTTTGGTTAACCCTTATAGGAGATTCTCCCCTTATGTATTTGAAATCATTATTTTTCCACAACCATACGAGTGTTTGACCTGGAGTCTTTTGATTTGAGATCACTGACCTAAGAAGGTCAAAGGTCAATTTGACGTTCTAGATTTTGATCTTTGCTAAAAATTCTTTCTGATTCATTATAAAACAATGAAGTCGTCTGCATAAACCTATTAATCTTATTTTTTTTTTATATCAGTTTGATTTACCACATTACATCAACACGGAGTGACATTTTCTAACATCGTTTTTTAAATTTCATTCTTATTATCGAGGTGGAAAGACCTTCAATTGTTCTCTGAAGAATTGGTTTTTAATTCTTATTGGTTTGTATAAATGAGCAACAAACAATGATCATTCATGCCTTCGCTTATCATCACATAATTTTATAGCAATTTTTTTATTTTTATTTAATTTTGTTTCATTTTTATTCAAAATTTGATCTTTGTAGCGCCCCATTCTTATGACACAATGTTATTCTAAGTAATATCTGTTTTGAAATTGACAGATTCTATGTGTGCCTTTATAAAAATCACATAACAAATCTGTTTACCTGCTTCTGCATCAAAGCATTGTACTTGAGGTTTGATTCTTGCTTTTGGTTTTTTATTTTTTATTTTGTTTGTACACTTCACATGAGTGTGATAAAAAAATGGTTTTTTTTTCATAATCTTAACTTTTTCAGGTTTATATGGAAAGCCTCTGCATTTCTATTTTAAATAAATTACATATTCACATTTTTGCTAATAGAACTAATTTTGACAGTACAAAATATTGATAAGAACTGTTATTATTTAGGTGATGCATTTTGCTGCTCCTTTTCCATACCTTGTTTTGTTAGTGTTATTGATAAGAGGCCTTACGCTGCCAGGAGCTGTAGAAGGTATCAAGTTTTACATTATCCCTAGGTGGGAGAAACTAGCAGATTATCAAGTAAGTATTCTGTTTTATTTGATTGTACGCATTCACAGTAACAAAACCAGTTGGATAACATTAACTGATAGGTTTGTCAGATTAGAAAGGGAGGCGTTTTGCTTAGAGTTTTATATCTACATTCACTTTGAGTTCGTATTGGACTTTCTAAGGTTATGATCTCTAATGTACATGGAGAAAGGTCTTGGTTTAAATATTTGTTATGTGAACTTATATAGGTATCATATGTTTTGTCTAGACGTTTGGCGTTTATATGAGTTCACATATTGCTTCGACATTTTTATTTTGTTAAAGATAAAATGATGACCTCTAGATGACTTTTGATTTGTTTTTGTTGTGTTGCTTTTTAATAGACGTTTAACCTACATACTGACATTCAAGTCTGAAGTGCTTATCACATTATACCAAACAGATGTCCTATATCAGTGGTTTTACCGAAACTTGGGATATATAATGCATGTTACAGTATTTCTAAAAACTTTTATTACGACAGAAATTAACTAATTTTGAATATTTTGTATTATTCTATTAGGTATGGGGAGATGCTGCCTTACAGATATTTTACTCCGTTGGAATGGCATGGGGTGGTATAATAACAATGGCCAGTTACAATAATTTCCATAACAATGCGTACAGGTAAACAAATAATATATAAAGAGGGATAACTCTAATGTATATTTACTTATTACAATGAAAAAGAATTATAACACATGTAATTACAATCTCAGATAAAGATAAGAAATAAGACTAACAGAAATACACAAATTTGTTTATTTACTAATAGAAAATTATAAGTTGAGTCCTTTTGCCTAATCATCTTTTTAGAAAATAAATTGTCTCTAAATATTAAAAATGATGTTAAACTTAATGAGAAATTTATCTTAAACTCTTATCAAGTGAACAGAAACTATGTTTCAATTTTAACAAAACACAAAACTGAAAAACTCTCTTACATCGCCATTACTCTCGTTCCCTCATATTAATCTGTTAATATCATGGTAGTAACGACTACTGCTAATTCGAAGACAGTAATTGCTTACCTCATTTGTTTGTGATATAATTTCAGAGATGCTATGTTAGTTCCAATTATAAACTGTGGTACAAGCATATTTGCTGGATTTGTGATTTTCTCTGTTTTGGGATTTATGGCACATACAGCGGGTACAACTGTAGACGAAGTTGTTAAACAAGGTGATTATGGCATATTTATAGTTTCAATACTTTCCAGATTTATTTCATTAAAATGATTGTCTGAGGAAATTTCGGGTATTATACATTTGTACCTAACATTTACAAACTAGTCTCGATTTAATAGTAACCTCATGTATGGTATATGCCATACTCTCTATTTTTTTACTCTAATTTAAACAATCGTATTTGATAATAATGTAGGTTTTTTTAAGCCTCCTTTATTAATTTCCAACAAAAAAGGTTTTCTCATTATAGCAGAAAAGTTTCTATAATAACATTATGTACCCTAACACTTTTTAAGAATCATCATTTAGCATTTTATTGTTTATTTTTCAATAATCTTTTTTTCCAGGTCCTGGTCTAACATTTGTTGCTTATCCTGAGGCTGTTGCTAAACTACCCATATCACCATTGTGGGCAGTTTTGTTCTTTCTAATGTTATTCACCATCGGATTAGATAGCCAGGTAAGATTTGAATCATTGCTTCAATACAAATCTCAAGTTCTCAAATCATATACGATAGAAATGCTGGGAAATATTGAGAACAGATCCATACTTTTGTATGAATCTTTAGATTTTACCTAAAAGATTACAATGGTGTTATTTCAATGAGTTAGATTTGATTCTTTAGAAAAATAAGAACCTACATAACAGAATATCATTTTCAAGTGTTTAAAACTATATAATAAAACACTAATGAATATGTCCATGTTGGCGCCAAAAAAAACCCCAGATTTTGACATTATATTCTTAATTTAGTAAACAGATTTTGCTTTGAAAGTAGTTTTGCAATGTGTAACATAATCGTTTGACTGAGTTGACACCATTGTGATTCCCTATGTGTATTTAGTGTTCGTGAAAAAAGCAAAGGTTTTTATGAAAATAAATTTATTTTAGCAGATTAAAGATTGATACAGATTTGCGTACTTTCACTTAAAACAGTAATTATTATAAGTTTAGGTATGAAAGGAGTATGTATTTATGAGGTTGATATTATAATTGTATATATTATATATTAAGAATATATTGTAAATTAATAATGTATGCAACACTGTGTACTAGAGTAGATAAATAATAAAAAAAAGATTGTTTGAAACTAGTGTGTACATCTGTAGCTCTGTAGGTGAAATTAATTGTATCATTCTTAAAAATAAATATGATATGTATGAGAAGTACATTTAAACTTAATCCGTATAGAAAATACATCTATTGAAAGCGGAGCAATCAATTGAATGTCATTACAGACACTGAGAAAGTACTTTATTTCGATGTCAATATTCATGGCTAGGGTAATACTCAAGTTCATTGAACTTAGCATTTCCAGAATACAACCAAAAGAAACAAAAGCTTTTACGAAATAGGTACCGCATGTGGAATAATACATTGACCATGATAATAACAATATATGCGTTAAGATACAGTTTATTTTAAATATGAAGATATATTTATATTTACAAATTACAAGATAAGAAATGTAATATTAACTCTGTTTACATACAGTTTTTCTCTTATCAAATTAAACTGGTTTTTACCTAATATCTGTGTTTTCTTTCGGTCTAATAGAGAGACAAAATATTATGGTTATTAAAGCTGTTCAAGAAAATTTGATGTAAACTATGGCTTTTTTTAGTTTTATAGCGGAAAGACGAGTTTTTGTTTTCTTGAAATATTTACTGACGACGTCTTTCTTTCTTTAACTTACATATTTCGTCGGAATAAACAGTTTAAGACAGCAGTCTGATTTGAAAAATAGCTAGCCATTGACAACGTGTTTTGTCATCGTACGCTTATTTGGCGTTCCCATTATGTTTTAAAGTAATTACTGAACCTTCTTTGCTTGCAGTACAGTGACCTGATATTGTTCACCCTTCGTCATTTATGATCTGGAAGTTAGTTTTCTCTTTTACAGTTATTCGACATCCCATTATATTGGATACATATAATGGGGATGAATTAATAATCGATATGGATAAAATAGTTTATATATGTGTTTGTTTATATATTAGTCAAAGTTTATAGGTTTGAAATAAGACAATTTTTTCCAATAGACAATCAACCTTTTATTTGGACCTCTTCCAAAACAATTTATAAATGTTATGTTATTAGGTAAATAATAGGCATTATTTTTTTATCAGCGGCGTTTTATCAGAATATGCTTTTTGTAATACATGTTACACATGCATCTTTTGGAAAATGTCTTATTAAATAGTCCATTGACAACAATACTTAACTCAATAGTTTAGGAGTACGTAAACATTCTCAAAATCGGAAATCATAAATATCATATTTAAGCTATTTTTACTAGCACTAATAACTTTTCCGGCTTTATTAAGTCTACTCGAGCAGTTTGCTAGAATATCTTGCCTGTACCAAGTCAGGAATATGACAGTTGTTATCCATTTGTTTGGTGTGTTTTTTTATTTTGCCCTTTGAGTAGAGACTTTCCGTTTTGAATTTTCCTCGAAGTTCAGTTTTCATTTTGTGATTTTACTTTTTGCATCACCTAAATTGGCAAACTTTAAATTGAAAAGACACGTAGAAAATATTTGTGTAAGGTAATTATAGATTGATGCACTTACATATACAGACAAATGACAGTAAGTGTACCATAGTTTCACACATAGTATAGTATAAGACTTATTCAGCAGCCGTTTTTGATTTTTTTTAACGAGCAAGATTCGAATAATGTATAAGAAGTACAACTTTCAACCGTATGTGTTATAAAAAAAGAAACATAACAATAATTATCAGGTTCATGAAACTCTTTATTTATTCAAGAATAAAATATATTTCGAGTCTATATTGTTTTAATTACTCCAAATGTGTTCACTAATTTGTAAGGCTGTTCCAGAAATTGTCAGTGGGGGATGGGAGGCCCCATGAATTAAATATCGGTAGTTGCAATTTCTCAGAATTTTACTAAAATGAACAATATTTTTTTTAGGGATGTCAGAATCTTTAAGTGTGCCTCAATTACTTTAAATGAGTTTAATTCTGGAACAGCCCTCATAAGATACAATCATATGTTTTCTTTACTTATTCATCTATTATTATCTATGTTTATTATTATTACGTTAAGATATAAGATATTTCATATATCATACATAAAATAAAACATTTCATAGTTGTGAATTAAGTGGTTCATAGTGGGAGACTCTACCAAAAACACTGAATATTAACAATCAGATAGGCAAATACAGTCAAACATTGTTGTATATCTTTGATGAGTTTTTAAAGTATTTAGATACATGCAATCATGATATAAAGATAAATACCAACTTAGATATTACTTGGTCCGAAATATTAAGTAGTTTCTTCTGATTTTTTTCGTAATGATAGACGAAATTATTGTGTTTTTGGGATAAGGAGTAAATACGTTGGTGTTATTGTTTAGTGTGTTCTGCCAACGTAATTTAAAATCATAACAAGTCTTCTCATGTCATTCTTAGTAAGTTATTTATTTGGAGACTTGCTAATTTCGAACCACTTTATTCACATGTGTGACATCAGTCAAAGAACATTGTGTACTTTTATTTAATTTAGACGATGCATTATGTATATAAGTTTATATTAATAATAAACAATTTTGTATTATATAATGTGATAAGTGCTGTATGTCTTCTAACTAAGGTTACCATTGTATGAAAAAATAATCAAACTTGGTCGCTATAATATTCGAGTGTATTACAATATATATGTAAATTTACAATTAAGTCGCATTTTCTATACTGACGTTATATATTATTTAAGTTAAAACGAAAGTATTCAAATCTGTATCATTTATACGAATAGCTCTCAGTATTTTCCAGCATTTTCTTTCTTGGAACCAGTAAAATACATTTCTAAACCAGTCGTATCTGTAGATAGTTAATGAAAGATTTGTAACTTTAAAATTTAGGTAAATAATCAAAATCCTAAAAAGCGAATAGTTAAAGCGTAGTTGATCTTCAACATCATTTAAAAGTACCTTATCAGAATTTATGTTTATATTATACTTCTCTGTTTCATTTATCAAAAAGGAATATTATATGAAGAAAAACCGGAAATTTTACAAATTCTTTCTCCAAATACAAGAAAAGAATTTTGATGATTTATATGTGAATTGAACAAGCGAAATACATGCCAAAAACTGTATTCAAAATTGGATTGGGTTAAAGTGTGCGAAATGAACATAGGCTAACAAATTTCTTTCGATTTTATTAGCATTGGCTGTGGCTTGTCACTTCAAGCTGTAATTTTCTTTTGTTAAGAAATGAATGAATTACCAAGCCAAGTTTGCATGTATGAACAGAGCTTAAAAAGAAACTCACTTGCATTGCAGTACCCCTTAATGTGTTAATAAACGATTACGAAATTAGTCTATGGTGTAGATCTGTCTCATTGGCAATCACAACAATTCTTCTTATTTCTTTATAAACAGATATTTCGGCTGTCATACATCTTTTGAACTTTTCATCAGTAAAATGTAGAACATGAGAAGATTCTTATTTACATTATTAAACTAATAATGAATCACCAAGAATTAAACACTAAAGAAATGATTTAGATGGATTAAACGTAATATAATTTGTGATATTATTCCTATTCTGCTCGACCTGCCTTTGGAAAATAACACTGTGCTTGTATTCTCCATGCATGTGTTTCCTGTCCAACATGCAAGTTATTGTACACAAAGTTTATATATTACCGAAATCTTTCTTTAATTCTGACCTAACAATATTTTTATTTGTGATGGGCATTTGTATTAATATATGTATAAACGATATAGCGTTAAAGGTTGAGACGATTTCAAACTTCTCAAACCCACAGTTATTCTACCATTGAGTTTTAAAGAAAAATGTATACTGAATTACTACAGTATACATTCAAAAACCACAAGCGCTCTTTTCATATCCTAACTGATAAAGTTCAAATTAAGATACAACATTTAGAAATGGTCAGTGTCTTCCTTATATTATCTAAACTTAGAAATCTTTACAAATTGCTTTATTTTAAAGGTGGATTTAAAAAAAGGAATAACGATTTTTTTTAGATATTGATTTTGTTGACAATTTTCATTTTTCTTTCTTTTTCATTTTGTTAAAAACTTCTAAAGATTGAAATTTAAAAAGAAAATCAATATTTCTTTTCTCTTAAATTGAGAGTGACCACCTAAGCCGGAATAATAATTATCATGCTCTTTAATTCTACAAAGACAGGTGAAGCAGTATCATCTATGGTGCGTTGACTGAGGACAGGCAACAACCTCACCAAATAGGTTTTTATTGTAGTTATGAGGTATTAAAATGAACAAATAAATATGTACTAAAACAAAGGCCTGGAAAATTGGAATTTTCTACAATACAATTTTACTTTTAGAATTTACGTCGTCATATTGGACTGTTATTTAATTATGAACTATTTGATTTTAATACGGACAATTTTCCAGTCCTTAAACATTGAAATTAGATTGAGTGTCTTAATGTTACTTCATACATTATATGCAGTCATATTATCAATTGGTGTTCGTTATACAGAATGTTCTTTACGGAACACTTCATGTGTTTAAGTTTTCCTAAATTTTGTTCTTTTTCATCTGTAAATGTTTTGTCTATTTTTTTCCGGTTGTTAATAGATTTAGTACAGTTCTGTATAACGTACATCAATAATGTAATGTTAAAATGGACATACTTTTTTTAGTTTCGTTTTCAGGAATTTTTACAACAATCCTATTTTAATATTCTTGTCTATTTAACTGCAAAATCCCATCCTCGAGTTGGTTTATATATTTTTAGATATATACCATATTCTTTATATTATTCAAGATTTTAACCTTATTCAGAGCTTAAGCATAAATACATTCCTTGTAACTGTTAAATTTATGTTTTAACTTTTGATTTTTAATGATTGATTAAATAGTTTGTTAAACCCAAACCCCTTCCCATTTCAAAGTTAAGTCAAGCTGATAGACATAGTTTTAATTATTTGTAACTTCTGTTTGCTTACCATTGTCATTTATTTCTATTTTTAGTTCGGAATGTTTGAGACTTGCATAAGTTCATTTATTGACGAGTACCCACGCTTACTCAGAAGTAAGCGAGTACTTCTAGCAGCAGTTGGGTGTTTCGTGGAGTTTCTTCTTGGATTACCATGTATTACACAGGTAGTTAACTACTTCAACACATTTGTTTGTTCTTTAATGCATAGTGTATATATAATAAAAAGAAAAGAAAAAGAGATACAAATAAAACATTATAGACGGAAAGTGAAAATATTCACAATACTTGTTTAATACATTGGCTGTCATAATAACTAATTGATTGTTTCTTACTTCCGCACAATCTAAATATTCCATACATAGTCAAGGCATTATAATAAATATGAACTACATCTCAAAATAAATATATGCACAAATAAGATATAAAACAGGGAAGTCCAAGGAGATTATATTACAGAACGGTACAGATCATCTGCTAGGGACAAGCTAGTACAGCTTTATTGGACATTGTTAGAGGAAAACATTTAAAAAAATAATGCACGGTTAAGCATGCTTTAAAAGATCAACGATCAGGAATCTAACCATCACAGCAAATCATGAACTCATACCACCAGAAAGATTTACTAGAAATATTGCTAAAAAGATTCCCTAAACCATTATGTAACACCACATCGTGGAAAAAATCGTTCTACCCAAGAACCATAAAGGGATTGGAACGACTTACCCTACTCTATGACATCTGTCAGTAGTCTTAAATCCTTCAAGATGTTCCTGTCTAAAAAATACATATATAGACACTTGGTTGTTAAACCCTCATATTTAAATGCATCTAATCCTATTATTTTGCTCGTTTTGTCATGAACACACCAACCTTTAAGTTAACCTGATGACGGTGGTCACTCCGCGGTTGAAATGTGAACATTTGATCGAGTATTAGTTTATTGATATACATGTTATATTTAAGGTGCAATATATGTTATAATATTTTATTACAATCATGATGTTTCTCATGATATAGTGTATGACGACATTTGGAAACATCATTCAGTATCTTCTTTGAAATATGTTCTTTGTGTTTTTTATTACAACAATAAGACCTTCCGCATTTGCTCGAAAGAAGCGATACATTTATGATAGGATCCAATTTAGTATTTAAGTTATTAAGGAATTAACACTTAAATAACATACAAACAAATGATCTATGTCAATTTTTTTATTATTATTAATATAGATTTAAAATATATGATTAATATAACTATGTATTTCTGTTTATAATTTCATTTTCCGAGGCACATTGTTATGTAATTAAAATGGTTGCTTTTGATAGGTTGCCAATTAATACCAATATCAGGTATAAAAAAGAATAGACCCAGCTTCTCGTTGGAATGGAATATATCCCATGTTATTCTTTTTTGAAATTTTTGTTCTCATTTGTTATTGTTAAGAACATTTTAAGCCATCGTCAAGATGAAAATCATGAATGCAAACATCGTCTCGTTCTTGTTCTTAAAAATGGTCATTCGCACAATACATAAGATATACAATATAAGTAAATTACGAACTAGGTAATGAAGGATAGGACTGTAGCATTCTGTTCGTAACTGTTATCGTCTATCTTGTTGACAAGAAAACATTACTTGAGAATCTTATTAAAACATCTGAACTGGTATTCCAGGAAATTAAACACTCTATTTTACCATTAATTTCAGGGAGGAATATATGTTCTACAGATTATGGACTGGTATTGTGCAAGTTTTTCTCTGATGATGATTTCACTTATAGAATGTCTCGTTATTGCATGGATATATGGTAAGCATACATCATTTTCATACACCAGCTGACAACGTTCTTGGTATCATTTTCACTACTGCAGTGGTATTTTGTTATGTTAGAGCAACTTCAAAACCAAATTGCAAAGATTGCATTTTCAGAAATGAAAAAAATGTGAAGATGCAAAATGAAATAGCAACATGATGAATAAATAAATCTGCTTGGAAGTGAAACAATCGAAAAAAGTATACATAATTGATTTTAAATTAGATTTTTCTTGTGAATTTAGGAACAGAAAGGTTTTACAAAGACATTGAATTGATGATTGGATATAAGCCACATGCAATCTGGCATTATATGTGGAAATATGTAACACCAGCTGTTATTTTTGTAAGTAAATGGTTTTTTTGGTTAACAAATTCAAACTATGAAGACCTTGACACCAATGTCAATTCTCATAATTAATATTTCCTATCACACTTTATTAGACAACAAACAAAAACATCTTATGAATGAACATGACTATTCATATAATAAACAACTACAAGGAAATGATAAGTCATAGTACATAGAAGTGTAAATGATAAATATGGTTATTGACCGGAATGTTTTGCCTTTAGTTAACTTTGTAAACTGTGGTAGATAAAAATACAGAATGCGTTGTCATCTAGGGTCATTCCAGAATTTATAAACAATGGTTCAAAAGATAAAACTTGCATCCATCCACTGATGACAAATTAACAATTGAGAGAAATGTATTCACATGGCCATATGAGGCGAAAAATTCTAGCCAATTCGTATACCGAATACATTAACTTTTGTCTGTTTTCGGTATGTTTGCGGTTACTACCCCACTGGATGTAAATCACATTTTGAAAAGAAAATTGAACACACATACTAAACGAGAAACAATTTAATATATATTAAACATGTCTTCATCATAAACATCTAATAATTGATGTGTTTCCATCGGATTTAATTTGTAACCTGGATTTGCTTTCTCTCAAACGATTTATGACTTTTGAACAGCTGTATACCACAGTTGCCTCTATTTAAGTATGCCTAGAAGAATAGACCCAGAATAAGAAATTCATTGTTCCAATGTTAATGGCCCTAGATAGGCAACATGACATTCCCATAAACAAACATTACTGTTTTTATACGACCGCAAAAATTTTAATTTTTTGGTCGTATATTGCTATCACGTTGGCGTCGTCGTCCTGCGTCGTCGTCGTCGTCGTCCGAATACTTTTAGTTTTCGCACTCTAACTTTAGTAAAAGTGAATAGAAATCAATGAAATTTTAACACAAGGTTTATGACCACAAAAGGAAGGTTGGGATTGATTTTGGGAGTTTTGGTCCAAACATTTTAGGAATTAGGGGCCAAAAAGGGCCCAAATAAGCATTTTCTTGGTTTTCGCACTATAACTTTAGTTTAAGTGAATAGAAATCTATGAAATTTTGACACAAGGTTTATGACCACAAAAGGAAGGTTGGGATTGATTTTGGGAGTTTTGGTTCCAACAGTTTAGGAATTAAGGGCCAAAAAAGGGCCCAAATAAGCATTATTCTTGGTTTTCTCACAATAACTTTAGTATAAGTAAATAAAATCAATGAAATTTTAACACAAGGTTTATGACCACAAAAGGAAGGTTGGGATTGATTTTGGGAGTTTTGGTCCCAACATTTTAGGAATTAGGGGCCAAAAAGGGCCCAAATAAGCATTTTCTTGGTTTTCGCACTATAACTTTAGTTTAAGTGAATAGAAATCTATGAAATTTTGACACAAGTTTTATGACCACAAAAGGAAGGTTGGGATTGATTTTGGGAGTTTTGGTTCCAACAGTTTAGGAATTAAGGGCCATAAAAGGCCCCAAATGAGCATTATTCTTGGTTTTTGCACCATAACTTTAGTATTAGTAAATAGAAATCTATGAAATTTAAACACAAGGTTTATGACCATAAAAGGAAGGTTGGGTTTGATTTTGGGAGTTTTGGTCCTAACAGTTTAGGAATAAGGGGCCCAAAGGGTCCAAAATTGAACTTTGTGTGATTTCATCAAAAATTGAATAATTGGGGTTCTTTGATATGCCGAATCTAACTATGTATGGAGATTCTTAATTTTTGGTCCCGTTTTCAAATTGGTCTACATTAAGGTCCAAAGGGTCCAAAATTAAACTTAGTTTGATTTTAACAAAAATTGAATCCTTGGGGTTCTTTGATATGCTGAATTTAAAAATGTACTTAGATTTTTAATTATTGGCCTAGTTTTCAAGTTGGTCCAAATGGGGGTCCAAAATTAAACTTTGTTTGATTTCATCAAAAATTGAATAAATGGGTTCTTTGATATGCCAAATCTAACTGTGTATGTAGATTCTTAATTTTTGGTCCAGTTTTCAAATTGGTCTACATTAAGGTCCAAAGGGTCCAAAATTAAACTAAGTTTGATTTTAACAAAAATTAAATTCTTGGGCTTATTTGATATGCTTTATCTAAATATGTATTTTGATTTTTGATTATGGGCCCAGTTTTCAAGTTGGCCCAAATCAGGATTCCATATCAAGTATTGTGCAATAGCAAGAAATTTTCAATTGCACAGTATTGCACAATAGCAAGAAATATCTAATTGCACAATATTGTGCAATAGCAATTAATTTTCAATTGGAGTTATCTTTCTTTGTATAGAATAGTAGTTGATAATATATGTTGGAAATTTGCCAGACATGACTATGATGTCATTTTCTATTTTTATTCGCCAATAACTTTATGTAAATAACTTCATTGGAAATTTGCCAATATAAAATGTTGCTGATGAAGCTTTTTTTCCTTATCTTATCTAAAATGTTTTTAGATAATGTATGTTGGACATTTGCCAAACATGACTATGATGTCATTTTCTATTTTTATTTGCCAATAACTTTATGTAAATAACTTCATTGGAAATTTGCCAATATAAAATGTTGCTGATGAAGTTTTTTTTATTGTTTTATACAATAAACAATGTATATTCACTTTTACTACCAACCAATCTTTACCATTCAGTGATAACAAGCACTTTATTTTACATTTTAATATTTTATGATGTATTTAAAAGAGTAGTTATTGTTGCAAACTCCATTAGAAATTTGAATTGATATTAGTTTTGGAAAAAGGGAAACGGGGATGTGAAAAAAAAGGGGGGGTTAAATTTTTCTCATTTCAGTTTCATAATAAAAAGAAAGAAAATTTCTTCAAACATTTTTTTGAGAGGATTAATATTCAACAGCATAGTGAATTGCTCAAGGGATGATGGTTTTAAAAAATTTTGTTTTTTCAAATTAATTTTATTTTTTAAATTTTTTTTTTTTTTAGTGTTTAAAATTTTTTTTAAAATTTAAAAAATTTGGGTTTATTTAAAATTTCATTAAAAAATTTTTTTTTTTAAAAATAATTTTGAAAAATAATCCAAAACCCCTTTTTAAAAAAAAGTCGATTTAATTTTTAAAGAGTTTTAAAGAAAAAAAATTTTTTTCCTAAAAAAAATTTTTTTTTTTAAAAAAAAAACTTTTTTTTTGGGGGGGGAAAATTTTAAATTTTTAAAATTTTTTAAATTTTTAAAAATTTTTTAAAATAATTAAATAAAAAGTTTTTTAAAACTTTTTTTAAATTTTTATGAAAAACCCCAATAAAAAGGGGGTTTTTCCCGGGTTTTTAATTAAAAAAAAAATTAAAGGGTTTTATTTGTTTAAAAAATTTTTTTAAGGGAAAATTAAAGGGTTTGGGTTTTTTTTTTTTTTTAAAAATTAATTTTGTTTTTTTTAAAAAATTTTTAAAAATTAAAAAAATGTTTTATTTTTTTTAAAAAAATTTTGGTTTTTTTTTAATTCTTTAAAAGGTTAAACAATTTTTTTTGGGTTTTTAAAAAAACAAAAAAAATTTTAGTAATCTTTTTTAAAAAATTTTTAAAAAAATTTAAAATTTAGTTTATTTAATTTACCCAAAATTTTTAAATTTACAGTTTTTTATCAAAATTTAATTTTTTTTTTTGGGCCCCCTTTTTTTTAAACGTGTGAAAAAAAAATAAAATTTTTAATATTTTTTTTTATTTTTTAAACCCAAAAAAAATTTTTTATTTTAAAGGGGGGTTTTTAAAAATTTAATTTTTCCCAAAATTTTTCCCTTTTTTTTACCAAAAAAAAATGACAAATTTGGGGGATTTTTTCCCCCATTTTAAAATTTTTTTTTTTAAAAAAAATTTTTTTTTTTTTTAAAAAAATTTATTTTCCAAAAACCAAATTTTGGGGTGAAATTTTTTTTTTTTTAAAAATTTTTTTTTTGAAAATTTTTTTTTTTTAAAAATTAATTTTTTTATTTTTCATTATTAAAAATTGGTTTTTTAAAAAAAATTTTTGGGGAAAAGGCCAAAAAAAATTTTTTTTAACTTTTTTCCAAAAATTTTTTTAAAAAAAATTTTTTTTTAAAAAAAAAAATTTTTAATCCAAATTTTTAAAAAAATTTTAAAAAAAAAAAAAAATATAAAAAAAAAATTTTTTTTTTCCAAAAAAAAAAAAAATTTTTTTTTTTAAAAAATTTTTAAAATTTATTTTACTTAAAACAAGGAAAAAAATTTGAAAAAACAATAAAAATTTTTTTTTAAAAATAAAATTAAATAAAAAGAAATTTTTAAAAAAGGAAAAATAAAAAAAAAGATAGGGAAAAAAAAAAATTTTAAAAGGGGGTTTAAAATTTTAAAGGCAAAAAAAATTAAAAACCTTTTTTTCCCCTTAAAATAAAAAATAAAAATTTTTTTTATTTTAAAAAAAATTACAATTATTTTTAAAAAAAAAATTTTTTCAATTTTTTAAATTTTTTTTTAAAATTTAAAAAAAATTTTTAAAAAATTTTAAATAAACGGTCAAAAAAAACCCCCAAAAAAGGGGTTTTTAAAAAAAGGGTTCAGGGGAAAAAGGGGTAAAAAATTTTTATGGGGAAAAAAGGGGGAAAATTTAAAAAGTTTCTAAAAAATTTTACCGGGGGTATATTTTTTAAAGGGGAAAAAAGAAAAATTTTTAATTTTAAAAAAAAAAAAAATTAAATCAAAAACCCCCCCCAAATAAATTTTTTTTTTTAATATTTTTTGTTTAATTTTTTTTAAAAATTTTGAATTTTTTTTTTTCAAAAAATTAAATTTAAAAAAAAAAAAACCCCCCCTTTTTTTTTTAAAAACCTTTGGGGTTTTTTTGGGAAAGGAATAATTTGGGGTTTTTTAAAAAAAAGGTAAAAATTTAAAACCCCCCAAAAAAAGGGGGCCCTTTTTAAAAATTCTCCAAAAAAAAATTTTAAAATAAAATTCCTTTTAAAAAAACATTTTCAAAAATTTAAAAATTTTTTTTTTGGGAAAATATTTTTAAAAAGGGAAAAATTTTTTAAAAAAAAAAATTTTTTAAATTAATTTTTTTTTAAAAAAAATTTTCAAAAATTAAAAACCCCTTTAAAAAAAAAAATTTGGGAAAATTATTTTAAAAAAAAAAAAAGGTTTTAAAAAACAAAACCAAAAATTTAAAAAATGGGGGTTAGAATTTTTTTTTAAAAAATTTTTCCCCCCAAAAATTTTCAAAAAAAAATAATTTAAAAAAAAAACCAAAAAAAAAAAAAAGGGAAAAACTTTTTTATTTTTAAAAGGGAAAAGATTAAAATTTTTAATTTTTTTGAAAAATTAAGGTGACTTTAAAATAAAAAGTTTTGCCCAAAAAAAAAAATTTGAAAAATTTTAAAAACCCCTTTATTTGTTTTAATTTTTTACCTTTTTTGAAAAATTTTTTGTTTTTAAAATTTTTTTTAAAGGTTAAAAAAAAATTTTTTAAGGCAAATTTTACCCCAAAAGGGGTTTTATTTTTTTAAATTAGTTAAAAAATTTATTTTTTTATTTTTTAAAATAATTTAAAAATTTGAAAAAAAAGGGTAAAAAAAAATTTTTCCTTTTTTTAAAAAAAAAATTTTTTTAAAAAAAAGGGAAATAAAATTTTTGGGAATTTTTTTTAAAAAATTTTTTTTTTTCAAAAAACCCGGGGTTTAATTTTAAAAAAACCCCATTTTTAAAATTTCCTAAAATTAAAAACTTTTTAAACCAAAAAAAAATTAATTTTTCTTTTAAAAATTTTCATTCAAAAATTTCTTTTTTTTTTTTAAAAAAATTAAGGGTTAATTTTTTAAAAAAGTTTTTTTAAAAAAAAAAAAAAAAAATTTTTTTAAAAAAAAAAATTTTTTTAAATTTTATAAATAAAAAAATTTGTTTTTTTTTAAAAAATTTTTTTAAAAAAAAAATTTAAAAAAGGAACCAAAAAAAAAATTTTTTTGTTTTTTAAAAACGAATTAAAACCTATTTTTTTTAAAATCTTTTTTTAAAAAATTTTTTTTATTAAAAATTTTTAAAAAAAAAATTTAAAAAAACTTAAATTTTTTCCCCTTTAAAAAATTTTAAAAATTTTTTTTCTTTTTTGGGGTGGGTTTTTTAAAAATTAAATTTTAAATAAAAAAAAAAAAAAAAAAAAAAAATTTCCCGTTTTAAACCCCAAATTTTTTTAAAAAATTTTAAATTTTAAAAAGGGAATTCAAAAAAAAAAAAATTTTTTTTGGGGGGTTTTTTTTTGGGTTTTTAAAAATTTTATTTTTTTTTAAAAAATTTTAAGGGGGAATTTTAAATTTTTTTTAAATTTTTTTCAAGTTTTTTAAAACCTTTTTCCATAAAAAGAAAGTTATTTTTAAAAAAAAAAATTTTAAAATTTATTTATTAAGAAAGTATTTTTAAAATTTAACCCAAATTTTTTAAAAAATTTCCTTTTTAAAAATTTAAATAAATTTTTGGGGTTTTTTTTAAAAAATTTTTTAAAATAAGGAACCGGGGTTTTTTTTTAATTTTTTGTAATCTTTTTTATTTTTTTTTTTTTGAAACCAAAAAAAATTTTTGAATTTTTCTATTTTTAACAAAAATTTTTTTAAAATTGTTTAAATTAAAAAGGGGTTTATTTTTTTTTTTTAAATAAAAAATTTTTTTAAAAAATTTTTAAAAAAAGAAATTATTTTTTTTTTCCCCCTTATTGAATTCAAAAACAAATTTTTTAAAATTTTTTTTTTAAAAATTTTAAAAAGAAAAATTTTTTTAAATTTAAAAAAATTTTTTTTTTAAAAAAATTTGAAAATTTCCCAAAGGGGCCCGTTTAAAAGGGTAAATTTTAAGTTTTTCCAAAAATTTTAAAAAAATTAATTCATTTTTTTGGGAATTGAAAAACCCTTTTCCAATATCCCCTTTTAAAAAAATTTTAACCATTTTTTCCAAAATTTTTCCAAAAGGGGGAAAAGTCACATTTTTAATTTTTCCCCCTTCCCTTTTTAAAAATTTTCTTTTTTTTAAAAAAATTTTTTTCCTTTTTTAAAGAAAAAAAGGGCCTTTTTTCTTTTAGGTTTTGGGGAAAAAAGAACTTTTTTTTTAAAAAAGGGTAATTTGAAATTAAACAAAAATTTTTTAAAAATTTTTTAAAATTTAAAAAAAAATTTTTCTAATTTTTCGCTTTTTCCCCCCCCAAAAAAAAAAATTTTATTTAAAAACCTTTTGGTTTAAAAATTTATTGAAAACCCTTTAAATGGAGTTTAAAAGTTTTCAATTTTAAAAATTTTTTTTTTTAAAAAATTTTTTTTTTTTAAACCTTTTTTTCCCCTTTCCATTTGGGGAAATTTTTAAGCATGAAGGAAAGGGGAAATTTTTTAAAATTAAAAAAAACCCCCCAAAAAAAAATTTAATTTTAAATTTTTTTTTTGTAAAAAATTTTTTTTAAAAATGGTTTTTTTTAAAATTTTTTTCCCCAAATTTTTTTAGGTATTAAACTTTAAAAAATTTGGAATTTTTTTTGTTTTTTGGGTTAAATTTAAAAAAGGGATTTATTTTTTAAAAAGGTTACTTTAAAAAGGGATTTTAGAATTAAATTTCGGCTTTTAAAATTTTTAAAAAAAAAAAAAATTTTTTTTCCAAGGGCCTTTTAAAAAAATTTTAAGTTCTTTTTTTTTGGGAAATAATAAAAAACCCCAAGGGGGAAATTTTTATTTAAAAAAAAAAAAAATTTTTAAAATTTTTAGATTTTTGTTTAAAAATTAATTTTTTTAAAAAAAAAAATTTTTTTTGTTTTATTTA
Source organism: Mytilus edulis (assembly GCA_019925275.1). Taxonomy (NCBI): domain Eukaryota; kingdom Metazoa; phylum Mollusca; class Bivalvia; order Mytilida; family Mytilidae; genus Mytilus; species Mytilus edulis. The sequence goes on along the minus strand of CM034361.1, from coordinate 36,911,055 downwards.
ATAAAACTTTAATTTTATTTAAAAATGTTATTTAAAAAGGGTTTTAAAAATTTTTAATTTACCAAAATTTTTTTAAAAGAATAAAGGGGGGTAAATGAAACAAAACCCAAAAAAGATTTTTTTTTTAATTTTTTAAAGACCCAAAAAAGGGAAAAAAACTTGTTTTAAAAATTTTTAAAAATTTGGGGTTTTTTTTTTTTAAATTTTTAAAAACTTTTTTTTTTAAAAAATAAAATTTTAAAAAATAAAAAAAATTCCAAATTTTTGGGTTGTTCTTTTTAAAAAAATTTTAAATTTTTTAAAAAGAAATTTTAAATTTTTAAATTTTTTTTAAATAATATTTTAAATTTTTAAAAAAACAAAAAAAAATTTTTTTAAAACTTTTTTTAAAAAAAAAATTAAAAAAAAAAAAAGCCCAAAAATTTTTTTTAAAAACATTAGGGAAAAAACCATTTAAATTTTTTTTTAAATTTTTTTTTTAAAAAAAAATTTAAGGGGTTTTTATCTCAAAAAATTTTTTGTTTTCACCCTAAATTTTTTTTTAAACAAAACCCTTTTTTCATATTTTAAAAATTTATTTTTTTCAAAAAAAAAGGGGTTTTTAAAATTTAAATTTTTAATTTTATTTTTTTTAAATTTTTCCCCAAAAAAATTTTTTTTTAAAAACCCTTTTTTTTAAAATTTTTTTAAAAATTATGTATAAAAATTTGAAAAAAAAATTTCTTTTTAAATATTTTAAATTTTTTTTAAAAAATTTTTTTTTTTAAAAGTAAAAATTTTTATAAAAAAAATTTTTTTTAAAATTTTTTTAAAAAAAATTTTTTTAAAAATTTGCACTTTTTAAAAAAGTTTTTTTTTTTTGATTTTTAAAAAAAACCCCAAAAAAGAGTTTTTTTTTTTAAAATTTTTTAAATTTTAAAAATTTAAAAAAATTTTTTTAAAAATTTTTTTTTTTGCAAAAAATTTTAAAAACCCCTTTAAAATAATCCTTTTTAACCTTTTTTTTAAATTTAATTTTTATTAAAACCCAAAAAATTTTAAAAAAATTAAAAAATTTGGGCCCTTTTTTAAAAAAAATTTTCCATGAAAAAATTACCAAAAAAGAAAATATAAAGGGTTTAAAAATTTTTCCCATTTTTAAAAATTTTTTTTAAAAAAATTTTTAAATTTTTAAATTTTTTTATTTTTTTATAAAATTTTTAAAAATTTTTAAAAAAAAAAAAAATTTTTTTTTTTTGTTTTTTTTAACTTTTTCCCAAAAACCTTTTTTTTTTCTTTTTTAACCCTTTTATAAAATTTTTTTTTTTTGGGGAAAAAAATTTTAAAATTTAAAATTTTTTTAAAATTTTTTAAAAAAAAAATTTTTTTAATTTTTTAAAATTTTTAACCCGGATTTTTTGGGGGGTTTTTATTTTTTCTTTTTGATTCAAAGAAAAACCCTTTTAAAAACGCCCTTTTTTTAAAATTTTTCCAAAATTTAATTTTAAAACCCCAATTTTAAAAATTTAAAAGGCCCCTTTCCCTTTTTAAACCGACTTTTATTTTTCTTAAAATTAAAAATTTATTAAGTTTTTTAATTTTTTTTTTTTTGGGGGTTTAAATTTTTAAATTTTTTTTTTCCCAACTTTCGGGTTTTTTTTTTTTCAAATTTGAGGGAAAATTTAATTTTTTTTAAAATTATTTTTTTTAAATTTTAAAAAAAAAAGGGGTTTTGAGATTTTTTTTTTAAAAAACCAAAAAATTTTTATTTTTTTAAATTTCCCCAAGCTTTTTTATTTTAAAAGAAAAAATTTTAAAATTTTTCCCAAAAGGGGAAAAATTTAAAATAATTTTAAAAAAGGGCCCTTTTTTTTTTTTTTTTTCCCCCCCCCTTTTAAAAATTTTTCCCCTTGAATAAATTTTTTTTCCCCCAAAAAAAATTTTTTTTTTAAAAAATTTTTTTTTTTGGGTTTTTAAATTTTTTAATTTAAAGGGTTTTTTTAAATTTTTAAATTTTTGGTTTTTTTTACTTTTTAAAAATTTTAGGGAAAAATTTTAAAAAAAAATTTTAACTAGTTTAAACATTCCAAAACTTGAAAACTTTTTTTGTAAAAAAAAAATTTTTCCCAAAAATTTTTTTTTTAAAAAAAAGGGGTTTTTTTTTTTTTTTTTAAAAAAAAAAATTTTAATTTTTTTTTTCCCAAAAAATCTTTTTTTAAAAAACCCCATTTTTTAAAAAAAATTTTTAATTTTTTTCCCCCGTTTAATTTTATTTAAAATTTTTCCCCAAAAAAAAAAAAAGGAAATTATCTTTCAAAATAATTTTTAAGGAAAAAAGGGAAAAATTAAAAAAAATTTTTTTGGGGAAAAAATTTTTTTGGGTATTTAATTTTTTTTTTTTAAAAAAAAAATTTTAAAAGGGGAAAAAATTTCCGTTTTTTAAAAATAAAATTTAAAAAATTAAAAAAAGGGTCAAAAATTATTTTTCTTTAAAATATCCAAAAAAAAATAAAAAACTTTAAAAATTTAATTTTTTTTTTTAAAAAATTTTTTGGAAAAAACAAAAAAGGGAAAAAACCAAAAAAATTAACAGGAAAAATTAAAAAATAAAAATTTGAATTTTAAATAAAAAAAAAAAAAAAATTTTTTTAAAAAAAAAAAAAAAATAAAAGGGAAAAAAAAAAAAAAATAACCTTTTTCAAAAAAGGGGGTTTTAAAAAAAATTTTTTTAAAATAAAAAAAAAAGTTTACAAAAAAAGGGCCCCTTTTAAAAATAAAATTTTTTAAAAAAAATTTAAACAATTGAAAAATTCCTTAAGGGGTTTTAAAAAAAAACCCCTAATTCAAAAGGAAATTTTTTTCGAATTTTTTTAAATTTTAAAATAAAAAATTTGTTAAAATGAAAAAATTTTTCCAAGGGAAAAAAAAAAGGAACCAAAATTTAAAAAAAAAAAAAAAAACATTTTAAATTTATTTTAAAAATTTTAAACCCAATAAATTAAATTTTTTTTTAAGGGTTTTCAAAAAAAAATTTAAAAAAAAATTTTTAAAATTGACCTAAAAGTTTTTTTTTATTAAAAAAAATAAACCTTTTTTTTTTTTAAGGTTTGAAAAAAAAACCCTTTTTTTAAAATTAAAAATTTTAAAAAAAAAAAAGGGGGGTTATTAAAAAAACCCCCCTTTATTCAATAAATATTTTTAAAAAAAACCCCTTAGAGTTAAAAAATTTTTTTTTAAAATTTTTTAAAAAAAAAATAAAAAAAAAACCCCAAAAGAAAAATTTTAAAATTTAATTAAAAAAAGAAAATTTTTTTTTTTTATTTTTTTTTTAATTTTAAAAAAATTTTTTTTTTTAAAAAGAAAAATAAAAAAAAAAAAAAAAATAAAAAAAAAAAATTTTTTTTAAAAAAGTTTGCCCCAAAAAAAAATTTAATTTTGGGGTCCAAAAAACCCCCCAAAAATTTTTTTAAAGGGAAAAAATTTTCATTATTTTAAGATAAAAAAAAAATTTTTAAAAATAAAAAAAAAAATTTTTTTAATTTTCCCGGAAAAATTTTTTTTTTCTTTTAAAAAATTTTTTCATTTAAACATTTTAAATTTTAAAGGTTTAATTTTTTAAAAAAATACAATTTTTTTTAAAAAAAAAATTTTAAAAAAATTTGGCAAAAAATTTTTTTAAAAAATTTTTCCCCGGGGAATTTTTTAAACTTTTATTTTTTTTTTTTTTAAATATTAATTTTTTTTTTTTTTGGGTTTGATACCAATAACTCAAAAAATTAAACCCCCTTTTTTAAAATTAAAATTTTGGGGCCCAATTTCTTTCTTTTTTTTTGGGGTTTTTTTTTTTTTTTTTTTAAATTTTTTGAAATTTTCCCCTTTTAAAATTTTTAATTTTCCTTAAATTTTTTTTATTGGTTAATAAAAAAGGTTTTTTTTTTTTATTTTTTTAAAAAAAATATTTTAGTAAAAATTTTTTTTTTTTTAAAAAAATTTTTTAAATTTTATTGGGAATTTTTTTTGGTAAGCATTTTTTAAATTTAATATAAAAACTTTTGGGTGGAAATTTTTTGGTTTTTGTTTTTTTTTTAAAAAAATTTTTTTTTGGGTTTTAAGAAAGGGGAAGAAAAAAATTTTTTAAAAATAAAAAAATTTAAATTATTTGGGAAAGAATTTTTTTTTTAAATTTTTTTTTAAAAGAACAAAATTTTTTTAAAAAAAATTTTTTTTTTAAAAATTTTTCCCCTTTTAAATAAGCTTAAAAAACTTTTTTGTTAAAAAATTTTTAAAAAAAGGGGCCCTTAAAAAAAAATTTAATTTTTTTGGGTTAAAAAAAAAAAAGATTTAAAAATGTGTTTTAATATTTTTTAATTAAAAAAAATTGTTTAATTTTAGTTTTAAAAAAACTTTTTTTCTTTTTAATTTTAAAAAAAATTTTTTGGGTTAAATTTTTGGTTTTAAAAAGAACCCCTTGATAACAAAAAAGCTTTTTTAAAAAAAAAAAAATCAATTTTAAAAAAAACCTTTAAAAAAATTTTTAAAATTTTTAATTTTTATTTAAAAATTTTTTTAAAATTTTTTTGAAATTAAAAAAATGTTTCGTTTTTTAAATTTTTTTTTTTTTTTAAAAAACCCCTTTTTAAAAAAAATAAGGGGGGAAAAATTTTTTTAGAAAAATTTTTAAAAAAAATTTTAAAAAAAAAATTTTTAAATAAAAAAAAGATTGTTTTAAATTTTTTTTTAGGTTTTTGGGCAAAAGATGGAAAAATTTTCTTTTTTTTAAAAATTTTTTAAAAATTTTTAAATTCCAAAAGGATTTAATTAAAAAATTTAAAATTAAATCAAAAAAAAAGTTTTTTTTTAAAATTTTTAAAATTAAATTAAAACCCAAATTTTAATTTTTAAATCCCTTTAAAATTTATAAATTTTTTTAAAAAATTTAAAAAAATTAAAAAAAGAAAAAAATTTTTTAAAAATGAAAAAAATTTTTTTTTTTTTTTTTTAAAATTTTAAAATTTTCCTTTACAATTAAAAAAAAGGGGAAAAAAATTTAATTTTATTTAAAATTTTAAATTTTATAAAAAAAATTTAAAACCCTTTATTGAAAAAAAATTTTTTTAATTTTTTTTTTTAATTAAAAAAATTTCCGGGGGGCATTTTTAATTTTTTTTTTTAAAGAAAAAAGTTGGGAAATTTTTTTTTTTTTAAAAAATTTTTTCTTTTTTTAAATTAAAATTTTTTTTTTCCAAATAAATTTTTTTTTTTTAAATTTTAAAAAAAAAATTTTAAAATTTTCTTTTTTTTAAAAATTTTTAAATAAAAAATTTAAAATTTCAAAAAAGAGAAAAAAATAAAAAAGGGAAATTAAAAAAAAGAAAAAAAAATTTTTTTTAATTTAATTTTAATTTTAAATTTTTCCCTTTTTTAAAATTTTTTAAAAAACCCTTTTTTAAAAATTTTTTAAAATTTTTAAAAAAAAAATTTTAAAAAAAACAAAAAAAATTTTTTAAAACGAAAAAAAATTTTAATTTAAAAATTTTTAAAAAAAAAAAAATTTTTTCCATTTTTTAAAATTTGTTTTTTTTTTGGGATTCCTTTTTTTTGGGAACTGGTTTTTTATTCCCTTTTTAAAATTTTTTTTAAAAAATTTTTTTAAATTTTTTAATTTTTTTTTAAAAATTTTAAAAAAATTTTTTTAAAATAGTTTTTAAAATAACTTTTAATTTGCATAAAAAAAATGAAAAAATTTAAAAAAGTTTTGTGGTTTGGAAAAAAACCAAAATTTTTTTTTTCCCTAAATTTTGGTAAAAATTTTAAGTTTTAAATGGAAGGATTTTTTGGGATGGTTTTTTTAAAATTAAATTTTTTTTTTTAATTTTTCCCTTTATTTTTTTAAAAAAAAAATTTAATTTAAATTTTTTTTTTTTAAATTTTAAAAAACTTTTAAAAAAATAATTATAAAAAAATTTTTTAAAAAGGATTTTAAAAGGTTAAAATTTTTTAAATTTTTAAATTTAAATCTAAACTAAAAGGGGAAAAATTGGGGTTTTTAAAAAAAAATTTTAAAAATTTTAAACCTTTTTTTTAAAATTTTTTTAAAAACCATTATTTTTTTCCCCAAAATTATTAAAAATTTTTTTTTTCCCTTTTTTTTATTCAATAAAAAAAAAATTTAAAATTACCTTTTTAAATAATTTAAAAATTTTTTTATAAATTCTTTTTTTTTTAAAAAATTTTAAAAAAAAAATTTTTTAATTTTTAAAAAAAACTTTTTAAAAATTTTTTTTAAAAATTTAAAAATAAAAAATTTTTTTAAAAAATTTTAACCCCCTTTCCAAAAAATTTTTTAAAAAAAAGGAAATAAAAATTACCATTTTTGAAAATTTAAAAAACCCTAAAAAAAATTTTTTTTTTTAAAAAAATTTTTAAAATTCATAAACCCAAAAATTTATTTTTTTAAAAAAAAAAAATTTAAAAAAAAAAAATTTTCTTTTTTTATTATTGTGTTTAATATGTAAAAATTTTTTAAAAAAAAATTTTTGGTTTTTAAAAAAAAATTTCCCCCTTTTTAAATTTTTTTTTTTAAACCCAAAAAAAAAGGTTAGCTTATTTTTTTAATTTTTTTTTTTTTTTTTTTAAAAATGTTTAATGAAAAAAAAAAAAAATTAAATTTAAATTCCCCAAATAAAAAAAATTTAAAAAAGTTTTTTTTTAAATTTTCCTTTTTTTTTGGGGTTTAAAAAAAATTTTTTAAAAATAAAAAAATTTTTTTTTTTTTTAAAAATTTGAATTTTTAAAAAAAAACCCTTTTTTTAAAAAATTAAAAAATTATTAAAATTTTAAAAAGGGAAAATTTTCCCAAAAAAAATTAAATTTTTTAAAAATTTCAAAAATAGGGTTAAAAATTAAAATTAAAAAAAAATTTTTTGGAAATTTTTAAAAAATTATTTTTTTCCCTTTTTTTTTAAAAATTTTTTTTAAATTTTTTTAAAAAAAAATTTTAAAAAAAATTTTTTAAATTTTTATTTTTTTTTTTCCCCCGCATTAAAAAAAATTTTTTAATTTGGGTTTTTTTTTAAAAAAAATTTTTTTAAAAATTTAATTTTTGGGAAAAAATTTTTTTTGGGAAAATTTTTTTCAAAAAAATTTTAAAATTAAGAAAATTTTACTTTTTTTTTAAAAAAAAAATTTTGGTTTTTTTTTAAAAAATTTTTGTTTACCAAAAATTTTTAAGAAAAAATTAAAAAAAAACCCCTTTAAAAATTTTTTAAAATTTTAAAAGGGAAAATTTTTCCAATTTTTTTTTTAAAAAAACCCTTTTAAAAAAAAATTTTTGGGGGAAAAAAAAAAAAACCCCAAAAAAATTTTTAAAAAATTTTTTTAAAAAAAATTTTTTATTTTTTAAATAAAAATTTTTAATTGAATTTTTTAAAAACCCCTTAAAATTTAATATAAATAAAATAAAAAAATTTTGTTTTTTAAATTGAAAATGAAATTTTTTTGTTTTTTTAATTTTTTTATTAAAAAAAATTTTTAGTTTTTTTTTTAAAAAAAATTTAAATGTATTTTGGGTTTTTTTTAAATTGTTAAAAATTTTTTTTAAATAAATTTTTTTTTAATTTTTTTTTAAAATGTTATTTTTCAAAAATTTTTTTTTAAAAAATTTAAAATTTTTAATTTTTTGCTTTTTTAAATTTTAAAAATTTTTTTAAAACACAAAAAATTTTTTTTTGGGAAATCAAAAAAAAAAAAATTTTTAAAAAATTTTTAAAAACTTATTATTTAAAAATTTTTAAAAAATTTTAAAATTTTTTAAAAAATAAAATTTTTTAAATTTTTAAAAATTTAAAAAATTTTTTTTGGGAATAAAAAAAAATTTTTTCAACAAACTTTAAATTTTATATTTAAAGGGCAAAAACCTTTTTTTTTTAAAAATATTTTTTCTTTAAATTTTTTAAAATTTTTATATTTTTTTAAATTAATTTTTTTTAAAAAACCCAAATTTTTAAAATTTTAAAAATTTTTTTAAAAAATTTTTGGGTTTTTTAAACGGGGTAAAAATAGATGAAAAATTTTTTTTTAAAACTTTTTTTTAAAAAATTTTTACAATTTTAAAAAAATTTTTTTGGGTTTTTTTACAAAATTTTTTTGTTTTTTTTAAAAATTTTTGTTTTTTTAAAAACCCCTTTTTTTTTAAAATTTTTTGTTTTTAAATTTTAAAAAATTTTTTTGGGTTAAAGAATATTTTTTAAAATTTTATTTTTTTAAAAAATAAAAAGGGGCTTTTTTTTTTTTTTCCTTTTCCCTGGGTTTTGATTTTCCCCTTTGTATAATTTTTTTAAATTTTTTATAAATTTGGTAATTTTTTAATTTTTTTTAAAAGTTTATATTTTAATTTTTTAAATAATATTTAAAAATTTCTTTTAATTTTTCTGAAAAAAAGGAAAGGGGTTTTGGGGTTTATTTTTTTTTTCCCAAAATTAAATTTCCTTCTTTTTCTGTTTTTTTTTAAAAAAAATTTAAAATTTTTTCCCCAATTTTGGGTAAATTGAAATAAATAAAAAATTTATTTTATTATTTTTTTAAAAAATTTTTTAAAAATTTTTTTATATTTAAATTAAAATTTTATTTTAATTTAAAAGGGGTTTTTTTAATTTTTTAAAAAAAAAAATTTTTAGGGGTCATTTTTTTAATTTTTTTTAAAAATTTTTTTTTTTTTAAAAACCCTGATTTTTCCCAATTTTTTTTAAAAAAAATTTTTTTTAAAATTTTTAAAAATTAAAAATTTAAAAAAAAATTTTTTGGAAATGGAAAAAATTTTAATTTTTTAAATTTAAAAGAATTTTTAAAAAAAATTTTTTGCTTTTTATTAAAAATTTTTTTGGTTTTTTTTCTTTTGAAACCCCTTTTTTTTTTTTTTTTAAATTTACTATTTTTTTTTAATTTTTTTTGGGGGGGGATTTTTTTTTAACAAAAAAATTTAATTTTTAAAAAAAATTTTTAAAAAATAAATTTTTTTATAAAATCCCCCCATTTAAAAACAAAAAGTTTTGGGGGTTTTGGGGGAAAAATTTTTAAAGAAAAAAAATTTTAAAAAAAATTTGAAATTTTTAAATTTTTTCAATTAAAAAAAAAATTTTTTGGTTCAAATTTTTTAAATTTTTAAAAATTTAAAAAAACCCATTTTTTTAAAATTTTTTAAAAAAAAATTTTTAAAATTAAAAAAAAAGAAAATTTTTAAAATTTATAATTTTTTGGCAAAATTTTGCCCTTTTTGTTTTTTTTTAAAGGGTTTTGAAAATTTTTTTTTCAAAATTTTTTTTTTTTGCGGGAAAATTAATTTTTTTAAGGGGTTTAAAGTAAAAAATTTTTTTTTAAAAAAATTTAAAAATTTTTCCCCAAAAAATAATTTTCCCCTTTTGGTTTTTTTATTTAAAAATTTTAAAATTAAAAAGGGATTAAAGGGTTTTAAATTTAAAACCCCAAAACGTAAATAAAAGGGTTTTAAAAAAATTTAATTTTCTTTTTGGTTTTTTTTTTTTAAAAAAAAAAAATTTCCAATTTTTTTTAATTTTAAAAAAATTTTGATTTTTTTTATGAAAATTCCTTTAATAATTTAAAATTTTTCAAAAGAAAAATCCCCCTTTATTTTTTTAAAAAGGAAAACCCAATTTTTTTAATTTTTTCTTTGGAAACCCGGGGTTTTTGGGGTTTTCCTTTTTTTTTCCGTAAAATTTTTAAATTTTTTTTTTTTTTAAAAATTTAAATTTTTAAATTTTGGGAAGTTTGGGGCCCCAAATTTTTTTTTTAAAAGGGGGCCCTTTAAAGCCTGTTTTTTAAAAAATTAAAAAGGGTCAAAAAGGAAAATGAAATTTTAAAATAAAAAAGGGGTTTTTTTTTAAAAAAAAAAAAATGATAGAAAAATAAAACTTTTAAAAACCCAAAATTTTTAAGGGAAAAAAAAAGAAAAATTTTTTTAAAAATTTTCCCAAAAAAAAAAATTTTTAAATTTCTTTTAAAAAAAAAATTAAAAAAAATTTAAATTTTAAAAAATAATAAGGGGTTTTTTAAAATTTTTTAAAATTTTAAAAAATTTTGTTTTGTACTAAAAAAGGGGGGTTTTCGAAAAAACAAATAATGGAAAAAAGGGGAAAAAAAATTTTAAAAAAACCCCATAATAAAAATTTGGGAAAATTTTGGTTTTTAAAATTTTTAAATGGGGAAAGGTAAAAAATTAAAAAATTAAATAAAAATTTAAATTTGGGGGAAAAATTAAAAAATTAAAAATTATTTTAAAAAATTTTAAAAAAAAAACAAAAAATTGGGGTTTTTAAAAAAAGAAAAAATTAAAAAAAAAAATTTAAAAAATTTAAGTCTAAATTTTAACAGGGTTTAAAACCAAAAATTTTTTTAAATTTTAAAACCGTTTAAAAAAAAAATTTTACTAAATTAAAAAAAAAAAAAAAGGGGAAATTAAAATTAAAATTAAATTTAAAAAAATTTTTTTTTTAAAAAAAAAAATTTTTTTTTTTTCCCCAAAAAAATTTTTCAAAATTTCCCCAAAAAATTTTTTAAATTTTTTTTTTTTTTTTGGGTTGTGGGGGTTTTTTTTTTGGTTTTTAACCTTTTTCGGGAAAAAATTTTTTAAAATAAGAAAAAAAAAAAAAAAACCCAAAAGTTTTTAAAAAAAATTTTTTTTTTTTAAAATGTTTAAATTTTGAAATTTTTAAAAAAATTTTGGTTTTTTTTAAAAAAAAAATTTTGGGTTTTTTTATTTTTAATTTCAAAAAAAAATTTTTTCCCCCCAAAAAAAAATTTTAAAAAAAAATTTTTAAAAAAGTTAAAAATTTTGGGGGGTTAAAATTTGGATTTTTTTTTTTTAAAAAAATGACTTAAAAAAAGGGGGGTTTAATTATTTTTTAAAATTTTTTCTTTCATTTTTATTTTTTGGGAATTTTTAAAATAAAAAATAATTTTTAAAAATTTTTTTTTGGGGCCCCCTTAAAGGGAAAAAACCCTTTTCATTTTTTTTTAAAAATTTAAATTAAAAAAAAGACCCTTTTTAAAAAAAAATTTTTATAAAAATTTTTGAAAATCAAAAAAAAAAAAAATAAAAAAAAAAAATTTTTTTTTTTTTTAAAATTTTTTTTTTTTTAAAAAAATTTTGTATTTTTGAAATTTTTTTTTTTATTCAAAAAAAATTGTTTTTTTTTAAAAAAATTTTATTTTTAAAAAAATCCTTTAATTTTTCTTTGTTTTGAAAAAACCCAAAAAATCAAATTTCCCGAATTTTTTTCCCAATTTTTTAACCAAAAAGTAAAAACACAATTAAATAAAAAAAATTTTTCTTAAGAAAAATAAATTTTAAAATTTAAATTTTCTAAAAAATAAAAAAATTTTTTATACAATTTTGTTTGGGAAATTTTAAATTACGAAATTTTTTTTAAAATTAAAAAAAATTTTTTCCTTTTTTTTTTTATCTTTTTTTTTTTTTTTTTTTTTTCCCAAATTTTTTTTTAGTTTTTTTAAAAATTTTTGGGAAATTTTTAAAAATTTTTTAATTTTTCAAAAAATTTTCTTTTAAAACAAATTATTAAATTTTTTCAAAAAGTTTTTTTTTTTAAATAAAATTTTTTTTCTTTTTTAAAAATTAAATATTTTTTTTTGGGGTTTTTATTTTTTTTTCCAAAAACAAAATATTTTTAAAAATTAAATTTAAAAAAGGAAAACAAAAAAAAAAAAACCCCGGGGATAAAAAAAGGGGAAAAAAAATTTTAATTTTAAAACCCTTTTTAAAAAAGCAAAAAAGTCAAAAAAAAACCTTTTTTTTTTTATTAAAGGGAAAATTTGCAAATTTAACAGGTTAACGTTTTTTTAAATTTTAAAAAAAATTTTAACTCTTTGGGGTAAAAAAAAAAAAAGAAAAAATTTCTAAAAAAAAAATTTTGGGGTTTTAAAAAAAAATTTTTTTTTTTTAAAAACCCAAAAAAAGGGTTTTTTTCCCTTTTTTTGAAAAAAAATTTTTTTTTTAATAAAAAAAAAAATTTTTTTTTTTAAAAAATTTTTTTTTTTCCCCCCCTTTTTTAAAATTTTGGATTTTATTTTTTAAAATTTTAAAAAAAATTTTTTAGGGTTTTTAATTTAATTTTTAAAAAAAAAATTTATATTTTAATTTAAAAATTTAAAAAGGTTATAAATTAACCCCTTTTGAATTAAAAAAAGGGAAAAAAATTTTTAATTTTTTAAAAAAATTTTTTTTTAAAAAAAGGGGTTTTAAAAAAATTTTTAAAAAATTTAAAAAATTTTTTTTTTAAAAAAAAAGGGCAATTTTTTTTAAAGGGAAAAATTTAATTTAAATTTTAAATTTAAAAATAAAAAATTTAAAAAAAATTTTTTTATTTACCCAAAAAAACCCCAAAAAAAACCCCAAATTTTAAAACAAAAAATTTTTTCAAAAAAAAATTTTTTAAATTTAAATTTAAAATTTTTTAAATTAAAAAATTTTTAAAAAAATTTTGCCCTAAAAAGTTTTTGGGATAAAAAAACTTTTTTAAATTTTTAATATTTTTTTAAATTTTTCCCTAAAAAATTTTTTTTAATCCCCAAAAAATTTTTAAACCAAAAAATTGCATTTTTTTTTTTAAAAAAATCAAACCCAAAATTTGGTTAAAAATTTCCCTTTTTAAAAAAATTAAAATTCTCCCTTTTAAATTTTTTTATAAAAAGGAAATTTTTTTTGAAAAAAATTTTTGTTTTCCCCAAATTTTTTTTAAAAAATTTTTTTAAAAAAAAAAAAAAAAAAATTTTTTTTAAATAAAAATTCTTTTTTTAACAACTTTTTTTTGAAAAAAAAATTAAAAGGCCCTTGGGTTTTAAAAACTGGGGGGGATTCCCAAAAAAAATTTTCTTTTTTTTTTTTTAAAAAAATTTTTCATGTATTTTTTAAAAAAAGTATTTTTAAAAAAATTTTTTTTGGGCCCTTAAAATTTAAATTAAAAAATTTTAAAAATTTAAAGGGGGGTTAAAAAAAAAATTTGTTAAATTAAATTTCCCTTTTTTTTTTTTTTGGTTTTTAAAAGTTAAAAACTAAAATTTTTTCCTTTTTTTAAAAAAAAGGATAAAAAAAATTTCAGGATTTTTTTTTAAGTAAGTCACTTTTTTTTTGGGGCCAGGTTTTTTAAAAATTTTTTTAAAAATTTTTTTTAAAAAAAAATTTAAAAATTTTTTTTTTTTTAAAACATTTTAAAAAATTTTTAAACCCTTTTTAAATATTTTTGGGAAATTTTTAAAGGGTTCGGGGTTGAATTTTTGGTTTTTTTATTTGGTTTTTTTAAAAAACCCCCCCCCCCTTTTTTTTAAAACCCCATTTTGGGGGGCCAAAAAATTTTGGTTTTTTAAAATTTTAAAAAATTTAAAAGGGGAAAAATTTAAAATTTAGGCTTTAAAAATGAAAAATTTTTTTTTTTTGAAAAAATAAATTTAAAAAAAAAACCCTTTTTTGGGTTTAAAAAAATTTAAACCAAAATTTTAAAATTTTTGAAACCTTTTTTAAAAAGAAAAAAGTTTTAAAAATTAAATTTTTTTATTTGGGGGAACAAAAAAAGGTTTTTTAATATTTTTTTAATTTGTTTTTTTTAAAATTTATAAAAAAAATATTTTTTAAAGGGGAAAAAAAAATTTAATCAAAAAAACTTTGGGTTTTAAAAATTTTTTTTTAAAAAAAAAGGGCCCAAAAATTTAATTTAAAAATTAAAAACCCCAAAAAATTTTAAAAACAAAGGGGCCTAAAAATTTTTTTGAAACTTAAAAACATTTTTAAAAAAACCTTTTTTTTTTTAAATCAATTTTTTTTTTTTTTCCAAAAATTTTAAATTTTAAAATTTGGAAATTTTTTGTAGCTTTTAAAAAAAATTTTTAAAAAAAAAAACTAATTTTTTAAAAATTTCAATGTTTTCCCCAAATTTTAAAAAATTTTAAAACAAAAAACAAACCTTTTTGGGGTTTTTTTTTAAAAAAAATTTTAATTTTTTTTTTTTAATTTTCAAAATTTTTTTTAAATTTATGGGAATTTGAAAACAAATTTTAAAAAAAAAAAAGGTTTTAATTTTTTTAAATTTTTTTAAAAAAATTTAATTTTCAAAAAATTTTTTTAAATTTTTCAAAAAATCAATTTTTTTTTTTTTTTTTGAAAATTTTTTAAAAATAAAAAAAAATATTAATAAAGTTTTTTTTTTAAATTTTTTTTTAAAAAATTAAAATTTTTAAAAATTTTTAAAACAAAAAAAAAATTTATTTAAAGGGGAAAAAAAAAAAGGGGGAAAAAAAAAAATATTTTTTCCCAAATTTTTTTTTAAAAATTAAAAGTTTAAAAAATAGTTTTTTTTTTAAAAAATTTTTTTCCATTTAATTTTTTTTTTTTTTGTATTTTTTATAAATTTTTTTTTAAAAATTTTTTTCCCCTTTAAAAAAATTTTTTTTTTTTTTTTAAAACAAAAAAAAAATTTTAAAAAGGGGAAAAAAAATTTTTTATTGAAAATTGTGTTAAAAAAAAAATAAATTAAAGGGGGGGGGGAAAATTTAGAAAATTTTCAATTTAAAAAAATTTTTTTTTAAAAAAAGGGGGAAAATTTTAAAAAAGGAAAAAGAAAAAAAAAAGAAAAAAAAAAAGGTTTAAATTTTAAAAAAATAAAATAATTTTTTTTGAAATTTTTTTTTAAACAAAAAAAATTTTTTTTTTTTAAATTTTCTTTTGGGTTCCACTTCCCCCAAAAAATTTTAAAAAAAAAATTTTTAAAAAACAAAAATTAAAATAAAAAATTTTTTTTTAAACTTTTTAAAAAAAAAGGGGAAAAATTTAAATAAAATTTTACCTTTTTTAATTTTTTAAAAAAAGAAAAAATTTGTAAATTATTTTTAATGAAACAAATTAAAAAAAATTTTAAGGGGGGTTTTTTAAAAAAAATGGGGTTGGGGGGAATTTGGGGGGGAAAAAATTTAAAAATTTTTAAAAAAGGGAAAAAAAAAGGGGGCCCCCCCCCCCCCTTTTAAAAGTTTACAAAATTTTTTAAAAAAGGGGCCCTATTTAAATTTTTAAAAAAAAATTTTTGAAAAATTTTTTTTTTTTTTTAAAAAAATTTTTTGGGAAAATGTTTTTTTTGGAAAAATAATTAAAAAATTTTTTTAAAATTTTTTTTTACCTTTTTAAAAAAATTGGAAAATTTTTAAATTTTTAAAAATTTTTTTAAACCTTTTAAAAAAATAATTATTTTTAAAATTAAAAAAATTAAAATTTTTTAAAATTTTTAAAAAAAACAATCTTAAATTTTCCCAAAAAATTTTTTTTAAAATTTTAAAACATTAAAATTTTTTATTTGGGGTTTTTTTTTTAAAAAAAAATTTTGGGGGAATTTATAAATTTTTTTTGATTTTTTTATTTTTCCCCAAAAAAAAAAAAAATTTTATAAATAAAAAAATTTTAAAAAAAATTTTTTTTTTTTTTTTTAAAAAAAATAAACTTTTTTTTTTTTTTTAAATCCATTTTTAAAAATTTTTGGAAATTGTTTAAAAAATTTTTTAATTTTTATAAAAAAAAAAAAATTTTTTTAAAAATTTTTTGGGTTTTTTTTTAAAAAAAAAAAAATTTTTTTATTTAAAAAAATTTTTTAAATAAAAAATAAAAAAATTTATTCCCAAATTTCCTTTAAAAAAAAAAAAAAAAATTTTTTTTAAAAAAAAAAAAAAAAAAAATTTTTTTGGGTTTTAAAAAAACCCTTTTTTTTAAGGGGTATAAAAGTTTTTATTTAAAAATTTTCCCAATTTAATGGGGTTGTTTTAAAAAAATTAAAATTTTTGGGGGTTTAAAAAAAATTTAAAAGAAATAAAAAAAATTTAAAATTTTTTTTGGTTTTTTTAAATCTAAAAAAAAAAAAAAAAAATTTTAAAAATTTTTCCGGCCTTTTTAAAATTAGAAAACATTTAACCCCTTTAACCCATCCAAAATTTCTTAAAAGTTTTAAAAATTTTTAAAATTTTTACCCTTTTTCCTTAAACAAATTTTAATTTTTCTACCAAAAATTTAAAAAATTAAATGGGTTAAAAATTTTATTTTTTTTATTTTTTTTTTTTTTTTAAAAATTTTTTAAAATTTTTTTTTTTAAATTTTTTTTTAAAAAGGGGTTTTTTTAAAAAATTTTTTTTTTTTTTCAATTTTTTTTTTTAAAAATTTTAAAAAAAATTTTTTTTATTTGGTTTTTTTTGGGGGTTTTTTCCCCTTTAAAACTTTTGCAAGAAAAGAAAAATTCAATTTATAAAAAAAATTTTTTGTTTTAATTCCCTTTTAAAGGGTAAAATTTTAACATTTTTTAAGGCCCCTTTAAAAATTATTTTTTCCCAAAAATTTTAAAATTTTTGGGAAAATAATTGGGGTTTTTTAAAAAAAACAAAATTTTTTTCCTTTTTTTTTTTGGTAAAACATAAAAATAGTATACCGCTGTTCAAAAGTCATAAATCGATAGAGAGAATACAAATCCGGGTAACAAACTAAAATCGATAAAAACACATCAACTATAAGAGGAAAACAACGGAACAACAGAAACACTGAAGTGCAACAAAAATTAACGCCAACATACATATAAACGGACTATTCGAAAACAACTGTACTATTCCTGACTTAGCACAGGACAATTTACGAAAAAATGGTGAGTTGAAACTGGTGTATTTACTAGCCAAATATCCCGCTTATATGACAATATCAAAAATATCGCTAGAATGACAATACTACGTTAATGTAGATTTGGACTTCTGAAATAATCTTGAAGTTCTATTTTCTGTGTGTGACTATATTGGTTACATAAATACATTTATTTAGATATGTGAATTGTTCCTATTATGTTATATAGATGCAGTTGAAAGTATAAAAAGAATATTGAAAAATAATGATTATTTACGTAAGTATATGAATAATTCATCACCGTTTTGTATATGATTTTTTTTAAATCTATGTTATTTCAAAGTTGTAATTGTCAAAAAAAAAGTATAAACTGCAATTGTTATGTGTTTCAAGTCCAAAATATATTCAGCTAACATTTCAACTTTATACCTGTTATAGAATTGTCGGACATACATGTTAGATTGTAGATTATACGTAAGAAATAAAAAGAATCCGGATAGAATAATATCATTTTATTAAATTTTTCAGAATTACAAGTAGCCAGTAACTTTGCAAAATCGCTTATAGATTTACCTTTAGGTGAGTGTATAACTATATAACTACTCGGTCGAATCTTACGATTTGAAGGAAAATAATCATAAAACTCAGACTTATTGAATTAGTTCCTTAAAATGTGCTAAACGTCAACTCAGATGAGCTGAAACAAAAAAAAGTTGTCCATGCAGTTGAAGTTATACATTTTAAGTTTGGTTTGTTCGACATTATTTTATGAAATTACCAAAAATTCGGATCATTAAGATAAAAGACATATATGTCTGTTGTCAGTAAGATAAATCGTCTTAGTGAACGTCTACTATATCCGAACATTATAGTGATAAACTATTTGAATTGAGCCTTAAGTATTATATTATACATGTAATATACATGGCGTGTCCAACTATGATATTATGTGCGCACAAAGGTGTACATAACAAGATATGATAGTACTTTGTATTATCAAGATTGGTGTTTAGTGTATGCATTCATTCTTTAATCCATTCGTTCTTTAAATGAAAATATGTTTACTGTTGATTTGTTTACTCTTTGTAGAGACAGAAGAAACGAGTACAACAGAGCAATTATCGGTATAGTACATTTCACTTTTGTTGCCATATATAAAAGAACATAGACACTTGTTAGACACTAAGCGGTTTTTTTTCATTTTTTTAAAACGTCGCACTTCATATCATGATATTCCAGAAAAATATTGTTGTTTGTAACAAAGTTTGAAGTTGTTTATATATCAACGTTCAGATAACAGTTTACGTTGCAGTATGCACAAGTATTCAGTTTTATGTCAAGTGCCTTTAATTTACATTTTCACTCTAGATGGAAGTATTTAAATTTATATATTCCCCCTGTGGGGAAGTATTTAAATTTATATATTCCTACTCATAAAGTACCTAAATTCGCTTGTTCCATCTCATTCAATGGAAGTGTCTTTATATAAAAACAAGGAAATATTATATGATTGCAAACTTGACTATCCACCAACAGACCAATGACAGGGATTACACAACTGTATGTCAACGTTATGCCTCAAACGATGCGCAAAACCCATACTGTATAATGAGCTATGAAAGGTTACGGTGGAAACATGTGATACAATACAAAAGAAAAAAATAACATTAACATTGAATGGAAAACAGTTGTGACATGCTACCAAGGAGAAATACCAAACAGCAGATTTCTGGTTTGGAACAGGCAAATAATTATTTTTATTAAAGACTGGTACTTGAACTTGATTCTAGGAGTCCAACCCTCCTGTAACCTGAAACTGTTATGTAACAGTACAACATTAATTAGAACCAAGTGTAAAATACTATTCTGAAAAAGCATAACTCATCAGCTCATTATTAAGAATAAAACAACTAAACAAATACAAAAGACCAAAGGTAAACATCCAAGAGTAGTTCGAAGCCCATTTTTGATAAATAAATCATCCATGCACATCTCCAACGGATTTAGTGTTATGACGTCATAACAAGTATGAAAAAAAATAACACTTTATATTTTAATTTTTATGTAGGACCATAAGTAATAATATTTTGAAATCAATACATGCTTTATTAAGTAAAATACTAGTGAAATCAAAATCGATGTTAATACAGATAATACAATAGTCAAAAGTCGTACTTCAATGCACATACTCCATCTCATGGGAATTATCTTATATAAACTTATTCAGAGGCATCATTGGACGAGTGATCTGTATAATTCTACAAATACAGTAGTCCCTAGCCTGTCAAGAATGAAGTTGTTCGTTCGACTCGTATCTTTTTTGTCAAGGATTGCCGAATGTGCCAGTAACCAAAATGATAAGATATGACATCGTCTACCACGAAGAGGATTTAGATATGGAATAATTCATTTTTCGAAATTTATAGAACTAAAATTACTATAGCAGTATAGGCAAAAAATGTTCATTGAAAGTACCAATTGCTAATCTAAAAAAACATCTATTGAAGGTTCAGCTGCCATTGATTTCAATACCTTAATAGAGGATTTAGAGACTATCCATAATTATAGGCATGATACATGTTTACGGTTGCTTATAGCAGAATTGTCTGTTTGTAAGTATTAAACAAATGTTTATAATGTTAGCTAAGAAAATTGTATATCGTATATCAAATACAGTACTACATGCACTTTGGATGATGCAATTGTTTCATACAAATATCTGTCTTCTAGTCGCAAAATGTCTGTAATAGTGCATTATAATTCATTGACCGAATCCAGTATTTAATTTTTTACTAAGAGGTAACTGTCGCATAATGTTAATTAAAACTCGTAGCCCTTCTAAAATATTTGTTTTTTGTATTTGTCAGTTTGTTCATATCAGGATCAAGAGATTAAGTATAATGTCTTTACTTATGTTTTCTATTTGTAGATGTGAAAAGATACCAGTATGATATCTGCACGCAGTATAAAACAGAAATGTCTGGTTACTTTTCTACAGATAATATAAACTGTCTACCTCCAGGTAAATACTCAGTTCAAAGAGATTTTGTTGACAGACATGTCTTTTTCCAGTTAACAAAACGTTAAACAGTAAACTGTCAGCAGCAAATCTAAACAGTTACATAAAAAAACGGGGATAATTCTAAACTTCCAAAAACAGAGATTGCACATGGGACTGATACCTTTACCTATTGATCCGAAATTGCAAGACCTCAATATGTCTTTGTAGTTTATATGAAAAAAATAAACTTACAAAAATACCGAAATCCAAGGAAAATTCAAATCGGAAAGTCCGTTAATAAATGAAAAAATCATAAGCCATAACACATAAAACGAATGAAAAAAAATGTCATACAATACAATCATTTCTGTGAATGTGGTGGATTAACCTGGTTTATAGTTAGCTAAATAAAGGCAACAGTAGTATACCGCTGTTCAAAGGTAATAAATCCAGAAAAACCTTCTTGGCAGTATCTTGTAAGTTTTAAGAAGGCAAGATAGTATGGTTTCATAATCATTAATGTTTTGTTCTTTTTAAGAGTTTTATTTATCTTTATTATTAGTTTTGTTATGCTTTTCTCAAAGAAGAGTTTAACAATTTATTCGTTAATAAACACATATAAACCTCGTTGTTTCATCAGTCTACACAACTTATCTAACGAATCTGTAATCAATTGGCAAATCCAGTGATTAAACACATCAAACGAACGGACAACAACTGTCATATTCCTGACTTGGTACAGGCATTTTCAAATGTAGAAAATGGTAGATGTAACCTGGTTTTACTGCGCTAAACCTCTCACTTGGATGACATTCGCATTAAATTCCATTATATTTATAACGATGCGTGAACAAAACTGACATAATAAGTAAAATTGTCAAAATAGGGATACAGCAATCATCACCATGCCATAATCTCATTCAGAACGAAAACAAACATATTTAACAAAGAAGCAAAAAAAAAAAGGGTATATGAAATTTAACAACCACATGCATTGCTTACTTATATATGTATTTAAAATCAACCAAAATACTTGAAGTCCTGTGACTGCATGACAAGGTTCACATCAACTCTAGTTGTTAGAATGTTACGTCACGCAGGAAGAGATGTAAAATAATTTTGTCGTTCAAAGTATTTTCAATATTATAATAGAACAATAACTTAAACTTAAACTTAAAAAGCCATGTCTTATGTACAAAAGAAACACAAAAAGTAGCACGTACAAAGCACACCATCAAAAATGAAAGATATTAAAAACAACACATTGATGTAAAATATTTTTGTCATTCAAAATATTTAAAAAAAATATGCATGCGTCGCAGATTGGTCAATAAATTTCATAAAGCTTACCTTTTGTGATATATCATTTACTATCTGAAATATCATTATGATGATTGACAAGAAGAAGTGCAAATATGAATTATGAAATTCAAAACTATGCTTAAAGAAAAACGGTTATTTTTTTTATATAATCTAGTTGATTCTGTTTTCAGCTACATGTTCACAGTGTACATCCGGAGTTGATTGTATCAATGCATCCATAGCAACGCCGTGTACAAATGGTGAACGATTCTGTATAACGTCTTCTGTACAGTCAAATACAGAAAGAAATGTAACAAGGAGGTAGGCATTATTTTCAGTTTATAAAAAAAAACCTTAAAAAAATACAATGATTATAAACGCTGCATCACAAACACCACAAAGAGCAAGATAATATACGTTTTACCAGAATAGCCATGTGTACTGTATATTCAGAACGAAATGGGAATCCTAAAAACAAACCAAAAAAATGTTATTTTCATTTTTTGGCATCAGAGACAAATGTCTCTGTTTGCATGCTCCATTTACTGAAATCATAAAAATAAATGCCAGTAGAAAATTTTGAATTTACGGTATTTGTATTCCGTTTTGGTACATGGTACATAGAAGTGAAGGAAATGAAGAAAAAGTGATACGGTGTATCAATTCATGACACGATATCCACATGACAAATGCAGTCAAAATCAAAGTTCTTGTAACACTTATGTCTTCCCTTTTTTTATTTCCAGATGTTCAGATGAACCCGAGTGTAGACTAAACCATCTATTAGTACTAGATTGTCTCCTTATTAACACTGGATCTCAGGGATTTTCCTATGACTGCCATTTTTGTTGTGCTGGATATAACTGTAACAAAGGGCCTCAAATTGTACCCCCAGCTAATACACATTATAATAGAACTTTGTAATATTAACAGCATTTTGTTTTTAAGAAAATTTGTAAAAAAAGAGCGTCATATAAAGACATTTGCTGGATCTTTTTGTCTAACATTTTACATATGTAGTTACCAACAGCAGAATACGTATATTTGTTTGTGTATGATAACCACAAATGTTATTCTAAATCAACGAAATAAAGTCAGTGTGTTAAAGGCAATGTGTGTCAATGAGGAAAAAAAATAAAACATTAAAAAGACATTAACAGGTATATAGGTTGTCTTCAATAATACACCACTGTCTATATCATAAGCCAATCTCTAAATCACCCAGAAAAAAGACAAATGTATATCACAGAAATAGAGCAACCTATATCTATACCTTCTGTCAACAACAAACAGATGAAGAAAAAAACTCCTACAATATGCTGTAAATTCAGAAGTTATTGTGTGCATTAATAAATGCATGCAATTTTTTAGGAATGGACAAAAATGCGAAGATTAATTATTGCTGTTTTAGATAAATCTGAATACAGATATATGTATCAGATGTTTGAAGGTGTTTTACAGTTTTCACCTAGTCGAAGTATTCACATTCATTCATGAGCTTATAGTATATAAAGACCTCTATTAAACTAGGCTACTGATTTAGGAGTCATAAAGAGGTGTGTGCGAGTTGAAGACATCATTGTGACCTTGAAACTAAGAGCAGCAATATAAGTGCTATTCCATTTTGGTTTCATGAAGCACACATTAGGACTTTGTTTAATTTTGATATAACACCATATCCTTTTTTTCTGTATGTGTTCTCATTTATGATCACATCAACAACAAATAAATTAGATATAGCCATTAGATGTATACTCTGCATGATCTAACATACAAGAGTCATATTATTTATCTATTTATGTATTTAACGTCCATGGCATTGACATTCTGGTGCTATGTTAAAATAATCAATGAAAATGAAAACTTTAGCTTATGACCTTGAAATTAAGAATATTATTGTGTCTGGTATTAGGATTATGTCCTGTTGACAATGTCAGATCATCTCTATTATATGTTCATTTGACTTAGATAAACCACACAGTTGTTGATATAGGTCAGCAAACAACTTTTTTTTTTAATTATATCACGAATCACAGAGGTGACAAACTAGACTGTCAAGTCAGCAATTTTAGTCTGATATCATGAATGATTTATCATTGTTTGTTATTGGCTTCGAACTAGGTGTCAGTAACTGCAAGTACTCTCAGATTTGTACCTAGTGTCTTGTTTGTTGTGGGGATGTATAAATATGCTCTATTTTAGTTTTCCGTTTCTTGTTTTGTGCTCTTACACCAGTGTCACAGGTTAGGGGATGGTTTGCCTGTAATACAGTGGTTGTTGTTAGTTGCTGTATCATTTTTGTTTTTCTTTCATTATTTTGTACTTAGATCAGCAGTTGGTTTTCTCATTTGAATAGTTTTACATTTGTCATTTCTGCGCTTTTAATAACAGACTCGTCAGTTTGGATTTTACTGATAGCTGAGAGCTGTATAGTGACATTTAGTTGTTAAAAAAGAGGGACGAAAGATACCAGAGGGACAGTCAAACTCATAAATCGAAAAAAAAACTGACAACGCCATGGCTTAAAATGAAAAAAGACAAACAGACCAACAATAGTACACATGACAAAACATAGAAAACTAAGAATAAGCAACACAAACCCCAGAAAAAACTAGGGGTGATCTCGGGCGCTACAGAAGAGTAAGCAGATCCTGCTCCACATGTGGCACCCGTCGTGTTGCTCGTGTTATAACAAATCCGGTATATAGTCTAATTCGGTAAGTCACATTCATGAAAGGGAAGGGGATTGTAGTTACAACTTAAGGAACATATCCGATATCATTTGTTAAACGGCTATTCCATAACGGTCAACCAACTCGTGATGGTGTCCGTAAAATTTACGAAGAGATGATTTCAACTTCACCATTTGGAAGTCTTGGTTTAATAGCTTCCTTGTGAGCAGCAACCCTCTATGTTAACTTTTATGTCATTTGGTCTCTTTTTGAGAGTTGTCTCATCAGCATTCAGATCACAACTTCTAATTTTTATATTAAATAAATACATGAAAATGAAAGAACATAGACAGGAGAAACATTTGTAATATTGTGGCTGAAAAATTGTTGCCAAGATTCTAAACAAAATACTGGTCTTTCTAAACATTGAGGACCCCTTGCAAAATTTCTGTTTGATGATATTTTTGCTGAAATTAATGGTAAAAGATACTTGACAGAAATGGATGACTTTCATGTTTTATCATTGTGATGTTAGGGACATCAAATGTAGAAGAGCAGTACATTTCTCAGCAATAGCGTGATCAACATTTATTTCTGTCACTTCATTTAGCCCTTTAGAATTTTAACTTTTCAGAAAGTTATAGCTAAAGGTTTCTAAAGATATCTAAAAACAAAATGGTGTTCTTGAAATCAAATCACTTTTGATAAACACATGATCAATCTATTCTGATCACCTAAATCAAATTGTTACAGCTTTTACCATTAGCAATACCACATCTGGTATTCATCTACTTCAACAGCATACATTAACCCTTATAATTAAATTTATTTCTCAGTCTGTGAAATTGTGTTGACTTGGAAACCAATATAACTCAATAAGCTCAAAAATAGATGACTTTACCACATATGTAATGATGTTTCATTAAAAAATGCATTCACATATATAAAATGGGTTTTTTCATAAATATTACACTGGGAGGTATTTGGGACATACATTAGACGAGACGGTCAGTCACACTATATTGTACTGCTCAATAACAAACTAACTATAGTATAAAGTCAAGAAATAAGACATAAACCCATGAGCTCTAAGCTTTTATTCTGGAATAGAAAACCACAATACAATAGTCTTGGTAATTACATAAATGGTCACAAGCTTAAGTGCTTTTTTTTAATCAAATATCTTTGGTTATAAACTTCATATAATTTGAATATAAAAATTTCGGAAACAGAAATGTATCAGATTTTTTTCCGAAACCTTCAACTGTGAATTAATTATTCTCTTATTAGTAACACAAATTTCATAAGAAACCTCAAAATGGATATTTTGTATAAATAACAAGTCAATGTTTTTTTTCCCAAACATGACCAAAACATTAAAAACAAGAATGTGTCCAAAGTACATGGATGCCCCACTCGCACTATTATTTTACATGTTCAATGGACCGTGAAATTGGGTAAAAAATCTAATTTGGCATTAAATTAGAAAGATCACACCATAGGGAACATGTGTACTAAGTTTCAAGTTGATTGGACTTCAACTTCATCAAAAACTACCTTGACCAAAAACTTTAACCTGAAACTCACACTTTCATTTTCTATGTTCAGTGGACCGTGAAATTGGGGTCAACAATTTAACTTGACTGTAAAATTAGAAAGATCATATCATAAGGAACATGTGTACTAAGTTTCAAGTTGATTGGACTTCAGCTTCATCAGAAACTACCTTGACCAAAAACTTTAACCTGAAACTCACACTTTCATTTTCTATGTTCAGTGGACCGTGAAATTGGGGTCAAAAGTTTAATTTGACTGTAAAATTAGAAAGATCATATCATAAGGAACATGTATACTAAGTTTGAAGTTGATTGGACTTCAGCTTCATCAAAAACTACCTTGACCAAAAACTTTAACCTGAAGCGGGACAGACGGACGGACGGTACAACGAACGGACGGACGGATGGACGGACGGACGCACAGACCAGAAAACATAATGCCCCTCTACTATCGTAGGTGGGGCATAAAAACACTTGTTTTAATTGTACTTTACATATATCTTAAATGTAGGACTCTAAAAGGGAAGAAAATTATGGTTTAATATCAACATTAAAACTGTATGTAAATATGAAAAGTTTGCCTCAAAATTGGCTAAACCATGAAGCAAAAAAATCATAAAAATTGTTTCTAAAATCAATGGTTCATTTACTGATGATATATAATAACCCCACAAACCACATATAAATTTTAATGCTATATCTTATGAAAGATTTTCAACTAAATAGATTTTCCTAAAACCATAAAGTACTATCCAGTACAATTTCTATTTTTTTTACAACAAATACAAGTTAAAAACAACAATGTAGAATAATCCCACAAAAGAACTTTATATAAAAGTAAGCACCCAATGTAGGAGACGTAAATATGATTAAGAAAAAAATATCTATTATGAACATTAAAATATCAACAACATTGATACAATGGCAAAGGATCAAATCTCACTACTTAAAAAGAGAAAGGATAAAAACTGTACCTTACATACATATATATCAGATTTCATTATGTATTTGTGTGCAAGAAGGCATATTTATTTCTCAATGTCCATCTCCCAGTAAATATAATTCAAGATAAATCTTAACAACATCCAAGGATAATGTTTATTAACAACTCTTATATAGTTTAATATGATTATCAAAATTTCTATCTGAGAATAAATATCAAGAATTCTATTATAGAACAGCTCTGCAATTAATGTTTTAAAGAAATATTAACCCTATCATAAAAGATTTTAATGTGTGTTATCTTTTTCACAATTCTATAAAAGATGGGTAAAAAGATCACATACATAATTTACACACTTTAAATATCTCTTTCAAAATTTGCAACTGATGGTACTTATTTTCAATTTGATAACAAAAAAATAAATGATTGAAAAGGCAATTCTGTCCATACAAACTGTGAAATATTTTTTGCAACATTCCACATCATTTGAATGGAAAACCCCTTAGTTCAACACCTTGTAAATTTGATAACATTCAATTAAATCTAGACCTTGACATAAGTTTTCTAAATAATTAGAAAATTACTACTACACAATCAAAGGGTACCAATTTTACAAAGTTTGTCAATTTATAAAGTGAACATATATCCTCTCTGTTGCCTGGATCTATGCCAGTCATACTTTACTTTAGCATAATGGATAGCTCCTCTCAAGAATACAAACAGACCTGTAAAAAATATATTTTAAATATACACAATGATAGATTAATAGCCATAAACTAAAATGTTGTTAGCTTAAACACTTGACTGAGAGAATTTCACAACATGATATCCTACAAAAGCAATTACTGTAGATTCATTTATTTTTCGTGTACCAACTATTGAGGATTGAGGAACAATTGCATTTTCATGGATATTTGATTTAGAGGTTTTGGAAATGTCTGCATACATTCTTGTAGAAAACTTGTAATTTGTTGTTCGTTAGAATTCATGTTTCTAGGGTAACTACAAAATCAACAAAAAATTGGTATCCAACAAATGATGAATCTACAATAAAATAAAAATTGTGGTTGTTTAAAACACGAATAAGTAGATTGTTCTTAATTGATTGGGCACCTTTTCTTCTTGCCTAACAGTACTTTTATACTATTTTCCCTTAATACTTTTTTTTTGGCATATGATTGTAATATTTGGTTGAAATATAACTGTTTGAAACAATTAATCATGTAAAGTTTTATATAATTTTTGCAAATAATTGTAATACTTAGTTGAAATATAAGAAATAAAACTATTAATCCTGCAAGGTTTTATAACTTTTTATATGTAAATGAAATAACTTCAAATTAACATACCACATAACATTAAAAGCCACCAGATAAATGAGTCTTCCTGTGCATACCCCTCGGCCCATTTGTTGTGCTGAAAGTAATAATTACAATAATAGATAATCAATATACTTTTTATTCATGCAAAAGTTGAACATATGTTAAATATTACAATAAAGTCGGTAGAATTATTTCTTTTGTTTTCTGTCATTCTCAAATAAGCAGAAGATCATAAAAGCGTAAGAGTTATAAATAGAAGAGCTCTTCATTGGCAGTTTGGGAGAATTATGTTCAAATCAATCTTAACCCAACAGATTTGTCACTAGCTCTTTGACTAACTTATAAACTAACAGTTTTAAAATGTCATGTCATAGTAAAATTCAAAGTTGCAGAAAACTGTAGACTAAGAATAAAAAAAGATTCAGAACCTATAGGGTTTAATTTAGAGCAAATTTGAAGTATGATTTCTGTCTTTTCATTTTCGACTACCTATTCTTTACACTGAAGCTTTACACAAAACTGTAGAATTCTTTATGTTGACCTTTCACTTGATAATTCAAAGGTCCTGCTGTAACTTTCATTATTTAAAGCAAATGTGAATCCCATGGACTGTATATACTAATGAAAAAGCAATCCAATACCATAATAGAACCAGAAAAGACCTATTCAAGTTAATGTATTTGTCTATTCATAGTCAATTGGACCATCAATAAAACTAGAAACAATCATGTTTTATTTAATATTGCATACAAAGGGAAGTAATCTATGATGTTTCTTAATTCCCAGGCAAATAAATTCAGGTTTAGGAATGCATAAATTTCATTGCAGCTTTTCTATAAAGCATACAAAACAAAACTTTGGTTGCCTAGCTTGCTGTTTGCTTGGATGTTTGCAAACAATAGGTAAGTGGAGTTTCGGTCTGTTTGACATATACTGGGATCTGACTGTACAATAAAAATTGAGATACAATGTGGAACTTAACCTTCAAAATTCAAATGAAGTTCATGTTTATTGTCCAATCATATTCCAGTTTATATTAAACAGACTGTCACAGACTACCTACCTGTTGTTTACAAACATCCAAACAAACATAGCAAGCAAGTTGATCAAATGTTTGCTTTACATGCTTTTATAGAAAAGCTGTAATTGAGGTACTTAAGTTGGTTTGTGTGCACTTGAAATCATTTAATTATGAGATGAGACATAAATACAAATTTCATGTAACAGTAGATTTCGCTGTGAATTTCCTCAAATAAATAGGATACTGGTTGTGTAATTGAAGAATTTAGTCAAGTTAATGTGTCTGTCGCATGTCAGGAACGTCTATGATCATGTATGTGTTTAAACCTTTCCAGAATAGAGCATCGGTGGCAGTTCTCTGAAAAACTCTTAAATGTACTCGCACATTTTCTGAACCCTTAGTGATTTAGACTTTGAGATATGGTATTAACACTTTTTAATCATTGAAGATTTTATGCTAACTTCTTCTTTTCTTAAACTTGTTGTAATGAGATGCATAGGTAGATAAGCTACCTTCAAATCTGTTACTTTCTAAAATTCCATTTCTTATTTTGTTAAAAACTAAATGTCTCAAAAATTAGACAAACCTTGAAAATTGCCACCCATTTTACAATGGAAAGTCCTAGTCCAGACAATGCTCCACATCGTCCTGCTATGGTGTTGAAGAAACATATAGCAAATAGTAGTCCAATCCAGTTAAAGAAGAAGGCCACTGAAAAAGTTTTAAGATAAGGTTAATTATTTGCTACACAACAAACAAAACACACCACTATTTGTTAAATAAGTTTCATGATAAATCATATGCTGTGATATAAAATGTAATCTTAGTGACTATAAAACAAAATCTTTAACTTCCCATTATTGAACAAAGTAGTACTTACAGACAAATGCACAAAGGAACATGCTATCTGTGCCAATAATATCTCTGGAAACCTCCCGATCACTGAGAACTGGCCGAGATTCACCACCAATCTGTAAAAAGGAAATTACAGCAAACTGAACAATCAAATCAACTTTTACCAATGGAAAAATCAGTATATAAATATTGGGTTTAAAATTTAACCTTTTTTATGGTATTGGTAATGTCTCCCAAGTACTGTAAATTTTGAAATTATGGCTTGCCTTTATTTTTGCAATTTTGTTATTTAGAATAAAATAAAATTGAAATTTTTGGAGAAAAAGCCTGTTATTATATGAAAAATAATAAAAACATGGCAATAATTACTGAATTTACAGTACTTGACAGTGAAAATTAAAGAAATAGATATCTACCTCTGGATCTGGGTGTCCTTTAGTTCTCTCTGCCTCTTCATAACTTGGTAATGAAGTAGCTTCTACATATGTGGGCAGTTTCATATTCTGTGCTGATTCAGCATGGTCTGAAATATATAGCAGTATTGGTTTTGTTACTTTAGTATTTTCAATTTAAATATTAAAAGTACCAAAACAATATATATCTGAAACTCCCAACGTAAGCTCTTAATCAAAAAGCAGATTTCTCTGAGGGATACGATTCAGGGTTGGCAATATTACCCACCGGAATCCGGCGGAAACCGTTTCCCGCTGGCATACTCCAAAATAGGTAATAGTGGGCATTACTGGGCAATATGATTTTTTAAGCTTATTTTAACACATAATAGTAAAGACTTGTTATAGTTTCATAGTATAACAGCTAAATATATACTTTTTATACAGATAACCATTGACAGTCATTTCTAGAAGAATGAAAAATTCAATTTCATTCTCTTCTCTATTAATTTTATATGTAGGCAGAATACAAGATTTGAACATTTAAAGATACCTTTTAATTACTAAGTATTGTTTCAATAATCCAATCTTTGAAAAATGCATTTTATTGCAGTGTTTAAGTGAATTGTTAATTTTAATTGTTATACATTCATATTGCTAAATAAACACCCTACAGGGTCATGCCATTAACACTTATAAAATTGAAAGGACTGATTATTGTTACATAAACAAACCTGTGTTCTAATCTGAATAATTACTTATTAATTAGTGACAGTACATATTCATTATTTAAATGTGATGTTTCTTTAATACATGTAATTGTTAATTCTTAATAGGAGCTATATTCATTTGAAAAAAATGATTTATTTGCTTTCTATTTACAGTTTGCCAATCTAGACAAATGCTAAAGAAACACAAGAGGCTCTCAAGAGCCTGAATCGCTCACCTTAATTCTTTTGGTTAAATCTCTCATCAATGATTATTTTGGCTTTTCAATTTATTTAAATGTTTTTTGGATCGTCCTATTTTCTTCAAAAGCCAAAAAAAATAATCATTTTCTCCTATGTTCTATTTTAGCCATAGGAGCTATGTTTCTTGACATACAAGGAAATAAAATATAAAATTTATACTAGATACTCTGAAACTCATTTAGCCTAAGTTTGGCTGAAATTGATACAGCAGTTTCAAAGGAGAAGATTTTTTAAAGTAAGTCAACATGATGAACAAATTGTGAAAAAAGTCTTTAAAGGGCAATAACTCCTTAAGGGGTCAATTGACAATTTTGGTCAAATTGACTTAATTGAAGATCTTACTTTGCTGAACATTATTGCTGTTTACAGTTTATTTCTATCTATAATTATATTCAAGATAATAAACAAAAACAGCAAAATTTCCTTAAAATTATCAATTCAGGGGCAGCAACCCAACAACAGGTTGTCTGATTCATCTGAAAATTTCAGGGCAGATAGATCTTGACCTGATAAACAATATTATCCCATGTCAGATTTGCTCTAAATGCTTTGGTTTTTGAGTTATAAGCCAAAAACTGCATTTGACCCCTATGTTCTATTTTTAGCAATGGCGACCATGTTTGTTGATAGATCACAACTTTGGATACAATTTACAAACTAGATACCCTAAGGAACATTCAGTTAAAGTTTGGAAGTATTTGGCCCAGTAGTTTCAGAGAAGAAGATTTTTGTAAAAGATTACTAAGATTTACAAAAAATGGTTAAAAATTGACTATAAAGGGCAATAACTCCTAAAGGGGTCAACTGACCATTTCCGTCATGTTGACTTATTTGTAAATCTTACTTTGCTGAACATTATTCCTGTTTACAGTTTATCTCTATCTATAATAATATTCAAGATAATAACCAAAAACAGCAAAATTTCCTTAAAATTACCAATTCAGGGGCAGCAACCCAACAACGGGTTGTCTGATTCATCTGAAAATTTCAGGGCAGATAGATCTTGACCTGATAAACAATATTACCCAACGTCAGATTTGCTCTAAATGCTTTGGTTTTTGAATTATAAGCCAAAAACTGCATTTGACCCCTATGTTCTATTTTTAGCAATGGCGACCATGTTTGTTGATAGATCAAAACTTCAGATACAATTTATAAATTAAATACCATAAGGAACATTCAGTTAAAGTTTGAAAGTATTTGGCCCAGTAGTTTCAGAGGAGAAGATTCTTGAAATAGTTTACGACGACAGACGACAGACGACAGACGACGACGACGACGGACGCCAAGTGATGGCATAAGCTCACTTGTCCCTTCGGGACAGGTGAGCTAAAAATAGGGTATAAATATTTTATTAAATGTATTGCATTTGTGTTTATCACTGAATCCTCTTTAAAATTCAGACCAATTTTTTATTACCCAGTATTGCCCAGTATTACCCACTAAAACCCAGTAAAACCCGGGTTTTCCCAGTATTTCCCACTGGGCTGGGCAATACTCATAAAACCCGGGTTTTTGCCAACCCTGATTACGATTGCCATTGTTTTCATTGATACATGTACATTTGTATTAGTATTATTTTCAAAAATAATTCAACTGCACGTGTAAAATACTCTTAAAATGTAATTTACGTAATATGAATCGTTATTCAACTGTAAAAATAGCCAATCCTCGAAACAAGTGTATGAACAATGTACTTATTGTGTTTTATTTTTGTACTATCAATTCCAAGTTGACTTTCCACAGCAGTCAATGAGAGTGAGAGAAGGTATTTCACTTCGTACCTTATCACCTATTTTCCTACATGAATTCTAGGTGGAACCCCATTCCTAACTCTTTAAATATTTAATTTCCTTTGGGTCAGTGGGCATGACTCCTTTTCGTACACATTCCTCTGTTTAAATTGCGATCAGTTTTAATATAATATGACGTCTATCAACAGACGAGTTAATTTTTCTCAATGTATTGTCGTTTGACGAAAGTTACTTACGGAAGGGAGACAACTCAAAGCTATAATATTGAAGACTCCATTTTGGCTGAACGGGTGTTCTAGTTATACCTTTACCTTGCGGACTACATTTATTTTAATTTAAATGATGCATATGATTTAAAATTATGCAACAACAACAACCCTCAATAGCAGACAGTCATACAAAGGATCTCGTGAGTTTTAAATTAATCAATGGAGTGGGGAATCCAGAGCAACCATTCAATCTGATACCCCTTCAAGTCAAGAAAACTGTACGCATGCGCATACTTACCTAAACAAACCCTAGACTTGTGATTTGTAGCAAGGACGTATATTAAATGTTAATTAAACGACCTCCATTTCTTTTTGGAAGTAAAATATCAAATATCAGTTTCATAACGGTGACATATGTGAAAACTTCACTCAGTTCTTATATGACAGAAATAGATTTATCAATCGGAATTCAGAGAACTCTCGCATGTTATCAAAACTGGGGAATTCCCTCTGACGTGTTTCTAAATTTATAAAAACACTAAATATAAATACTGCTTAATTCTGATTTTCCGTGTTGTTAAAAACACGCATACCAGTCAAGGGAAATATCATGAAGATTATGAGAAGAACATTATAGGACAGTTGTTTAAATTCAATCCTTTTGGTTTTTTTATACCATTTAAAGCAAGACAATCTCAAGAATCTAAGATGTTCCTATTAATGTTTAGAATAAAACGGTTGACGTGAGGGCATGGCCCTGAGTCAATGGTATAAGTCTACAGATTGCTTAAAAGCAATCATATCCTAAAAAAGTATTGTTGACAGGAAGACAGCTATAACTTTTTTTATGATACATTCATTTTTGCCTGTTCGTTTTTCAAATAACTATATATTTTTATATGTCTGTTTCAATTTCTGGAGCCAGTAGTCCAGTGTTTATTGTTGTACAGCTTTTTTATTCAATATGTATCAATAAATGTTTTGGTATGGATCCTTCTTCATTGCAATTGATTACTTTGTGTTGATTTTCTATTGTGAAAAATTCACAAACCTTTTATTTATTCTTCTTTGTATAATTTTGACATACCTGATGAAGCTTGATGTTGATTGGTTCCAGGATAAGCTGGAGGGGGTTCCACCATTGTCAAAGTCACTGGTTCAGCTGGAACCCTTTCATCTTCACCAACCAGCTATAATATAGATACATGTACATGTATTTATGGTAAATGGACAGAAAGTCACAGGACAAAAAGTCACAAATTTGATAGGACAAAAAAGTCACAAATAATTTGTTGACATTTAGCTTCTCAATGATCAAAATTGGTCTTTGTCAAACTGCTATATAACCAGTGTAATTTTTCAGACAAAACGGTTGGTTCAAAATTTTTTAATTTTTATATTTTTGTTAAAGGGTTAAAGTAAATACTTTGACAAAATTTTATGAAAATTAAACGAGCCAAATTAATTTTAGTGAAAGTGTTGGGTACCACCTTAAGTCCTGAAAAATGAAAAATTTGTGCCAAAAGATATAATATTATTTCTTGGCAAAATGAAGCCATCTAAGTGCCAATTCACTTTGACCATTTGTTTTCACTACAATAATTTGATCATTATTGATATTTATTAAATAAATTTTAATTACAAAATTGCTTCATATACAATGTATATGATAGTTCAAGAAAAAACAAACAAAAAAATATAAAAATTTATAGTGTTTTTCTTGTTCAAAGAAAAATAATCTCAAAACTGAATTGTCACTTTTTGTCCTGTGACTGTTAATTTTTGTCTGTGACTTTATGTCTGTGACTTTTAGTCCTGTGACAAGGCAATCAAGATGGCATATAAATTCAGTACAGATTCATGTACATGTATAATCTTCAAAATGCATGTAAATTTAAGTGTCAAAGTTTATTTGTTTTCTGTTACTTTAAATTTGTAAGAAGTGATTTAAACTGAAAACCTTTCAGCAATAAGTATAGTGAAAGGATAAACCCTTCTCATTAAGCACAGTTAACATGTGCTACAAGGTCATTGTGATAATATGTATCATGTGACCTCTGATTTTACCCAATTCAGAGGTATAACTACACATGCAGTTTCAGAGATGAAATGGATCTATAAATAATAACGTTAATACATTATTATGCTTTTATAAAAGTAGGGCAATATCCTTCATATTCAATAACTTAAATTTTTTACCTGCTTCAGGTGAAAAATGTAATGTAAGGTTATACATGGTACATTGTATATGACACAAGTCAAGGTGAGATAGTGGGTAAACTTTCCACAACATAGTCTTTGAAGGGAATTATAATGGATTCTGAGGGTGGCAAATTCAGAAAATAGCTTCAACAACTAATAGGCCAGTTCCGTGATACGGTTTTCAGACGAATCTGTCATGTGACATCCATCACCACGTGACAAAAATGTATGCATAGAAATTTCCATCACGTGTTGAGCAAACGGGTGAAAAAGTTTTATATTATACTGCACAAAATATTGTGGAAATTAAAATCTAAAAGGATGGTCACCCTCCCTCACTCAGTCATACGGCAATCACGATTATTTACTTACTGAACATTAATTATTTCTATACTACCCTACAGAATGACGATTATCAAAAGTGCTGGAAACTTTTAATGAAACAGGGATACAGGCGCGCCTTCTATCTGGTAAATGAAGTCACAAAGGTGTGTGAAATTGACTTTTCCGGTAAGGACATGATTCCATAGGCGGTTCCAGGGGCCCCCCGCTTTTGTGGGAAAAATTTGGTTGATTATATAGGGAATCATTGAAGCATGACTGGAGCCCCCCCCCCTTTTGGGTCAGTCAGCGGGCCCCCCCTTAGGAAAAGTTCTGGGTCTGCCACTGGATTCCAGAAATGACCTAATTCCTATTAGTAAACACCCATCTTTTCCAAAATAACTTCATAAGTTATTTCTCATTTTCTGGCCAAACTGGAAGCTAATTTTGATCATAAAGGTTTATTTAAATATGTATCAGTAACAAAAGTTATGATTTGTGTAACTCATACTGCTTAAATTAATAACTCAAAATTTCATTAGCTAATTTTATAGGTGGATCTTGTCAAACACAACAAAGTCAACATATTTATCGACTGCACAACATAAAATAAAACACAATAAAGTGTAAAACATCGAAATATTTAGGCACAAGGACACATACTACTTCATAGCGGACGTTAGAGCGTTCCATTGAGACGCTCGTTTATGTATTTGTTCTGTTTTTATCTGCTGTCAATTTGTCAGTATCAGTGAAAAATGGCGATTTATAGCGAATGAAAACATCCGAGAATTTCGGATACGTCTACTGGTACTGTATGTTTACATTTGTTTTGAAAAGAGTAAAGCTATTGTAGGAACAATACAGGTGTAAAGAACCAGTAATTATGTTCGACTGGTTTAAAGTGATCTGGTAACCGATGAATTGACAGCCAACAAACTTTGAGTTGTCAGGTGCTGGGAGAATGCACACATTTATTGACCTAGATCTACATAAAATATGCCAGTGTTTTCAGTAAGTAACCCAAATATTAGCAGCTTTTGTTGTGCAAAATATTTAGGAATGCAAGATGGATAACTAAAACAAAACAAAATTTTTTACAGGTCAGAAACTGTGCAGTCAGCTGCTTTTTAAAGGTTAACATATTTTTTATACATTTAGAAGTTGAAAACAGCTGATATCTTCTTTGTCACGCATTGAACATGCTCCTATCACAAAAATATGTATTTTTTTCACTTGACATGAGCTGTTACAATGGCTATAATAGATGAGGCTGTGAGTATGTTTCTGCTATTTATATGTACAAATATATTTTTCAACTGCAAAATGTTTTTTAAATTTAAAAGGGTTTATTATGATTGCCAGTTTGCCATTTTGGACATAACAATTTGGGACATAATATTAGTTTACTGTTAAGAATCTGCTGAAAAATTATAAACATTATTGACTATTTATCGTTGTTGCTTCTGAATGCTAGATTTTGAGGTTAATCATATTTTAAGATCTTATAGAAAACAGGAAAATCTACAGCCTTCACCTTGTTTTCATAAATTTGACAATTCAGAGATAGAGGATTACTCAATTTACTGCTACAGTGCTAGTACTGATTTCATTAAGCAAGTTTTTAAATAAAAGATATTAGTTTAACAAGTACAAATATGGACCTATTCAAGTAAAAAGTGTACATGTTATGTGACTTTTTAAGGTGTGCTTGACTTTAGTGACATAAAACATGATGTGCTTATTTTTTTTTATGGTAAATGTTGTTTATGTCAACAAATACAAGGTACAAAACGTGTAGTGTAACCTGGACAAACAAGTGAGTTTTTATATGTTTAAAATTTAAAAAAGAAAATATCATCACTCATCTCTGTAACAAATTCTGTGGATTAACTGAAAAATCTTGGCTTGGTTTGCTACTTAATATCTTTTTTACATTAATGCAAAGAAACCATTAATATTATTGCTGTGAATGATGTTTCCCCTTGGTAAATATGTTTTGAAAATTGACTTTTCCCTTTTATTTGGTATAGTTGTGGTTTATTAAATATTATTGAAGTATTAAAATTTTGAAAAAAAAACACAGAAGGGGTCTTCACTTTGTCTCATTGGCAACCATACCACATCTACTTTTTTTTATGTAAATCTTTATAATCAGACAGCAAGTTCCAAATCAAAATATATTCTGTTTTCTGCTCTTTGGTTGATTTGTTGTCTCTTTGACTTATTCCCCATTTCCATTCTCAATTTTATGCAGATATTTTATGGGTAATTTAAGAGATTCCTTTCATTAACTGGACTGTTATCATCCTAAACATGTTTGAAATATTTAATTTGCCACTGGCTGTTATTAAGCAACAATCAATCAATCATTAACAAGAAAGATTCAGTAGTTTTCCATAAAAAATAGAATATTTTAATTATTCTGACAGCTATTTCTTCTTTAAACTATTATTCAGAATTTTTTTGAATAGTCAACATAAACATGATAAATTAGAATATATCACAACAGGTTTTGGGTGCTAATAATTTGATATCATCCCATTAATCATGCAACAATTACTGGATCACCTGTAATGCAAGATTCCTTGAAAATTGAATGTTTTCTGTAGGATCAATCTAGCATTACTTTTATTTTTTGCTGAAAATCCAAAATTACGATATTTTGCATTGTAACATTATAGTTACTATATATTTATCCCATATCATCATGATGCTTGGAACCTTGTCTGTAACAGTATTCCATATTATCATGTCCCTTAATATCCCTTTTTGTCATGTTTATATCCCAAACAAAACATTTAGTTGAATGGTCCAACATATGTCAAAGTAAACTTTATGACAACTCAATAAACAGATCAGCATTATTGATACTATTTACAATATTAGCTAGGGTGTTAAAAAGCTGTGGATTTTACAATTTAATAACTTCTTAAGTTAGTACTTTGTGGTAGCTTAATGTTTTTATAATAGGTTGCTCTTTTTTCATGCTACATTTGTACATGTAACAACCTTTCACATACTGGTAAGCAAAGCGTAAAACTTTACAAAAGTTGGTCACTATATGAAGAGATTATTTAAAAATGCAACTTGGAGAATAATTTATAACTAATAGCTAATCTTTTTTATAGGAAGCAGACTCATCATGAGCAGGGAAGACATAAAATCTGACATCCATGATCTGTTAGAAGCCATATGGAAAGACTCATTAAAGGATGTCAAAGATTTTATATCCAAAGGGGTTGATGTAAATCGAGCTGCAATCATTGAATATGAAGATTTCATGCCCCCACTTAGCTTAGCATGTCAAAGAGGCAATTTTGAAATAGCGAAATTTTTGTTTGAAAATGGAGCAGACTTATCAATACCTGGTTCAGATGGAAAAACTGCATTACATTATGTCTGTGAAGGGGACGAGCATAGAGAAGAAAAAAAGGGGGAACTTTTTAAAATCTTAAAATACTTAGTCGAACATGGAGCAAATATTGACATCAAAGATAATATGGGATGTACTCCACTATTCACAGCATGTGAAGTGGACGATATTAATATGGTGCGACTACTTATTCAGTCGAAATGTGACATAAACGTAAATACTGTGAATGGTTATTCAGCTATGAAAGTGGCCTGCAGAAATGCTAAGTTTTGGTCATATTGGCATGGCAGGGCTTTGTGCAACACTGCTACCAAAGTGGATCCAAATGAGTTC
Source organism: Mytilus edulis (assembly GCA_019925275.1). NCBI lineage: Eukaryota > Metazoa > Mollusca > Bivalvia > Mytilida > Mytilidae > Mytilus > Mytilus edulis. The sequence continues at coordinate 36,872,180 of CM034361.1, read as the reverse complement.
CCACCAATTCAGATTACTAAAATGCTTCTTCAGGCAAATGCTAATATGACTGATGCCACCTTATTACCAACAGCAGTGCAGTTTGGAGATCCAAATCTAGTCCGAGAACTGATAGGACTTGGTATGGACGTAAATATGCTTGATGATAATATGTGCACTCCTCTTGGCTCTGCTTGTACATCTGTCAGTGTGAAATGTGATGTAGTTAAACTTTTACTGAGTCTTGGAGCAGATGTCAATAAAGGCGGAGGGTGGAAAAAGCAAAAGCCATTAATCTTTGCGTATGTTCACAATTCAGTTGATAAAATTAGAATTCTTCTCTCATATGGTGCTAAAGTTACTCCAGAAGAAATGACCGAACTTGTTTCCTTGAGCTTCTCCAAATCAATCTTAGAAAACCCTGAAGTGATTGGACCAAATAGCAAAGAACTGTTGTCATGGCAACTACTTCTTGCTGCTGGTTTCAAACCCATCGTAAATGGGACACAACTAGAGGAGAAGGTATTCCAGCTTCAAATGTGCAGTAGCTATGATAAAATCTGTCCCTGGATTACGTCTCTATTGTCTCCGATGCTCTCTCTGAAAGAACATTGCCGACTAGCCATAAGAAACAGCATTCCTACTAGTATAGATAGTCATTTGGACGATTTGTTCCTTCCAAAACATTTGAGAGATTTTCTTAGCTTTCAAGAGTACTCATCTGTTGAAAATAGATGAAATTGATGAAATCAATTGTGTACATTATATATGCCATATGAAACTTGTTTATGATTAAGTTTTAAGCATGTGTACTTAGTATAAGTGTTATAAGGTGCCATATTGTTAGAGCTGTAATGTCAGTCACTATAGTGCTATGTTTATTATACAGAATGCCATGTTTGTTTTTATGGTCTCTCATGCAATGAGTCAAAAGTTGCAAAGACTTTTTTTCTTAATTATTTTGCTGCAGTTGAGGCCAAGCCTAGAGTTTATTTGTTTATATACATTGTATATATATATTCTGAATGGTTGCAAAGCTTTAAGTGTATCTGTTTGTTGTTTTCATATTTTGCCTGATAAATATCAGTCATATGTTTATCTGCACGAGTACATGTACATGAACACTTCCTTCAAAAACAACTGAAAAATACAATTATTCAGTCTTTTATAAATGGTGAAAACTTTTAAGTTGAATTCATGTTCACAAGAAATGGATAAATGTTATATAAAGAATATTTTAAGTTTTTCCCATTATAAGAATTTCTACGTAAAACATACGGGCATACATGTATGCATGTATCAGAGGATATACTATGTTCAGAGGAAAATATATTGTTTTATTCAATGCTGCATGGTAGATTCTTAACATTTTGAGCTATTTCTCTTTTAATATAAGGGTAGAAACAACATAATCTGATGGTTTTTTGCATCTTTTCATATTTAAATGAAAACAAAATGATTTGCTTGTTGATTATCTCTAAATTCACAAACTGGCTATTTACAAATTGATTTACGTAAAACTCGAGTACTACTGATTTCCTTAACAAAACTCCTCTGCGGGTATCAGTATGATAGCAAACATTTAACTATGCAGTATGGGCTTTGCTCATTGTTGAAGGGCGTATGGTGACCTACAAATGTAAAGTTGTTAACGTCTGTGTCATTTGGTCTCTTATGGAGAGTTGTCTCATTGGCAATTTTACGACATCTTTTTTATAGCTGTATAGCAGGTATCTGATTGACAGTGTATACCCATGTGTCTAAAGGTAGTGTTAATATCTGTACTAATCATTTTGCTTATGGAACAGTTGAAAGAAATCAACTTTTATTAGCTTGTCCGTCAAATGATGTTTCATGTCAAATCATTTTTTTTTTAGAGTAATGGCTATCCCACAATCTTATATACATGTATACTATAGCTTTCTTTCATACAAAAATTTGCCCCCTAAAAAATTGTGTATTTCATAATTGTAAGCATGCAAGAAGATAGTTTTTGCCCATTAGCAATACATATCTTAATAATTGCATGATGTTGCTTTGTTAATGGATGATATGTGTGATTTGTCTCCCTTTAAAACATGTTGTCATCTTTAAGCACATACTGAGGAAAAAAATTGTCATAATTTTCACAAAAAAATGTTTTTACCCATTTTATATAGAGCTGAAAAAAATGACATACAATCATCATGTGTGTCATGGTAAAGATTCATGCACTTAGTTACCTGTTAGCTCAGTGTATCACTACTGAATTTTGTGATGTAAGGGATTGTCCACCATTATACTTTTCAAGAAAAACTTAGAACAAGTTAGGGTCACTACCCTTTATCGCATGATGATCACATGATATAAGTTTCCATCATCATGATCATATTTAAAGGTTTGTTTTGTTTGAAAATTTATTGACTTATTTTATGAACTTGCTTTGAGGGGAAGTATTTAGTTATCATTGATAAATATTCTAAATTCCTCCAGTTATAAGTTAAATTTTGTCAATGGTGAATTTTTAAAACAAAATAAAACCACAAGGATGAAATTTTATAAAATATAATGAGCCCCTAAATGTTTTGGTGACTTTTTATTACTGTGGAGATGGGTGCTTGTATTTTTCCTGAGATTTTGCCTGTTTAACAATGTTCATAATGCTGATTGAACCTGGCAAGAGAAATTGTTAACTTTTTTACAAATATTTATTAGTGATCATCCTTCTTCAAAATAAGAGATGACATTTGGTAACTACATTTTTGTGAACATTTTAAATATGACATTTTGATTTTTTTTAGGGGATTGAAAAATATAATGTTTACATTGTTAGATTCAAGGAGGGAGGATCGTGAAGTGTGAACCCCCCTTTTTCTTCCCCTTTTGATCAGAAATTAGATGCCAATAATCAGCTTCACTTGCTGTTAATTTTAGATAATTTTACAATTTCTTACAATTATGGGCCCGTTTCCCTAAACCCTGGATCTGCTCCTTGCTTGCCTGTATAACATGCTTATAACATATAAAATTCATTAGACAATCTGTGTTTTTAAGTTGAATGCATCTATTTACTATTTATTAGGCAGAATATGATACATGTACATGTATATCTGAATATATTCAACATTTGTATAACAGAGCCAAAAATTGTAAATATTACAAATAATTGTGATGTGAATGAATCAAAATATAAGCAATTATACTGTTGTTTCTTTTTATATTTAATGACTTGAAGACAATGTTGGCTGTTGTAGCCCACTAATTAATGCAGATGATGACACTATACCAGGGTATTTCTATATTTTTAGAGATAACCCTGGGAGTAGTTTCTCCTTTTATTTCCCTCATGAAGAGAAGTTTGCTTAAGACCTTTGTCCCCATAGCAGTACTACCTACTTTTAAAGATGACTATCTTTAGTTCAAGAAGGCCTTTGTTTGATGTTTGGTAAGATGCCAGTTTTGATCAAAGGCACTATTGTGAAGAAGAGTTAACCATCCTGGTTACAATTTTAGTGTTGTTACAACTTACAATGACAGCTTGTGAAAGCAAGTCTTCTGGGTCTGTTTTACAGAAAGCTCTTCTACTTGGTAGGATTTTTGCCATGGTGTGTAGTAAAATATTGTATTGCCATTTTGATTCTACTATTTAAACAGGAGATATTGGATTTCAACGTTTTATGGAGTATTAAATTGCGACCTCAAAAATACCTTGTGAACACAACTTCTCTAAGACCATTTGACAGAAAACCTTCATACTTGGTACTCATATCTTACTATTATTTGCCATCATGTGTTGTTGACCATAATTTACTGTCATTTTGATCCAAACTTGGTTAAATTGTTTGCCATTATGTGTAGATCAACAATCAGCTTGAAGTCTGTACTAAATAGCACAATTTCAGTTTTGATGATCTACATGTGTAAGAATATAATCATTAATGTACAATAAACCCTTATTCATGATAGTATATATGCCAATAAAATCCTAGATTCTCATCCCCCACCATGATTTCAGAGCCAATGGCTATTTTCTTTCCTTTTGATGGAGGTTTTCACCAAAATGGTATAAAAACAAGAGGCTGTCAGATAAACTCATCATAGATACCAGGATTCAAATTTTGTATTTGCACCAGACCTGCGTTTAATCTACAAAAGACTCATCAGTGACTCAAACCAGATTTTCCTGCATGAAAATGATATTTGCAAATCTGGTTTCCCTAAACATGATCAAGAGTGCACAGGCTGGAATGTCTCGCCTTATTTACTAACCATTGATTTTATGTTGATAGTCCTAAATATGAAGCTTTACTACAACTATCACACAAACTTAACATGATCTAAGAAAATGAAGTGAAGGTCAGATAAACCAAACAAGAAATACATGTACATCTTAAAATCATTCAATACAGCAAATATAGTTGACCTATTGCTTAATAGTTTTTAAGAAAGACTTTACCAAGAAAACTAAACATTGACCAATGAACCATGAAAATGAGGTCAAGGTTAGATGAACGATGCCAGGCAGACATGCACACCTTACCATTAATCTATGCATAAAATATAGTTGACCTATTGCTTAAAGTACCTAAGAAACAAACTCTCAACCTTGAAAAATTAATATTGACCAATGAACCATGAAAATGAGGCCAGACAGACATAAAAAAAACTTATAATCCGTTTATACAACAAATATAGTTGGCCTTATTATATATATATATTATCCCTTTCCTCCATAATGACACCACCCGCTTTACTCCATAATGACGCCTTTTGATGTCTGTGTAGTGCCTCAGTTGAAACGTTTTGACTACATAAAATCTGTATCGAACTTGATTAAAATTGGATCTAATATAAAAAGGATATTCATAAACTCGCTGGAATTTCATTGATGAAATGTTTTTTTTTGCAATGCATTAATACTTTAAACCTGATGATTTTTTTATTGAAAAAATCCTATGCGAATCAAGTATGTTAAAACAAAAATTCAAAGGAGGAAAGGGTTAAAAGAAAAAAAGACACAAACAAAAGGTTAAAATTGAGAAAAAAACGTGAAAATCATGTCGTGGTCAAATGTACATCATAAAAAATTTCTATACACAAAATATAGCTGACTTATTGCATATAAATTATAATACTATAAAAAGACAAAACTTCAAGCACTTGACTTTGACCACTGAACCATAGAAATTGGTTCAAGGTCAGATGACACCTACCAGTTGGACATGTATACTTTCCTATCATTCCATACACCAAATATAGTATCTGACAAATTGTTACTTGGATGGAGAGATGTCTCATACCACATCTTCCTATATCTTTTGACCATAAAAATTCAACCTAGTTTATTGATCAATGAAATGAGGTTGAGGTTAAATGAAAACTGTCGGGCATGAGGACCTTGCAAGGTACACTCATGCTAAAAATAGTTATCCTATTCCTCATAAGAAAGAAATTAACATGACAAAAAATCTTAACTTTTTATTCAAGTAGTCACTGAACCATAAAAATAAGATGACAATGTTACATAAGGAATCTGCATACAAAGTATGAAGCATCCTGATCTTCCACCTTCTAAAACTAAGCTTTTAAGAAGTTAGTAAACGCTACCAGATCACTTTCACTATGTTTAGCTTTCTGCAACAGAAGTTTTTGTGTTTTAATTTTTGTTGAGAAAGAAGTCACATCTACCTTCAAAACACACAAAGACTTAAAAATAGTTAATTAAAAAAAGAATTGTTGACAACTGCTGACTAAAATCAATTGAATGGTTACAATCATTGACTAGACTATCTATCCATATCCATTACACCATTTATTTTCAAAGGGAAATGATAAAAAATAAATCCTTAATTGGATTCTGCTAAGGTCTATAACTCAACAATGATAAAAGCTAAAATCATGAAAATCGACCTTGACCCTTATTTAGTCACAGGAAACAACATATCACAATTTAAAAAGATTTTGTCAGTCTTATCAAGTTATCGCACAGACACTGTTTGGCAGCAGCCTTTCCACCATACATCCTGAAATTAATAACGGATTTTCCCTTTGTAGATGCAATCTAAGATATGAATAAAATATGCACCCCCATTTTTTTTAAAAGAATTTGGCTGAAAATCTAGGAAGATTTTTATAAAGCCTCAACATACATTGGATGTTGGATGTGTACGGATTGATAGTTTAGTCTTAGATGCATGATTTTTTTACTAGTTGTTAGTGACTTTGAACTAGCTGTCAGATAACTGCGAGTACTCTTAGATCTGTTCATTATGTCTTTTTGTGTCAGGATGTATAAGTACCCGGCCACGTCCACTTGTATTTTTGTGTATCTGATGAGTTAAGCCTTTTCAACTGATTTTATAGTTCGTTCTTATGTTGTACTGTTATACCACTGTCCCAGGTTAGGGGAGGGTTGGGATCCCGTTAACATGTTTAACCCCACCACATTATTTATGTATGTGTCTGTCCCAAGTCAGGAGCCTGTAATTCAGTGGTTGTCGTTTGTTTATGTGTTACATATTTGTTTTTCGTTCTTTTTTTTTTACATAAATAAGGCCGTTAGTTTTCTCGTTTGAATTGTTTTACATTGTCATATCGGGGCCTTTTATAGCTGACTATGCAGTATGGGCTTTGCTCATTGTTGAAGGTGACCTATAGTTGTTAATGTCTGTTTCATTTTGGTCTTTTGTGGATAGTTGTCTCATTGGCAATCATACCACATCTTCTTTTTTATATTTTCAGATGTGGATTCTTCACATTTTACTTGTGTACCATTATGTTGTGATATAGCAAGCTCATTTTTGTATAGTCATCAATTATAGCGAATACTACATGCAGTATCAGGATAATAGCATTTTCAGGAGCTATAAATAATCTGCTTTGTACTAGAAAAACATTTCATAATTTCATTGTTTGTTGAGAGGATAACAGTTTTCAAGAAAACTGACACATTATATGGTACTAGGAGAGGAGAAACTACAAAATGCCTAGTTTTTGCAAAGTCAATGGATTTTGATCCCTCCACTCTATGCGAGTTCTTTCATCTATTAAGGAACACAGATTGTTGTAAAATAGTATTTTATTTGTAAACATATTTCACGGTATCATTCAGGTGACAGGACTTATTAATTGAACATATCTCGCCTGTTGAAAGAACATCCTAAAGTTTGAAGCAGCTAAACAAATTTTAGCTATTTAATTTATTCAGGAGTATATAAGCAATCAAACATTGGTGGAATTGTTGACAAATGTTGTTATCTAATATGTTCTTATCTAATTAATATTGCATAAAGAAAGTGTCTTTCAAAAACTAAAATTTAAAAAAACGTTCATTTATTAATACCCAATTCCTGAATTAGTCCAGAATAAAACTCTGTGGTAATTGGTTGGAGATTGGAGAGGCCCCCCCTTCTCTGAATAGACCCAACTAGTAAAGTACATGAAGAATGAAATTCAAGGTTAATATGCATTTGTGTGAAGAAAAAAACAACAGCAACCTAAGTTACCCAACCAAGAATAATACAAAAGCTGTTTTGAAATCTTTATATTCCTAAATAATTGTAAATATCAGTTTTGTTGGAGTTCTTGTTATTGTAATCCCTTATTGTTTCTGGGTTGTTCTTTTCAAATTATTCTGTTTTGTTTCTTGTATTTTAAGTCAATTTTCTAAAACTTAACATGGTAATTGAGACCAGATATCATTTTCAGTAGCTTCATGATAATGATAACTGATTAAGTTAGTTTTAAGTTAATATTCAAATATCATAACAGCACATTTTGTAGTGCTAAACATAACCTACTGAAAAATTCAGTATCTGAAAATAGGAGTTACTGTAGGTGTCCAAAAGTACTCGCACATTACAACTTATTACTGCTTAGCTGCTGACCAAATATGAAGTCTGCTATTCAATAGTCCTGGAGAAATGGGTGACTAATTCCTTTCAACATATTGAAACATTCAAAAATCAGTAAACAGGAAGGAGGTGTCCATCAGATCTGAAAAGTGCCTATGTGTTACCATTTATCACTCTCAAGCGGCATAGGTCAATCTGTCAGTCCCTTAGAAATGGATGATGGAAATATTCGTTTAACAAACAGATGACGATCCTCAAAGAGAATGCAATATAGCCCCCACTCCTAAGTGGGGGTACAAATAAATAATATCAGAATGCACACAAAAAGTTTTTTCTTCTTCTTTTGTCATTGAATTTTTTAATGGTATGTACCAGTACAATCTAGTAGAGCACAGAGCTGTTCCAACTACATAAAACGTAGATAGAATTTGACATGTACTATTATAAAACATACCTACACATATAAAACCTACCACACAATTTAATTAGGAAGAAAAATCAATACTGCATAGTTTCAAAATAGATGCAATCTGACACAAAATATGTGTACATGTGAGAGCGAGTGTGTGGGAAAGGGGGGATTACTCTATAAGATAATTTCACATTAGGTTGGGAAAACTAATATATTTTAAAATATCAAATAACTGTAAGAATGCTTTTCATTTGCAACTCCAATGACACCATTAAGCATCCATTACCTTTTTGGCTATAACTCCTAAATTGAAAGGTTTTTTTTAACTAGCCTAGTCAGAGTTTGTATAGTTTTACGAATGAATACTTTCAAATTTTGTGCATCCTTTGGATTAAATAAAAACTTTCTAAGGAATTTAAACAAATCAAATTCATGATTGCAGTGCAAGTATAAAAAAATATATGCTTACATGTATTAAAACAAAGTATTTGTCAATTGTAGGCTTTCAGTATATAAATCTTCAACATTTTTAAAAATGTTCTTTCAACTGGCAAATATGATGCTATTTCTCCTAAAGTAACTACATTAAAAATTTTCGTCATGATTTTAATTAACATTATAAACAGATATTCATCCAAGAAGAGAGATTTACACTAAACTAAGAACCTGGTATTTATTATTTATTAAAGTATTTTCCCTCGTTGTCAATCATATTCACCAAGCAAGCATATGAACAGAAATGCTTGATGATGGGAGGTTACGCTTTCTATTCATTAAAGGCATTCTATAAATTTGTATACTGTAAATTTAAAAATCATTGCATGCATTTATTATTGTGATTTTTAGAATACAATGCGATTTCAATTTTTGATATTGAGGACATTGAGAAATATCCTGTTTAATTCATATAAAGAATTTCAAAATGCGAGTTTTAGTTATTGCAATAGTAACCCTGTAGCATTTTTCGCATTAATTAAAACATCGCAATAATTTCTGAATTTACAGTACATGGCCTTGCAGAAATAAGACAGACGGATTTAGTTTTGTTTTGCATAAACATGAAATAATATCAAGGTTTTAATTTACGATCACAGAAAACTTTTCTGCATTGAAATGATCATAGAATTACCATAATTTTAAGGGGATGATAGAATTTGACTGTTTTAAACTTGCCAGTGCCAAATTGAATGTATTTTATCAAAACTTCTCCTTTATATTATTTTTTTGTACAAATAAACAACTAGTGACACTTTAGACTGTTATGTTATTTAGCCCAATTTCAAGCCTCACAACCTTGTTCTAAAGAAAATATAAATGTAAGAGATATTAAGTATGGTATTATTAGAAAACAGTGTACATCATTCTAACATATGTTTTACCATTGATTCTTAATGCAATGAAATGTGAAGAAGCAAAAATGAAGATTGTTAGTACCTGTAATTGGTAAAAAAAGTTCTAAAAATGATAACCTATAAACTTTGTGTGACTGAATTATGAGGGCAGCCGTATTTTATTGCTCCATTCAAGCTATACAGGCAGCACTTAATATTTATTTTTTTTTTATCCATTTCTTCTTCCAAATATCAATATGATAAATATTCTGGTAATTGCAAATTACAGACCAGGTTAAAGTTGTAAGTTTAGAGATTCTGAATTCAATGATCTTAAATTTGACATAACAGCAATGTGTCTAATGGTTTGTACACTAGTTTCTTTTAACACTGCACACAAGATGTAACTTTTATATTTTTCAAAATCAATTAAAATAAAAGCAGACAATCTTTTTTTTCTTTAGACAGATTTAAACATCTCCATATCACACATGAATAATTACATTATGTATGTATGTTTCATAACATCTGAACTTCTGATTGGCTGATAATGAATTAATAACCATTCCGAAATTAAATTTATTTCCCAATGATAAAGTGATTTCAATGCATAGGAAAACAAACAAAATTTGATATAACTTGCTTTTTCATGATTGTAGTATAAAAATTTAACATAAGAATTGAATACTTCTTTTTGTAATAGCGTTGATTGTGCATTTAATAATGTGCTTTAGTCAACACTTTTACACCCCAATAAAATTCAGTCAGGATTCTACTTTGTCAAAATTATCTCCCTATTAGGCAACCTTATCTTTTTTCATACTGAAAATGCAAGCTATATAGGGATGATAGGCTGTCAATTTCGCTCTTGAAAACTTGATAAATATCTTCTCTAAATAAGAGCTATTTTCTTTTGTTTGATTTCAATTGGATATCAGTCTGAAATACAAAAAAGAAGCATTCAATTGTTTAACAATTTTCATCTAACATGACAAAAATCAAAGTGGGAATAAAGCAGACAGGGAGAGAATCTAGGAATTCATTTTATATGGCCTTTTTTCTTTTTTTAGGGGGGTTAAAAACAGCATGACCTTTTGCTAAAAGAATGATGAAAAGGAAGAAAGTTATTTAATATAACTCCGTTCACTAGTACAAGACTGAACATGAAATATAAAATGTAAAGAGGTACACTGCAGTTTTATAAAAATGCTGGACAAGACATAGTAAATTATAAATGTCAACAGTTAGGTTCCAAGCTTCACACACACACACAATAATCCATGCATATCAAGTATCTCTTTCTTCAACTATTTGTTCAAATGCATTTTATGCCATTAACTTTGAATTTCAAGTCTCTTGGATTTACTACATTCAGGAAAATTCATTTTGATTCTCACTTTTTCTCTAATTTCTAAAATTCAAAGTTTTTTTTAAAGCACTATCACAGGATAAATAAATGACACTTGATGTTTTTTTCTTTCTCTCTCTCTCACGATGCATTCCCATTGACTTGGTCTGGTTGATTGCTGGCAGGGATGATAAATGATGGAGAATAAGGGAAAAGTTTATGACAGTCAGCTTGGTATTTCTGTGCCGTCGTCTCACATTTTCCAAAATCACCTCGACACATTGCTTCAAGCACTTCTATACAATTCTACAAATGTAAATGAAACCATTTTAACATCAGCATTTTTTTTAATGTGGATAGAACCATTGCGTCTTTATGGTTACTTGATTTCATGTTGGAACAACTTATGCATGAAGCCTATAGGTAAATATATATTAATTCATGGTTAACCTATACACATGAATTCCACTAAATAGATATAGGAAGATGTGACAATGAGACAACTTTCCATCCAAGTAACAATTTATAAAAGTAAACCATTATAGGTCAAGTGTGCGGCCTTCAACATGGGAGCTTTGGCTCACACCAACAGCAAGCTATAAAAAGCCCCAAAAACCAAAGTATGTTCTCCACTATTAATAATAAATGTTATGATTCATTTAAAACATAAGAACAACAAGATATGTACATCTGAATCAGTTTAAGCACAGCTGCTTTAGAAAGTCAACTTTATATTAATTCATTATGAAGGTTTCCCTTTGCTTTTGTCAAATGACTTGAAAATTTTCTTTTTTTAGGGTAAAATTTTTGTTAAGTTTTTTTCTGTGTATTAGGGCAAACCAGGTTAGTTTTTTTCTTTCTTGAAGGCTGTATGATACCTAAACTTGTCAGTTTCTATGACATTTGGTCATCTGGCGGGAAATTGTCTTATTAGATTATACCACATTCTTATTTTTATAATTTAAATGTTAAAACTGTAAATATATGCATTACTTAACTTACATTAAGAATTATTCCTTGTAACTTCGGTGAAAGACTTGTGGCAATTTTTAATGCTTCCTCTTGTTTCTCTGGTGTCGGTGAAAGTTCATACATCATTCTGGCCCCTAAAACACAAAAATATAAGTAATTGTTATTGCAGGAAATGTCACCAATATGAATAAATTTTAATGAAATGTAGCCAGTTATATATCTCAATATTTGATATTAACCCAAGTTCAAGTTAAAGATGACCTCATGCACCATTTTGAGCAGAATAATATGATTAATGTTAATAATGTTAAATTTGTATATTAACATAATATATGCAGGTGTATATCAGAAAGTACTGAGTCTTCACACACAACCATAGGCTGAATACCAACTAACAGAATTGACTGACATGACAGGAAACAGACTGGTTTATTTTATCAAGATGTCAATTCTAGCAGCATTTAAATAAATATTAATGAAGAATTTTCTTTTTATATTTTTTTTTAAGATGTAACAACGCACTGGTAATAAACTTGTTCCAGGCAAACCATGCCTCAATCAAGCTTGTGTGTCAAACAACTCCTAGAGGCATCACAGAATCATGATGTGGTCATGTTTACTTATCAAGCTGTGTGGTTTGACCACTCGTACTGCATCATAAAAATGAGATACATTCTGAAGACAGAAAGTTTTTTTAATTTAATGGTTGTCGTTTGATACTGTGTTACAAATCTGTTTTTGTTAATTTTTTATACATTTATTAGGCCGTTAGTTTTCTCGTTTGAATGTTAAACAAGTGTGATTTTGGGTACTTTTACAGCTGACTATGCTCAAGGTTGAAGACCGCACTGTATATTGTTAATTTCTATGTCATTTCCCTTTATCTACAATTTCAACGGGCAAATTGAGTCCTTTCTTGTTTTGAATTTGTCATTTCAAAGCTCTTTTATAGCCAACTATGTGGTATTGATTTTGTCCATTGTTGAAGGCTGAAACAGTGACCTATAGTTATAAACTTTTATGTCATTTGATCTCTGGTGGAGAGTTGCCTCATTCTTATTTTTAAAGTTTCCATAGTATCAAATCATATCTCTACACATACCTGCTAGTCTATGCAATATGGAATTATTATTTTGTTCTAGGTATTCTGTATTAAGTGTTAAAGGGTCTTTGTGATTGTAAAATTTCTTTGTTTCTCTTTGCAGAAGTTTACTAACAGGTTCTGGTAAATCTGTTTTCTGTTTTACTGAAAAACAAAATAACAAATATTATTATTATTCACACATGAAGATTTTAGCTAGATTTAGAAGTCAAAGTGACAAATTCTAGTTTAAAACAAGATATTTTTCTACTTCAATACATTTTAAAATCATTTTCAAAATCTATCATTCAATTTAGGACTGTTCTATTAACCCTTTCGCCGATGAGTCCTGGTTTACCGGGATTCACGCTTTAGACAGCTGACGATGAGTCCGTTTTACCGGGATCAGAATACCTCTTTTATGTTTCCCGCACAAAACATGCAAACATGAGTTATCTTTCTTTGATGAATACCTGGATGAAAGTGTTAACATGGCACTTCCATTTGTTGAAAACCGTGTCAAAATCAGAGGAAATTTACGGAATTTATAAGAATTTGAAATGAGGGAACATTTTTTTTGAAAGAATATGGAGGATTGAAGCCAAACTAGTATATTTTTTTGACATAAAATGTTGTTTAATGTACAAAACACTTGGAATGGACATCGTTCAGTGTGAGGAATTTGTATGGACTCTTAAAATTTTTCAATTTTGGGGTTAAAAAATTACGATTTTGGGTCAAAGAGCAGAATTTTGAGAATTTACCTAGATAATGCTGAAAATTTGAAAATTTTAATATTTTATGAAGAAAAAATTATCAAAACATGAACAAAACTGTGAACATAGTGTTAGTGAATGAAATAAATACACAAATAACTACAAAAAAGTTTTTATTGACATTTATTATGAAGTTCTCCCACTTAAGTGATAGTAGCCAGGGAAGCCAATGTCTCGGAGTAGCTTCAGTCTGGGCAACAATCGGTGAAAAGGATTAAAACATACATGGGACCAAAGAAACGGACTGACATTGTTTTAATTTCATTATTAACTTTATCCCTATAGTATCCAAATAAGTCTGATTGGTTCTCCCTATGGTCTAGAAGTATGTAATCTGTTGACTCTACAACACAATAACATTTTAATTCATGATTTACCTTTACACACAAATATTGGTATGCACCAAATAACAAGGAATAATGAATCCAGTTTTTAGAATTTGATATGCAACTTTTATTGAAGATCTTAAAATAAGTTTGAGTAGCTGGGCATTTCAGTATATAGAATTTGTGAGTGGTATTGTGAGGCATGTTGTTAAATGTAGTCCCAAAATGTTTTTGAGAATTTTCTGCCATGCTTGGAATCCACTTCTGTAATTTTTAAGCACTTTGAATGAGTTTGGACAGTGACAACATGTCAATCCTTCAATGTGATCTCGTCAGTTTATATGCCAAAATCAAGCCTCATTTTCAAACTTTTATGCAGAATTAATACTTACTTAACAATAAAAATCGTAACAAACAAACATGTAATTGTGGATTATTTCTTTCTACTTGACATCCCCTCTTTAATGACTGTAACATTAATAATATTTTTCCTACAATATAAAAAGATACGATATAATATCTGGAAAATAAAATTTTATGACATTACAAATTAATTCAAGACCACAAATAATTTAATATTTGACTTGCTATATGAAATAAAAGAATATGTTCATGAGACACAGCCTGCCCTTGCTTATACTGCAAATTCAGCAATTTTCTATTTATGAAAAGATGCCACCAATAATTGCAATTTATCTAAGTTTGGTGGTAATAAGCATAGTGTATAATTTTTTCTAACATTTGGTCGAGGCAAAATAAAGTTAGAGCATGGAAATGGTGAATTCAGAAATTTTCAAATTCAAAAAGGGACACAACTCCAGAACAGTGAAAGTGATGCGAATTTGAACTTGATCTGTGTTTAGTTGTAATAAGCATTGTTTTTTAAGTTTCATTACATTTGATTGAGAAAAACTAAAGTAAGAGATCAAGACAGAAAGACTGAGAAGGGTAAAACTGGTAAAACTTAATGGCCCCTTCCCCTTAGCTGCAGGGTCGTAAAAAAAAGCTTTTGCTGTTCCTTCTTTGTTTTCGAAAAGCATTTCATCTTTTATATAAAATTACAAAGTTATTATGTATGTGACCATTTGCCACTAACAAAAAAGTGATTAAATTTACATATTTATAACATTTCAGTTTGTATTTAAAACTATCACTATATGTGAGAGATTTTATAAATTACCTTTCCTAGAATAAATTTCATAAGCTACTATATGTGTGTGTATTCTATGTGCTGCATGCATCTGTAAAGGTTTCAGGAATTTCAATGATTGCTCTAATGGGTCATCAGGCTGAAAAGGAAAACAATATTTTGAACAAAAATTCTTTTTTGTTACTTCAAATACAAGATTTTTGTTCAACATTGATGATTATTAATTATCTATTTCATAGATTAGAAATACATGCTTATGTAACGGTTTATTTTTTCCTCTGTGATATTTTATCCTGAGGATAACTTGTCCCGGTAATTTTTTTCCAGGCATGGTATTTCACAGGTTGATTTTTTCCAGAGGAGTGAAAATCTATCTGTGTTATGCGGATAGTATGTACCGGTATATTTTTGCCATACTATATTTCACAGAACCGTGTGAAATAGAGTCCCATTAACTACTATGTAAGTTACTCACAATCAAAATATACCCGACTATAATAATAAAATGTTTCACAAAGGTAGACTAAATTTGCATAATTTATCAAAGGGAGTTAATTATGAGCAATTTATATTTTAAAGACATTAATATAATATATTTCTGAATCTATTTTATAATGAAATTTTTCTTTGAATCTTATTTTTTATATATTCATTTATATAAAAAGATGACTTACAACTTGATTTAATAAGACAGATAACATTTCACAGGTAAAAACTATCCAGCTGTTAAACATGCTTTTGTTCCAATATATTGTTATGCTATGATTTATCTGATTTCCATATAATCAACAACTACATCTCTGTCCCCAGACAAAACTATTTATATAGTTAAAAATATCATCATAATCAAATTCTTCTATTATTGTTAACAGTAGTAATGCAACTATATTTCTACCTTACTTTTAAATTTATATTTGTACTGAGATCTGAAAACAACTCACTTTTACATGAATTTCACTAACCTTATTTAATCACGATATTATTTTCACATTTACGATCTTTGAAATTACTTCTGGTTTTCTTCCCTATGTTTCATAATAATTTTCTTTTTAAAAGGATGATATTGACTTAAATATTTCAGGAAATTTTTTCAAGGATAATTTGTGGAATTATTTCCCATTATAATACATTTTTTTTAACAATTTCGCTTTGTTTCAAATACACTATTATCATTTCATAGTATTTTTAAAGGATAAATGTTTTTCTAATAACTATTCATTAAGTTAACTACCCAGATAGAATTTCACGGCAAAGGCAAAAATATCCCAGGGAAATATTTTCCTCCGGATAAAAAAATAACAACAACTACTGTGACATTTTTTCCTCCGGATAAAATTTCACCCGGATATAATTTTGCTTTACACTTACATATCCCATGTGATATGGTTTCCCTAGTCTAACCCTATGCAAATCTAAGAGTTCACATGTTACATCTATAAATCAAAATCTAGGTATAAAAGAAATATACTAGAATAATATTTCCCTTCCAAAAAATTTTGCTGGCAAATTTTTGGATGACATGTTAACTTAAATGCATATAAATACATAAAATATGCTGCAACAAATTACAAACCTTGTGTTAAAATTTTATTGATTACTATTTTACTTATACTAAAAGTTATTATCCGAAAAACCATTTGTCTTTGGAAGACGCTGATGACGATGACTACAATGTGATAGCAATATACAACCAATTTTAAAAAAATTTTGCGGTCATATAAAAAGACATACCCTGCTTAATTTATCTGGAACTAATTCCTCTTCTTTCGGACCGTCTAATTCACCATCCTGAGCTTTTTTATTATGAGTTTCTTTTTTATCTTGTTCAGCTTTCTGTTGTGCTTCTGCTTGTGCTCTTTTCTTTGCTTTCCGTTGCTTATTCTTTAACTTTCTTAATTCACTAGGAGACAAATTTTCTGAAAAAAGTTTTATATTTAAAAAAAAAAACATATTTTTTTAACCAAAAGCAAATCATCTTTAAACATCTCGACTCTAAATGCTTCTGAAATATGAATTTTTTTTTACACATTTTATGTTTTGCAAATAAAAAATTTGAATAGGATTGAATCATTTCCATCAAATGAAACAAATGAATTGGATCTTGACATTTTGTTGTATTGATTTCCACTACACAAAATATTTTTCTACTGAATTAAGGAAGGGCATGCATGGTCGACTTATTCCCAAATAGGTAATATTCAGGTATTTAAATGGTGTCTTTGGCATTTTGATCTTTTTCCCCAATCTACCTTGAAATTTTGGCTAGCTGTTTAATCTATATTTGTAGAGTAGAATTATGAAAGAAGCAAGACCATTGGATGGATTAAGTCCAATAAACCTCTTTACAATATCTTTTCACTTTCTTACTACCTTTTGTTCTAATCTTCTTAATCGCAATTGATATAAGTTATAAGGTTCGCTACTGACCCCCTACAGATCCAGAGGAATAGTAAAATCCATAGAGTCATTAGAGTGTGAGGCCAAAGATGGAATCTCCTACGGATTTTACTCACCTGATATGTTCCATAGGGAGTCAGTAGTGAACCCTATAACACCATTAACAGTAGATGTAAGGTCATGAACCCCATATGAAATTTACTTAACCAATGACATCATAATTTACCAGCCTTACGATAAGATAAATATGTTTTATTATAAATAATTTTACCAACCTGCATCAAGAGCACTATCCAGATCACTGTCTGAGAGAGGGTGGTCATGTAAATGTAAATAAATCTACAATAAACAAAATAGGTGTGTTACTTTTACTGTGAATAAAGCTTATAAAGGTCAAATTATGTAAATCAAATTCCTATTGTATTGCAATAAGGTTCTAGACTAATGTTAATCTACCTGTAAAGCAAAATACAAGCGTTCGCCAAGATAACTTGTTTTGACATCCATTTTTTCTTGAACAGTTTTAAACCAGGAGTTGCAAAAAATGCAGTGTGCAATATACCCTCACTCATGTTATTAACATTAAGTTCAAGATCAAATGTCAAATTATTTAATAATACAAGAGTTCAGGTACATGTAATGAGACAGACAGTTTAATGATGAAGCTGTATTCTGTGCTTATTGTGCATCATTCTACTGTTATCTGAAGACCTATTTCTATAAATTAACCAAATATTTTTATGAGTATTTTCTATTATAAGAATATTACCTCTATAGCAATTTTCGCTGCTTTAAAATAGAATTGGTGGTGTTGTAATACATCCTCTAATCGTAATAATCCAACGTAAGCTCGGAGAGTCATCTTCCTCATACAGTACGTATGGAAGTCAAACTGATCCTCTATTATTTCTGTAAAATGCTGAAATCATAAAAAAGTTTACAATTTATAACAATCATTACAAATTTAATGTATTTTCTAAAAGTTTTGAAAATGCCAAGTCAAGCTTTCACAATATTAACTACATTTATATGAAGTCTATTAAATTAAAATGGATTTTGGGGAAGCAATGACCTTTGAGAATACCACCACAACCTAACAAAGTTTATTATATATTTTATATATATATGAAGGTGTAATAATCAATGATGAGACCCAACTCATGTCCAAAAATAAGTGATCCCTTTCTCCTCTCCCTCACTGGAACATAATAACTTCATTGGATAAATAATTTTAAATAATATAGTGTTCAGAACCACTTTTTATCTTACTACTTGACTAAGTAAAGCTCAGCAAACAAACATCAAATATCATAGCTTAATTGACGACATGAAGAACCAGATGCTCCGCAGGGCGTAGCTTTATACGACCGCAGATGTTGAACCCTGAACGGTTGGGGTAAGTATGGACATAACATTCAAGCTGGATTCAGCTCTAAATTTGGATTGTGATTAAATAGTTGACACAGCATAGGTTTCTGACACAGAATGAATGTGTTCTAATGAACTTAAAATTTTTGTTTTCTCTTAGAGCAATTCACTATGCTGTTGAATATTAATCCTCTCAAAAAAATGTTTGAAGAAATTTTCTTTTTTATTTATGAAATTTCAAATGAGAAAAATTGAACCCAATTTTTTTAATCACATCCCCCTTTCCCTTATTCCAAAACTAATCTCAATTAAAATTTCTAATGGAGTTTGCAACAATAACTACTCATTTAAATAAATCATAAAATATTAAGATGTAAAAAAAAACTGCTTGTTATCACTGAATGGTAAAGATTATTTTAATTTATCAGTTGGTAGTAAAAAGTGAATATACATTGTATATTGTATATAACAAAGATTTAAGTTGATTCTGGACAAAGAAAGATAACTCCAATTAAAAAAAAATCTTGCTATTGCACAATATTTTGCAATTAGATATTTCTTGCTTACTATTCTGGACAAAGAAAGATAACTCTAATTAAAAAAAAATTTGCTATTTCACAATATTGTGCAATTAGATATTTCTTGCCATTGCGCAATACTGTGCAATTGAAAAGACTTGCTATTGCACAATACTTAATATAATAATTTTAGATCCTGATTTGGACCAGTTTGAAAACTGCGCCCATAATAAAAAATCTAAGTACATTTTTGGATTCAGCATATCAAAGAACCCCAAGATTTCAATTTTTGTTAAAATCAGACTAAGTTTAATTTTGGACCCTTTGGACTTTAGTGTAGACCAATTTGAAAACAGGATCAAAAATGAAGAATCTACATACACAGTTAGATTTGGTATATCAAAGAACCCCATTTATTCAATTTTTGATGAAATCAAACAAAGTTTAATTTTGGACCCCGATTTGGACCAACTTGAAAACTGGGCCAATAATCAAGAATCTAAGTACATTTTTAGATTCAGCATATCAAAGAACCTAACTGATTCATTTTTTGTCAAAATCAAACTAAGTTTAATTTTGGACCCTTTGGACCTTAATGTAGACCAATTTGAAAACGGGACCAAAAGTTAAGAATCTACATACACAGTCATGACAGTTAGATTCGGCATATCAAAGAACCCCAATTATTCAATTTTGATGAAATCAAACAAAGTTTAATTTTGGACCCTTTGGGCCCCTTATTCTGTTGGGACCAAAACTCCCAAAATCAATACCAACCTTCCTTTTATGGTCATAAACCTTGTGTTTAAATTTCATAGATTTCTATTTACTTATACTAACGTTATGGTGCGAAAACCAAGAAAAATGCTAATTTGGGTCCCTTTTTGGCCCCTAATTCCTAAACTGTTGGGACCTAAACTCCCAAAATCAATACCAACCTTCCTTTTGTAGTCATTAACATTGTGTTTAAATTTCATTGATTTCTATTTACTTAAACTAAAGTTATTGTGCGAAAACCAAGAATAATGCTTATTTGGGCCCTTTTTTGGCCCCTAATTCCTAAACTGTTGAAACCAAAACTCCAAAAATCAATCCCAACCGTTCTTTTGTGGTCATAAACCTTGTGTCAAAATTTCATAGATTTCTATTAACTTAAACTAAAGTTATAGTGCGAAAACCAAGAAAATGCTTATTTGGGCCCTTTTTGGCCCCTAATTCCTAAAATGTTGGGACCAAAACTCCCAAAATCAATACCAACCTTCCTTTTGTGGTCATAAACCTTGTGTTAAAATTTCATAGATTTCCATTCACTTTTACTAAAGTTAGAGTGCGAAAACTAAAAGTATTCGGACGACGACGACGACGCCAACGTGATAGCAATATACGACGAAATTTTTTTCAAATTTTGCGGTCGTATAAAAACTGTACAAATTTCTTATGGCTTGTATGCAGACCACAAACCTTATTCAAATATCAATTTTGTCTAAACAATGAAAAATAAATGATTCTGCAGCACCTTGACAACTGTAGTCATCACTATGCTTGAATGATCTTAGTGACCTACCCTATCTATTTCGTGACACTTTTTAAGAGCATCTCCCCATTTTCCCATTCTCTGGTATGCAGCAGCACTTTCTATCTGAAACCACATGCACTGCATTTCGTTCAGATTATCTACTGCTGATACACCTTCCTATAATTAGATAATAATAGAAAATATTACTGGCTATTAATAGGCAAGTATGCAATACACCTTGCTATAAATAGATAACAAGTAGAAAATATACCTTGCTAAGAACAAAACAGCTGTTATATTTGGCTTGATTGAATTACACAATATATTTACATGACTACATTGTAGGTCAACATTTGTGTCAAATCATATTTTTATTAGTCTTGCATGCAGACAAGGACTATTTCAAGACTTACATATTTTCTATACATGCCCATGTTGGAAACATTTATAAAAGTGATTTTGTGAAATAATATTTTGCTATTCACAGTCAGTTTGGTTCAATTATTTCAAAATAAGCTCAAAAATATAGTTGGCTGAAATTTTGGAACATTATAAATAATTAATCCACTCTAGGTCTTTTTGTGATTTGGATAGACCTTAAAGTATGATATAAATATAAACAGAAAAAGTCTTATTGATAAACATGAATTTGTCAGCTAATGTCCCTTTAAGCATACCTACCCTTGTAAATTTTGAACACATTTCAGCAGACTCTGCTATTAAATTGCCTCTTAACATATACTTGGCACATTTGGAATTTATATATCTGTCAGCTGTATCTAATGACTGAGCTTCATCCATCAACCGGACAGCCTCCTCTATATCACCAGCATGCTACAAAAGAAGTAAATATATAATAGATTACTATTGGTTACTTCAAGAATACTGCGTAATGCAACAAAAGTCAATTAAGCAGTAAATTTATTATAACCACACATATAAACATTTTAAAATGGATTCCTTGTAAAACTTCCTGTCTAATTTATTATGTCATATCTTTCTACTACAAAATTGATACATGTACAATGTGTCCAGCAAATCAGTAAAAAATTGGGTACCATAATTTTTAAATTATATTGCACATGATCAGCATGCACATTTTACTTTGCCTTTCAGCCTTATGATTTGAGTGTCGCTGATAAGTCTTGTGCAGACAAACACACATCTGGTGTTCAAAATCATAAGCCTAGAATTTTGAATGAATTTATTTGTAGACCTTCATTCAAAAAAAAGATTGTAACTGTTGTTTCATGCATGTCAGCTCATTCCAAATTTCCCATTTAAGGTCTAACCCTAAGCCTTTAATTTTTTTCTTACTGATGTTGTAAAATTATTAAATCAACTTTCTATAATGAATTTATATATAATAGCTTTGACTTACTTTAAATATTTTGGCTTTGAGTACATACAACTCTATAAGAAGTGGTGTGTGTTTTAAGGCTAGATCTATATACTCTACAGATTTGATTGTGTCACCCAGGAAATCATAATGACACGCCAGGAAAAAATACACCCACAATAGCGTTGTTGGAGACTCTAATTCACCTTCATCTGCAAAATAAAATCACTCATTTTTATATGGCTCAATTTCAAAATAAGATTTGTTTTTTAACTACACATTCTTCCTACTTTAATTTCTCAAGATAATTATAATTAATTCTAAGCTCTATGCTTTAAATAGTACAAATAATCATTGAGTCTTTCAAAGGAAATGTGTGTTACCTTCCGTCTCACAGTAATATAAACAAAAATAGCCAAGTCTATTTCTTATAATGAGAAACACCTAAATTCACCCATAGCAACATCTTAAATAGCAGAAACAAAACTTCATGTCTGTTTGAGTTTGGTTAAATTCTGGTGTTTTCAAGGACTTGTAAATTAACATAAAGTGTGAGGTGGAAGATGAAAAGCACTAACGACAACAGAAGTGTTTCTATGTGTTGCTTAAGACAGATGAATTCTGTCAGGCGACATAATAAACAAAGTGTATTAAAAAGAACATTATCCAAATAAAGCTTCCAGTTTAATTTTTATGTACAAGGACTTTCTGATGTTTAAGTGTGAGAACAAGTGAAACTGCGAGCTACTGCTCACTGATGATACCCCCGCCGCAAGTGGATAATATTAATAGTGTAAAAATATGCAAGTGTTCGGTAAACAGGAAGTTGTCGAGTGATGAATCTGAAAACGCATCACACGGTATAGCTGACTTATAAAAATCCTGAAACCAAATTTCAGAAATCCTTGTATTGTAGTTCCTGAGAAAAATGTGACGAAAATTTTTAACTTGGTTATCATGTGTAGAATCATACAAGTGTTCGGTAAACAGGAAGTAGTCGAGTGATGAATCTGAAAACGCATCACACGGTATAGCTGACTTATATAAATCCTGAAACCAAATTTCAGAAATCCTTGTATTGTAGTTCCTGAGAAAAATGTGACGAAAATTTTCAACTTGGCTATCATGTGTAAAATCATACAAGTGTTCGGTAAACAGGAAGTTGTCGAGTGATGAATCTGAAAACGCATCACACGGTATAGCTGACTTATATAAATCCTGAAACCAAATTTCAGAAATCCTTGTATTGTAGTTCCTGAGAAAAATGTGACGAAAATTTTCAACTTGGCTATCATGTGTAAAATCAGACAAGTGTTCGGTAAACAGGAAGTTGTCAAGTGATGAATCTGAAAACGCATCACACGGTGTGGCTGACATATATAAATGTTGATACC
The DNA here is from genome assembly GCA_019925275.1 of Mytilus edulis. NCBI lineage: Eukaryota > Metazoa > Mollusca > Bivalvia > Mytilida > Mytilidae > Mytilus > Mytilus edulis. The sequence continues at coordinate 36,848,441 of CM034361.1, read as the reverse complement.
AAATTACAGAAAGGGTGGATGTGTAGTTCCTGAGAAAAATGTGACGAAAGTTTCATGGGACGGACTGACTGACGGACTGACTGACGGACTGACAGACAGAGGTAAAACAGTATACCCCCCCTTTTTTAAAGCGGGGGTATAATGAGATTCACAAGCAATATGTTGTTGGAAAATTTCATTTATACCTACCAGACAATGCAAACTTTTCATGAGTTTTTAAATTTTCAGCATACCCTAGAACTAAATCTTCTACGGTTCGTTGCTACAATCAGAAAAAAACAATATTACTGTCTTCATTACAGGAAATCTTCAAGGCATTTCAATACATTTACAATACTTCTGATAACATTTCTATCACAAATTATCTATTGATAGTCTTCAAGGAACTCAAAAATTTTCAAATCATACATACCTACATTCTTATTTCAAATGTAAACATAAGTGAGATTGCTTAAATTCATTATTTGTAATAAGTTTCTTACTAGTATTATGTTTGAATTTGAACAATATCTTCTTCTCATTTTTCATAAATGAGGGGATATGTGGTGGGTATACATGAGATGACAATGCAATAAATACCAAAACATAAACAATGATGAAGAATGTTTCCATGGGACACAGGTGCCCCATGCTAGTATATATATATATAGGTAAAATTCAGCAGAAATTTTCAATTTCCAAAGGGACATAACTCAAGTGAAAACTGAAAGAAATGACATCCAAAATGTGTGACTCTCTGGTGGTGGTAATAAGCAGTTTATAATTTTTTTGACATTTGGTGAGGCAAGCTGAAGTTTAGAGTGCCGAAATGGCAAAATTGATCAATTTTTGGTTTTTAAAGGGACATAACTTAAGAATGATGGTGAATAGTTAGCCATCATACATCTTATAATTTTACTGACATAATTTTTAAATATAAATGTGTTATTGCTGTTTGCAAATGGGAAATGTACAAAATGTATTTCTTCAAAACCAGACAATTATAATATTACAAACCTTCCATGGATCTGAATATAATTTCTTTACAGTTACAAACAAAGGTGGTACACCCTTATGAAAAGCTCTCCTAAAATATGTATCCATCAGTCCTTTAAAATTATCCCCTGAAATAAAATTTTAAACATTAAAAGGATTTAAATACACAATACAGTTTTTGGCAAGAATTGTATACATATGAAATTTTCTAAATAATGAATATTTTCAAGGGCATAACTCTTTTATAAAATATTAGTTTAGAACTAATTTTTTTGTATTTTTGAAACTTCACAGAAATCTTCAATTTACTTTTAAATTATTGATATTTGTTTATTAATTATGTGGTTTACTTGTGCTTTTCCCTATAAAATGACATTTAAACATGTCTCCTTCTTTTCTTTATATTTAAATACCACTTGTTGAAAAGTTTACGCTTGATGTCTTTGGAAGAGAATGCCTTACAGTTCCTCTATAAAAGCATGCAAAACAAAACATTGATCAACTTGCTTGCTATGTTTGATTGGTTGTTTGCAAACAATAGGTAGGTGGAGGTTTTGTCTGTTTTTAAATATACTGGGATTTGATTGGACAATAAGAATTGACATGAAATTAATTAGTGTTTATTGTCCAATCATATTCCAGTAAATAGTAAACAGATTGAAATAGACTACCTACCTGTTGTTTACAAACATCCAAACAAATATAGCAAGCAAGTTAATCAATTGTTTGTTTTGCATGCTTTAATAGAATAACTGGAACCTTGTTCTAATTTTCTGAAAATGGATATGAATCTAATGTATTTACCTGTTGTAAATGACAGAGGTATTCTCCTGGGAGCTGATGCACGTGGGTACTGTTCTTCTACATCAGTGTACAATTTTAATGTTTCTTCTTCTGTCCCTGGTCATAAAATAAATCACAATGTTTAACAGTAATGAAGTTTAATTATAATACATTCCATATTCAAATGGTTTCCTTTTCAATGCATACCACATATATTTATTTCCTAAAGTAGTAAATTCTCCTAGTATCAATTTTTATTATTCTTATTTTCAGTTAACTTTTCCCGTAAAAATAAATTATTAATTACCTGGTTTGATAGCATCTTCTAACCCTTTGTAGTATGCCCAGTTCTCAGGATTTCTGGTTATTAGGTCTTTATAAATATCACCTACTTTTTCCGATCTACCAAGTTTCATTAGCAGTTCAGCTGAAAATATAAATTAATTCATATATGCAATAAACCAAACATTTGAGCATTCCAATATAAAATGGTTCCAAACCTTTCTACATGTGTTTGGTGTAATTTTTTATAGATTTCTTACATTTCTTGAATGCTAAAGCTTTCTTCATGTCAATTGTTGTATAATGTTCTAAACAGTGTTAAAAGTTCTGTAAACATGTAGAGGTGACAAAATTTTATAAATCATGTTTTTTTTCCTTTTTTCATCAATTTTACTATTAAAAATATTCATTAGATAAAATTTTACTACTTTGATAGTTGCGTGCTCTTTGTTACAGGCAATCATTTAATTCAAAATAAAGAAAAAACATAAAATGAAGATGTCTCCATGATATAACATATAACTGAAAAGAATAATATGGTTTGAATATTCATTTGGTATTATGCTAATCCTTTTTCAACTGTCAAGTACATGGATGTCTTAAAAGGCATTATTTAAAGCGCATTATTTCAAAAGCCCCATCCATCATTCATAAAAATATTTCCACAAACACTAAACTTGTGCTTAAAATTTTCTAGTACAGTAGACTCCGGCCAATCGGATACCCAAAATATCAGCTAAAAATATCTGATTACCTGATATATTCAATTAGACGATGAATGTATATTCATTGAATATTCTGCAATAAGTAAATCTAATACCGAGATGTTACTAACCCTGTCAATTGCTTAATATGTGAAAAGGATGGAGGATTGATGGAGTGATTTTTATCAGTTACATCACCACGATGTTTGCGTAAAAAATTATCAGTTGATTATGTAATGATTAAATTTGTTTGCACTTGCAGTTTTTAAATCCTATATTTATTAATAAAATGTCCTGAAATATTTATGTGAATTATTTTCTTCCATCCATAGTTTGTCTTTACTTGTTTAGTAAACAAATTAATATCCATTATTTACATTTTCACACAGGTAAACTAATTTGGCTATAAATAGATCAAAGCATGTCTGTGTAGAATCTCTAACCTAAAATCATAATTGTTATAATTTTATTTTTTAAATTATCAAATTTAAATTTATGAAAATTATCATGATGGGTAAAATAGTATTGCATAAAGTTTATAGTTACTGAAGACTATTCATGTTTAGGTCATGGTTCTAGAGGCTTCTTCACAAATTTGTAAACAAAACAATATGGCCGCCACATGTGATTACCTTTGCACATGTGAAAAAAATATTTCTGACAAAGTCAGATTTCTCTTGTCAAAAGGGATTTATATTTATATTGCAATAAATTATTCAGAAAGAGGTACATTCATTTTAGATTATATTTCTCATTCTATGAGCATTTAGAGTTTAATCAAAATTCTCCCGACAGGAACGTACTGCTCTTGTCAACTGAGTCTTGTATAATTTATAAATAAATTCAAACCATTTGAAGTAAAAGGGCATCTAATTCACATGACAAAGGAACAATGAATAAAGACAACAATTTAATGAGAAATAGATCCTTTTTATTTATTAACAAGAATGTGTCCATAGTACACGGATGCCCCACTCCCACTATCATTTTCTATGTTCAGTGGACCGTGAAATTGGGGTCTTTGGAATTAAAATTAGAAAGATCATATCATAGGGAACATGTGTACTAAGTTTCAAGTTGATGTAACTTTAACTTCATCAAAAACTACCTTGACCAAAAACTTTAACCTGAACTTTGCACTATCATTTTCTATGTTCAGTGGACCATGAAATTGGGGTCAAAACTATAATTTGGCATTAAAATTAGAAAGATCATATCATGGGGAACATGTGTATTAAGTTTCAAGTTGATTGGACTTCAGCTTCATCAAAAACTACCTCGACCAAAAACTTTAACCAGACGGACGAAAGGAGGCACACAGACGGACGAAGGCACAGACCAGAAAACATAATGCCCCTCTACTATCGTAGGTGGGGCATAAAAACAATATCTTCTTGTCTGCAAGGTTGCAAATTCGTAACTTCCGGGTCCATTTCCTGTCAGAGAGACATTGAAAATATCCGATTGTACATGGTTTTTAACCAAATTACCTGAATATTCTTATCCGATTTGCCGATATATTCTTATATCCGATATTCGATTACACGATAAAATTAACATTAAACATATAGGAAAGGGTTTGGTATTTTGAAAAAATATTACAATAGCCGATAAATTCGTTTAGCCGATATCCGATTAGGTGGAGTCTACTGTATCAATAGTCCATAGAAATCATGTGCACATGCCTTTAAAGATTACTAGATATTTCCCGTTTGCCATCCTTACCCCTTATCTCCTGTAATGATAGTTTGTCTACAATTTGACTTTCATATCTATCTAAATGATGCAAAGCTTCCTCCAACATGCCTGCCTCCCTTACCACCATATTTTGATACATGAGTAATTCACTGTGCTCATAATCTCCAGCTTTGGGCTACAAGTAAAAACACTTTCATTAGACATTGTTCAACATAAAAGGTTCAAGGTTTGACATTTAATTTAAGGACAATGAGTCATGCTAAAATTGAATGATCCTGATTTTGTTGGGTTGCTGTTTCACTGACATATATATATTCTCTATCTTTCCTTCTACGCAGCCATCCTATCAAGTGCTAAATATCAGACTTAATACATTTTATATCAAGGTTAAGAATACAAGTAAGCTACATTTATTTAAAGAGAGTAGATAATTACAATCAATTCGTTTCATGTATTTTTTTATCAAATGGTATATTTTCAAAAAGGTTGGATGACTTGATCATGATGTCTTTAATAGTAAACTCCCTACCATCTGTGTCTTTCGGAATTCTTCTAGAATACTTAAAGCCATATCAAAATCCTTCATCAAATGATAAGACATGGCATAACCAATCCATGAAGCTCTTTGTCCAGGACGTAACACTAAAAGCTGATACCGAGTCTCCTAAAAAAATACAAAGAAACAGCAAATTATTGTCATATCAAGATCTAGAGCCATAACATAAATCATACCAAAACACTCTGCTCTTTAATCTTTATTCAGATATTGAAATAGCCCTAATTAATTAATATTAAATTTAACACCTAAATGAAATATTTAAGAATCAAGGATGCTATCTACACAACAAATGGAGAAAATAAAATAAGTTTGGCCCAAATTCCAGTCAGGTTTTGTGACAAACAGATTCATGCTATAAAGGTGTCATTTGAACCCCATCTCAATTGTTGTGCAACCAATATAATAACTAGTAGGGCATAATCAATTTAGAAAACACTTAAACAACCATATTTTTATCATTAATCTTAGCGATTAAATGTATACTAAACAAGAATGTGTCCCCAGTACAGGGATGCCCCACTCGCACTATCATTTTCTATGTTCTGTGGACTGTGAAATTGGGGTCAAAAACTCTTATTTGGCATTAAAATTAGAGATATATCATAAGGAACATGTGTACTAAGTTTCAAGTTGATTGGACTTCAACTTCCTCAAAAACTACCTTGACCAAAAACTTAAACCTGAAGCAGGACGAACGGACGTACAGAAGAACTGACGGATGGACTAACGGACGTACAGACCAGAAAACATAATGCCCCTCTACTTTGTAGGTGGGGCATAAAATAATTCATGGCAGCAGTCGATTTATTTTCATTTGACCATGTGACCCAAAAATGAACTGTGACGATAAAAGAAATATCAACATTAATGCTTGCTGAATACATAAGTAGGGTAACAGGACGCTTTTTTTTAGTACAAGTACAAATAAAAGAAAAACTTAATTGAGTACCTGTTATTTGTACAATAGTTGGTTGATTGCAGGACAAGAAAAATACTACAATGCTATGTCATACAAAATTAATCCTTACTTTATTATCAATAATAAACTGTCCATCCATTAATATTCTTTTCATTCATTACCTACTCAAACTGTTTTAGTACTTACTCGATAACCTTCCAGGTCTCTCATCTGTATTTGCAGTAAAGATAAGTCCCTCAAGATCTGTAGATTATCCTATGTAAAATATATACAATTCAGTTTAAATGCAATGTATTACAGCTAATTTCCTACTGCATGTAAAGCAAGCTGTTGGTTAGCTTGCTTGCTTTGTTTGTATATTTTACAGTTGTAATTTGGATAAGGTCCAATAAATTAAGATATAATGTATACAGGTTAAATTATGCCTATATATATTGTTTGAAGATGTCAATCTTAATTACAAAGATTACAAGGTATTACCTACCAAAGTTTTACTTTACAAGCATTAGGAAATTAGCTGTAATAATCAAATTTCTCTATCTTGTAAATATGAATAAATATCAAAGCTTGTCTCTTTTTTGTAAACATATCCCCAGAAGCTTGTTGAACTTCATATACATGTATGAAAGAAAAGTTTAAAGATTCTGTTATCTTTATAATTTACTGCAACTGCTCTTATGGAGGATTTCTTTCTATTGTGTTTGATAAACATCAGACATTAAGTTTAGTAAAATTTCTTCGAAAGTTCATTTTTGTTGCCACAGTCAACATGGTCAAGTCTTGTTTTATAAATATTTCATCTCCGAACAAATTTATTCAGAAAAAAATATGTTTGGTTCCAGTTACATGTCTAACCCTTAGACTTACTATACAATTCTATTATTTTCTATATAGTCTTTTTTCATTTTATGAACCTGTTTATTATGTGACTAGGCTTCCAGTAGAGAATTTACGAACTTGTTGTAATAGATAACTGGTTTTCATACAAGACTTGTAAAACAAATGTTTCAAGCTAAATAATTACATACCTTATCCCATTTTAAAGCATTTCTGTAGGCCTTTATAGCTTCATCATACTTTCTTTCAGATCTTTGTAAAAGTCCAAAAACATGCCAACCTGTTGTTGGTTAAGGAATAACATGGTTCTCCTTGGCATTTTTAAATGGTTGAGTAAAAAATCCCTATTTTTGGCAAACAACATACAAAGTTTAAGCTTTAAAACTTCTCTTTATCACAAATAACTAAATAACAAAGACCAGAAATGTTATCAAAATTATACTAGTAATTCTTTATGTTAAAATTTTAAAGTCAGTTGTTCTGCTAGACGTGCATTCTGCCCCGCCCCCCCCCTCTTTTACAGTAAATTATGGTAGTTTTAAGTATAAAGCACATCCCCTTGGAACTCATAGTATTTTGATACGTGTGTAGTATTAAGTTAGATTGTTTAAATTGATTCTTTGTTTTATCTATGCTATTAATGATTATGTTCATAAATGAGCTTTCTTTAATAAAATATTTCGTCTTTCTTTTTGTCTTTCTTAAGTTTAATTTGTTCTTTAATTAGAAGACAAAAGGATACAGACATGACTTCGTAGGTCATTACGTAAACCTCTCTTTACATGGTCTAATGCTTCTTCTTTCCTCCCAAGGCAATTAAGAGTCAGTCCTTTCATGGCCAAAGTTTCTGGAATGAAAATATGTAATTCCTTATCATATCATAAAATCTTTATATCAATTTAAATATTTTTCAGTGAAAGAGGTTAATGGTATCCCTCAAACAAAATATTCAAGATGATTAATTCTCATTATTGCTATTTTCTAAAATTTATATATTGACCAAAAGGGACCTGTTGGGGATGACAGCTTACAACCTAGTCCCCATCTAGTTGACAAAGACACCAGACTAATCCTATTTTTCATAGGACACTGTTTTGGGTTGTTTTTTTTTTGGGGGGGGGGGGGGGGGAATAGCAAAATATGTGATATCAGACACCAGACTAAACCTATTTTTCATAGGACACTGTTTGAGGGTGGGGACATAGCAAAATATTATATGTGAAATCAGACACTTCATTTAATACACTACAAATATATTACCTCCATGTTCATTAAATTTAGGATTGCTTAAAATCTGCTTAGCAAACTTCAACCCATTTTTGTACTGTTTCTGTTCATAACATTTCTACAAAAAAACAAAACAATATTATGAATTACAATGAATTTAATTTATTTTCAGCTAATCTGAATAGTTCACAATATATCTTTTAAAAGTTTAAGAAAAAAGAAGATGTGGTATGATTGCCAGTGAAACACTTCTCACAAAACACCAAATGACAAAGTCACAAAGAGATTAACAGCTGTAGGTCACCAGACCCGAGTTCTCAAAAAAGTGTGGTTCGAAGAATTTGACCACCAAAATTTGAAAAAGACCGACACAATTTTAGTATTTTGTAATAGAAATAGTAGTGAGGTCGAACATTTTTCTTCAAGGACCAACAGGGAAAAAAAGATTTCAAGGAACCTGCTGTATAATCTTCAAAATGAGCAAAGCCCAAACTGCATAGTAAGCTATAAAAGGACCTCAAATCACAAAGGTGAAATTATTCTGACAAGAAAACTAACCGCCAAATTAATGTACATAACAAAAGGCCTGTCTAACAATTCAGAAAATCTTAACTAAGATTCTAGGACCAACTATTGCCAGCTAAGTCCTACTTTTAAACATGTGCAGTATAAGCAGTCTATATACCAGTAGCCATAATAAAATAAGTGTCTTAGATATGACTCAGATGTGCTATATGTATGTTTTGTATGTGCTATGTTAGTGTTTTAAATTTGCTATGTATGCTTAAAGTGTGCTTTGACAATGACCAATTATATCTGCATGCTTTCAGTCTTAGATGATGACAAAATGCCTTTTGAGTTTAAAATGTGCTTTATGTCATGTATGTGTTTTATATATGCCTTATATTTTTTGTAAGTAATATTAGATATTGTTGAATGACGAAATCATTGTTATGTGAATTGTTTGTCGACATCTACTGAAATAAAATTTGTAAACCATATGTGTTCTTTATTAAATAGTATTACATTGTACAGATAAATCACACCAAGAGTCCACCATACAAAGTATGATCAGAAACCAGAAAAACTACAATTCACTAAATTGTCTTAATATACATGATATAACACAAGATTTGTAATAAAAAAAAAACTGAAGTTCAGTTATAGACAATACAAGACAAGACATATTTAGTTGGATTTTTAGTTTCCAATTTCGTGCAATAACAGGTAGTTTTGTCCCGACTTGGGTGATTAGATAGGTGTCAACAGTACATGTGTCAGTTGTTTGTTTAACTGATGGTGTTTAAAAAGGTGTCAACGATACACGTGACATGATGTCATAATTAATTAACATATGCATATAATATTATTTAATTAATTGTAGATAACAATTCATTTTAAATTAAGAATTGAGAATTAATTTCCAATAACAACAACATCAACCAACATTATACTTATTTTCTTCTAGTAGTCCGAATTGGTTATAGTCCGATTCTGGGAGGCCCATTATCTTATAGGCCGAGTTTGTTATAGTCTGACTTTGTTATAGTCCGATTTTTTTATAGACCGAGATATCATGGATTCTACATAATGAGTCCCTCTATATAGATTAATCATTCTTCATACATTGTAGGTCTACATCTTTTTTCAATCCTTGTTCAAATTATTCCTGGCATCATAAACATGCAAAATCATAATGCACAAAAAAATTGCATGGGATACTTTTGCAGGGGCTCTTCAATCCATGAATTACAACTTGCCATGAGCAACACTTAAGTGTAGCAAGATGACCTGTGATGGAACAAAACCTGTTAAAAAGCTAGACAAGTAAGCAACAACACCAATTCCCATTTCAAAGGGAATTCCTGATGCTCAATCTTAAGTTAGTCTGGGATCTGTTGAGGTTTTATTCTAATGTCAGGGAAATATTTGTCTTTCTTTAAATATCACATTCTTAAGTTTCTTGATTGGCCCCTTGGCCTTGGCAACTTCCCCCCTTTTTGTGAAATGTGCAAACTCACTCACCAATATTCTTTTAAAAAGGGCATTTTCTTTAGGAGGTAGTGGATTGTTAGTGGGCATTTTGCTCTAGGGTTCTGTGTTTGCTTTATAACCAGCTATTTCCATAGGAAACAGGATACACAACCACGAGGATGCTATCCAACATGGAGGAAGCAATATTTCCGGTGTTCTCGCTGTTTCGTTATTGAGATTTCGATGCTTGAATAGAAGAAAATAATGTACTAAAATGTTATATTAAGTCAAATTTCAGAAATAAATTAGTCTCCAATGTCAAATATTTTAAAAGGAAAGGAGCATGGAAAATGACATCGTAAAAATCAGTAAAACGCTTTTGTTAAGGGATATTCAACACAATTTTCAAGCTTTTATTTGACATTGAAGAAGCTACGACGAATAATTGGAATGTGTCAAAAATTAAGGAAAACAATGAAATATACAATTTTCCAATATATATAATATGTTACACACATGATTAAATAACCATTGCAACATGATGGAACCATTATCAAACTCTAAGGCTGTTGACAATACACACGAAGAACAATTTGAATCATCTGTTACAGTTATTGAAAAACAAGCACAAAAGAGAATTTTCAAAATCATTGTTATAGGAGACTCTAATGTTGGTAAAACATGTTTGACATACAGATTTTGCTGTGGAAAATTTCCAGATAAAACAGAAGCAACTATTGGTGTTGACTTTAGAGAGCGAATGGTAGAAGTTGACAAGGAACAAATTAAAGTAAATAATGAGAAATGACATATCCTTCAAGTTCAGTTACCTATAATTTCGCTGTTTCAGAATCTAATGTCTTTTTGGTAATATTTTCAAAAAGTCTACACCAAAACATTGTGATTGGTTTAAAATGCCATAAACAATGGATATTTGATATGTTTAACTAATGTCAATGATGTGACTAATATTTACAATTTTGGATACAAACAATAAAACTTCCCATTGTCATTTAGATTCCAAAGGGATAATTAAGTGGTCCCTTCCAGTATCTTGGAGAATTTGAAATCTAAGATATTTTTTTGAAAAGATTTCTGTGTTCAGAAATAGAACACTATCATTCATTTAGCATATATGGTTAATTCAAATGAGGGATAAAAGGCAAGTTAATTTGCGCTAAATGGCAGCCAATATTCCCCATTTAACTGACATCAGGTAATATAACTTGGCAATCTAAGTAGAAAATTACTTTTGCAAGGTGCTGGAGTCGGTTTCACAAAAAAAACTTAAGACTAAGATTGGTCTTAAGTCGTGAATAAATCAGTATACTTACGGCCAATCTTAATCTTGAGTTTCTTTGTGAAATCGACTCCAGGAATCAAACATCTGTTCTAAATATAGAATGATGTCATTGTTAAAAAAAAATGGAGTTATCTTCCTTTGTTCAGTTTTGCTGTTAAATCAACTACAACCAATGCAATAATTAATTTTACTTCTCACTGATAAAAATTGAAGCAATCTTTACCGTTCAGTGCTAACAAGCACTTTGATTACAAGATTCACACCAAACGTTGGTCTTCCAGGTCTCCCTTTTTAGCTCACCTGTCCCGAAGGGACAAGTGAGCTTATGCCATCACTTGGCGTCCTCCGTCGTCTGTCGTCCGTCGTCCGTCGTCTGTCGTCGTAAACTATTTCAAGAATCTTCTCCTCTGAAACTACTGGGCCAAATACTTTCAAACTTTAACTGAATGTTCCTTAGGGTATCTTATTTATAAATTGTATCCGAAGTTTTGATCTATCAACAAACATGGTCGCCATTGCTAAAAATAGAACATAGGGGTCAAATGCAGTTTTTGGCTTATAACTCAAAAACCAAAGCATTTAGAGCAAATCTGACATGGGATAATATTGTTTATCAGGTCAAGATCTATCTGCCCTGAAATTTTCAGATGAATCAGACAACCTGTTGTTGGGTTGCTGCCCCTGAATTGGTAATTTTAAGGAAATTTTGCTGTTTTTGGTTATTATCTTGAATATTATTATAGATAGAGATAAACTGTAAACAGGAATAATGTTCAGCAAAGTAAGATTTACAAATAAGTCAGCATGACGGAAATGGTCAGTTGACCCCTTTAGGAGTTTTTGCCCTTTATAGTCAATTTTTAACCATTTTTCGTAAATCTTAGTAATCTTTTACAGAAATCTTCTCCTCTGAAACTACTGGGCCAAATACTTCCAAACTTTAACTGAATGTTCCTTAGGGTATCTAGTTTAAAAATTGTATCAGAAGTTGTGATCTATCTACAAACATGGTCGCCATTGCTAAAAATAGAACATAGGGGTCAAATGCAGTTTTTGGCTTATAACTCAAAAACCAAAGCATTGAGAGCAAATCTGACATGGGATAATATTGTTTATCAGGTCAAGATCTATCTGCCCTGAAATTTTCAGATGAATCAGACAACCTGTTGTTGGGTTACTGCCCCTGAATTGGTAATTTTAAAGAAATTTTGCTGTTTTTGGTTATTATCTTGAATATTATTATAGATAGAGATAAACTGTAAACAGCAATAATGTTCAGCAAAGTAAGATTTACAAATAAGTCAACATGACGGAAATGGTCAGTTGACCCCTTTAGGAGTTATAGCCCTTTATAGTCAATTTTTAACCATTTTTCGTAAATCTTAGTAATCTTTTACAAAAATCTTCTCCTCTGAAACTACTGGGCCAAATACTTCCAAACTTTAACTGAATGTTCCTTAGGGTATCTAGTTTGTAAATTGTATCCGAAGTTATGATCTATCAACAAACATGGTCGCCATTGCTAAAAATAGAACATAGGGGTCAAATGCAGTTTTTGGCTTATAACTCAAAAACCAAAGCATTTAGAGCAAATCTGACGTTGGGTAATATTGTTTATCAGGTCAAGATCTATCTGCCCTGAAATTTTCAGATGAATCAGACAACCTGTTGTTGGGTTGCTGCCCCTGAATTGATAATTTTAAGGAAATTTTGCTGTTTTTGTTTATTATCTTGAATATAATTATAGATAGAAATAAACTGTAAACAGCAATAATGTTCAGCAAAGTAAGATCTTCAATTAAGTCAATTTGACCAAAATTGTCAATTGACCCCTTAAGGAGTTATTGCCCTTTAAAGACTTTTTACACAATTTGTTCATCATGTTGACTTACTTTAAAAAATCTTCTCCTTTGAAACTGCTGTATCAATTTCAGCCAAACTTAGGCTAAATAAGTTTCAGAGTATCTAGTATAAATTTTATATTTTATTTCCTTGTATGTCAAGAAACATAGCTCCTATGGCTAAAATAGAACATAGGAGAAAATGATTATTTTTTTTGGCTTTTGAAGAAAATAGGACGATCCAAAAAACATTTAAATAAATTGAAAAGCCAAAATAATCATTGATGAGAGATTTAACCAAAAGAATTAAGGTGAGCGATTCAGGCTCTTGAGAGCCTCTTGTTTATCAAATGCTGGATCCACACCTGACAAAAAAATTCAGTAGTGAAAACGGTCAATTTACTTCTTGTTTTGGGCTTTTGTCTTTAATTGACATAACCTTTATTTTAACTCTGAATTAAATCTGTGCCATTTTATAAAAACAAGATTGTACATCATATCTTTTAAATACTTTCTTTGTTATTTAGCTACAACTTTGGGATACGGCTGGTCAAGAAAGATTCCGTAAATCTATGGTACAACACTATTACAGAAATGTCCATGCTGTTGTCTTTGTTTATGATGTCACAAAAATGAGTTCATTTGAGAGTATGCCATCTTGGATAGAAGAATGTGATCGTCATAACCTGAATCAGGAAATACCAAGAATTCTAGTGGGTAACAAGTGTGATATGACGGCTAAGGTTGCTATAAATACAAATTTAGCTCAGAAATTTGCAGACTCACATAGTATGCCTTTATTTGAAACTTCTGCAAAGGATGATGAAAAGGCCAATCATGTTGAAGCCATCTTTATGACACTGGCTCATAAGCTGAAAAACTCCAAACCCATGATGACACCTTTCATTGCTCCAACAAATTTACCAAGTAATGTTCAAGTTATCTCACTACAGGATAAGAAGGCCAGTGAAAAAGATCAATGTTTTTGTTAAAGTCAGTTGTTTTAGTGATCATTTAATTATTTATTATATTATTGACAACATAAAATGATGGGATTGCTTTATATTTATAGACTGTTTTTTCTTTATTTACAAAATAATTTTAAACTTGGACAATATCAATAAAAATCATTGTTGATGAAAGGCATTTGAAGCTTGACATATATATGGACAAACCCCATCTTTATACCTATCAACTTCTTTACCGGTACTCACTTTCAAACTGAAAGATTTGAAGAGTTCCTTATTTGTCTACCTTCAGATCAGCCTTCAGGAAAAAATCCAGAAAATTACAGTTGTCTTCCCTTTGATACATATGAAGGAGAGTTGATCTCTGATAAGTATAGGAATTTTAAAAGATATGTTGGTATTTTAAGTTGTTTTCTTTTTCATCAATGTATAGTATAGATTGTTTCACTGCAGTTTGAATACCCTTATGTTTTGTTATTGAACTATTTTAAGAAATCTGACCACTTTAAATGTTGTTAGTTCTACAAAGTATTTCTCTAGTCTTCACACTGGAAAGAAGATATATTTTTTCTAGTGTTGTATTTTGGTAGACTATCAACATTTTGTTTAATTTTTGTCATATGTTCAATCATGCATAACATGTTTATTGTATTTACTTTATATTAATACAATTACCCATTACAGTTAAACAAAGGAGTAAATGTTCAATTATGTTTAACATTCCAAAGACAAAAATTAAGTCACATTTTGGGTTTTCTTTATGAGTTTTATAGATTTCACCTTGATAGGAATTCATTTCTATACAAAATATACCGGAAAAATTCGTCAATAGTACTTTTTTGTCAAGAAACTTGCAAATGAAGCTGAAAAATCTGCAACACGTAAAACTAGGGAGAGGGTTGAGAAACCAGAGCACTATAAACGACTGCTTCTTGCTTGGTTGGGTTCCTTCCATGTAATACATTATTTGTTACTAAGAATTTAAAAAAAAAGAAACTTTTGAACTTGCCTTGATCGTTTTTCTTTGCTTTAAAACAACCACCCTGCGTCAAGCATAGCCGACACCCTGCATGTGGCGTTCTACACAGTGTAAATTTTAAGTACCTGATTTTTGTAGAACACAGATTTTTGGTGCAAAATAAATTAAGTTTTAAGAATAAGGTTTGTATTTTACTATAAATAAAGATAGATGCTGAAAAATTATGTACTTAAATACCTGTTCTTATATCTTTATAATGTCATGCACATATTTGAAATTTTCATCATTTTTCTCGGCAACTGCAAGTCATAGTTTCTTTATATAAATTTGTATAGTATCAAGCTTCATCTGGAAATGTTATTTAACATATGACACTTTTCAGTTCCTAAAATTTGTCTCTTAAGTTGGGGTAAAATAAGTGAGCAATATCTCCCTGTGTTCCTTTTTTTTTTTAATCTTTAGTCCAAGTTTCTTTAATTTGCACATGTCATAACTATATGTTTATTGTTAAGATATTGATTCATGATCATGTACCAAAAATTGTGCAAAGCAACTTAGATACAAACATAGAAGTTATTCAATAATGGCATGGTTTTGATTACAGTAAGATACTTTTTTTGTCCATAGAAATGTTTGAAGAACATTTTTTTTAAAGTAACTCTAAGCAAAGGTCACATTTAGACATATAAATATATATTTTGATATTAGACGCTTTATTTAGAAGGTAAAGATCATATTCATACAATCAAAAACACTAAATTAAGTTGAGTACAACATGTTCTTTCCACTAACAGGGTGTTTAACATGGTAAACGAACAGAAAGTCACAGGACAAAAAGTCACAGGACATACACTGTAAAGTCACAGTTTTGATAGGACAAAAAGTCACAGGATAAATAGTTTGTTGACAATTGTTTTAATATATAAGAGAAATATCTTGAACTATTTACTTTTTAATACATATATTCATATTAAAGTTTAGGAAATATGTCATTATACTTGAAAAATGTAGATTTATATAATTCTAATCATGCAAAGGATATATTTCTTGGCGCCATGAAGCCATTTAACTGCCAAGCCACTTTGACATTTTGTTTTTTTAACAATTATTTGATCAATTTTGATATTGTTTGATAAATTTTGTTTACAAAGTTGGTTTATATACAATAGTTCAAGGAAAAAATACAAAAATATTTTTGTAGAAAATAAGCGTTTTTTACTCAAAGAAAATAATTAGAAAAAATGAATTGTGACTTCTTGTCCTGTGACTTTTTGTCTGTGACTTTTTGTCCAGTGACTTTCTGCCCTACATTCGTTTAACATCATTGCCAAAAACATTTAAATCAACCAAATGAAATATATAATCTGATATTCAAGTTAAAAAAATATGTGAATGAGTTTAACCATAAAATTACTTATATTGTGTGCATGGTGCATAATGTAATATTTAAAATTGGAGTTATCTTCCTTCGTCCATAATTTTAGTTGGACAATTCATTGCCTGCCAATGTTGAGTATAACTTCTCAATACAAAATGAATGTAATCTTTATCCTTCAGAGCTCACAACCCCTTTGATTATGTGTGTCATGTTGGGTTAGTCTGTCATTGCTGTATATCCCATTTTAACTTTTCTATATATTTCTATATATTGCATATATTTGAACTAACTGTTGATGACAATGTAACATGTGTAAGAACATAGTAATGTTTATTTTTGATTTGCCTGTTAAAGTGTTGAAGTGTGAACACTTCTTTTCCTGTGTTTTGCATTATCATGTAAATTTATAATGTGAAAATTAAGCACTGTATTCTATTCGATCTTGCATGAACATAATAAGTGGGCATTGAGAAGGGAAGTGAGTCTGCCAATTCCTTTTTAGTATTTTTTATCCTGGTTGATAAGAAAGAAATAATATTATTAAACTACAGGTTTTAATTTTATTGTTATATTGTTATTATTTGCCAAAAGAAAATATGTGTGTTTTCTGTCCTGCACAAAATTGTTATTTCATTTACGATTGGTTGTTAATGTATCAGCTCTTTTATATCATCAGGTATTATAAGAGAGATCAAAAGATGCAGAAATTTAAAACTATAGGTCACTGTATGGCATTCAATATTGAGCAAAGCCCAAACAGCATAGTACATGTCAGCTATAAAAGGCCTGAAATGACAAATTTATGTAAAACAATTCAAACAAAAAAAACTTATGGCCTAATTTATGTACAAAATAATGAATGAAAAAATTAAACACTTAACTATAAACTCTATTGTTCTCTTTTCAAAACAATTCATACATGACCACTGACAATGTACAACAAAGTCAACAAAAATGGGAACAAAAACAAACTTGAAGGCTTACATGTCTCTTCTCAGCAACTCTCAGAGTGGTGTTTTTGATGAACATGTCAATTTTTGCACATAATTCATTTTCATTTATTTTGCATTTATATGTGTGAAAAAAATTCCTTGTGAAAGATTTGAAGAAAGCAAAAACATTGATGTGAAGGGTGTACCTATATTTGATGTGCAAATTTGAATCCAGCATGAAATGTTTATGCATGAAAATTGAGAAAATAATAAACCAGGAAACCTCTTTTTAGAGTACCTTCCTTTATAAGTACTTATTTCTAATTTTAAATAGGCAACCTAACAAAGAGTGCAAGACTGACCTATCTACTACATGTATACAAATACATTTTTGTTAGGATGTTTATTCGATACATTACAATACTATATTTTACTTCTTGTAAATGTTGCCTTTTGAGTTTCAGTGTTTTTATTGATATTTATATATATCATAATCATCAATGAAGTATTCAGCATATATAAGTGCTTTTTTATTATATTCATCTAGTGATCATCTATTTTTTTTAGACAACTAAGTCAGATATTGTAGAAGTATTAGTTTTGCTATTTTTTCACTACCACCACAACTCAATTTCTATTTGCCATAAAATCCCCTGATTTATTGACACATGAAATTATAAAATTAAAATACATAAACTGCTCATTTAAATTTTGAAACAAATTTTCAGTAATTTTATTATGCTTTTTCGTCAATGTTTGCTAAATTGAGAATAGAAACCAGGAATGTGTCAAAGAGCAAAAAAAAACAAACAGCACAAGGTCACTAATGGGTCTACAACACAGGGAGAAACTGAGGTGCATGCCTGGCCCCTACACTATAATGCCTATTGTTCAGTGACAATGAAGGTTATTTAAACATGACAATGAAGGTCATTTAAACAAGACTTTTTCCTAAACAATCATCAAAGGATTTTATAATTTGTCTATCTTGGTTTATAAATATAACCAATGAGGGATTGTGGTCAAATCTATATTTATACAAAGATGATGAAATGTGAGTGTACTTTATAGTTTTTGTCAATTGTTAGTCCTTATGCTTTTCTGACAACAACTTTATATGTATTTAATTGATTGGGGTTGATCAAGAAGTAACTTAATTAAATTTATTTTCAAATTTTTGTGCAGTATTCAATCTTTTTATTTACCCATTGAGTTTTTGTGAATAATTTAAAGTAAACAATTGTTCTATTACACAATGTCTTAGCACTTTTAAATATCAGTTGTAATTTTAGTTGATTTGGAATTACGGTAAGTTTTAAAATCTGTCCTGTTATAGATTGGACATTGATGCAGTTGTTACTGAGAATTGTTCAAGGATTTTGTTTCTATGTTGAAAAATATTAGAAATAGAGTACTGCTGAAACCAAAAGTTTTGAGCTTTAAGACAATACTGTGGATGTCTATGTCATTACAAAATATAGATATTTTAATGTTTTTATGTAGTAATTCATTGCTTTTTGATATATTGTTTTCAACTCTCCATTATACGCATTTTGACCTTTGTATAACTGTACCAAAGTAAGACTGTTATGGGTTATCTTATTGTAAATAATGGTTCAACTCTCCATTATATGCATGACCTTTGTATAACTGTACCAAGGTTAGCGTGTTATGGGTTAACTTATTGTAAATAATAGTTGATGATGAAAAAACTGTAATGTTGATTAGGATCTCTGTTAAATCTCACTTGTGATTTGTAAATGTTAAAAGTAAAATGGCATCTTCAGTAGCCTAAGGTTATGATCTGGGCCCCTTCTCTTTTCTTCAGTAATGAGGAGGGGACAGGATTGTAACTTTTGGCTAGGAAAATATAATTTTATGGTTGTATGTTGATTATCTGTTGTTTTCTTCCATTCTTGTGGTTTCTGATAAAGTTTATCAAAAAAGCAAAAAAAATAAAAGTATTTTTCTAAGCAATATTTTCTAATATGTTTCAAACTTTGATGAAATTGATGCTTTCATTTCTTAGTTGATGTACATTTCTATTATGAAAATTTGTGTTATATACATATAGTAACATAATCAAAGGGGAACTTATTATTGTATGAAAAATGTTTGTACATTGTATTGTTTAATGTTATTATTAATTTTTGCATATTCATTGGTTAATCCTGATCTCAGGTTTCTAAGGTCAAATATGTCTTCCTGTTTTAATTATTTTTTGGCAGAAGAGATTTTATTTGTTTAAAAATAAAGTAATAATATTTCAACAAAATGAAATAAAAAGAAATAAGGTTATTGATGATAATGCAAAAATTAATAAGTGGTGATGTTAAAAAAATGTCTTTCATTTGTAAAGGATGCCCCTGATAAATTTCTGCATTCTATATTACACTATCTTTTTTCTTTCATGCCTAATAATGATTGAAGACACTAGTATGTAGTAGAATGTAGACATTTATTTGAACTGGCATTCCTTAGGTTTGTTTGTTTAAAGGAAAGAATAATGTACGGCAATGTGCAATAGAACATGGAATATTGTATTTATGTCATATCATCTGCTATGTTCATTAAAATAGTACACCATTTATTTGTATCAGATCACTTGGTCAAAAGCAAATGAGGGCCACAAAGGCTGCAGTGGTCTATGTGGATCATCTACTGTATCACTAAATAAGTTGTGGTATGATTGCCAATGAGACATTTCTTAACCAGAGACCAAATGATGTGTAAGTAAACAACTATAGATTACATTACAGCTTTCAACCATGCATAAGAATATGTTAACACTGAGGTGGTGAGTTCTTGCCCAGTGTTTGACATGTGTTCTAAACTCCAATCTTAATTGACTAGGATTGTAAGTTTTCCTGTCAATAGTATGGTGTTCTCTTCTCACATTTAAGCTTCTAGTACGAGATTACTCTGAAGTTGAACAGCTGTTTTGCCAGACAAGCTGGGGCCGTGGCAAAAAAGCTGTTAGACGTCAGAGTAATCTTGTACTAGAAGCTAGACTATCCAGCTTCCACCACGAATACAAACTGGACAAAATAGCTAAGAGTGCTGAGAGTTGCATATATACATAAAATTATCAATCAATCAATCAAAAGCAAAAATTTTATTCCTTATTTTAAAGTGAATATTTCTATTAGTTGTAAGAATTACAAATGATACTTTGCTCAGAATCATAAAACTGTTTCTGTATTTAAACAGATTACAGCTTCCTGTAATGTTTCTGTGTCTTTTTAGACCATTGACAATAGAGTGTAGGATGACATGATTTCATATCATATGATTTCAAATCAGCATGTTTAGTACCCCATACTTGGTTTATTGTCGAGCCTGCAACTTTTGTTGCAGAAAGCTCAACATAGGGATAGTGATCAGGCGGCGGCGGCTATGGCGGCGGCTTCGGCGGGGGCGGCGGCGTTAGCTCACTTCTTAAAAGCTTTATATTTTAGAAGGTGGAAGACCTGGATGCTTCATACTTTGTATATAGATGCTTCATGTTACGAAGTTTCCGTCAGTCACATGTCCAATGTCCTTGACCTCATTTTCATGGTTCAGTGACCACTTGAAAAAAAAGTTCAAATTTTTTGTAATGTTGAATTCTCTATTATTATAAGTAATAGTATAACTATATTTGATATGTGCGTACCTTGCAAGGTCCTCGTGTCTGTCAGACAGTTTTTCACTTGACCTCGACCTCATTTCATGGATCAGTGAACAAGGTTAAGTTTTGGTGGTCAAGTCCATATCTTAGATACTATAAGCAATAGGGCTAGTATATTCGGTGTATGGAAGGACTGTAAGGTGTACATGTCCAACTGGCAGGTGTCATCTGACCTTGACCTCATTTTCATGGTTCAGTGGTTCATACCTGTCAACTGACCCGGATTTTGCGGGTGTGACCCGAGATTTTCACAATTCTGAGGGATCACCCGGATCACCCGCCGGGTCATTGAAATAACCCGGAAATTCCGAAAATGACCCGATTTCACCCGTATTTCTTAGCCTTGAGATTGATTTTCATAAGTAATATTCCTTTGAAATACCGGCAAATTCGTAATTCTACCATGAACATGCAGTTCATCTAGCTATGTAAACTGTCAAATTAAGTGACCCATTAAGTGCATGGCTTCACTTGACAGCTTTGGTGTCAAACATACTGTTGATTAACACCAATTACCTTAGCTTCAGGTCGTAAATAAATTGCCCTGTTGTTTTACAAAGATATTTCAACTAAGAGTTACTTCCCCTTATTTGTCACCATTGAAAATTATTACTTATTTTTACGTTTTATGGGTGAAAAAGATTAAATCATAATAATATAAAATTCAAATACATATTGAAAAATAACTTTTCATTATTTTTATACCTTTATACAATTTTTAAAAAAAAGTTGAAAATTATTTTTTACATTTATACTTCCTTTAACTGTATTACTATATTTTATCATAGTCTAATTTCCTTCTCAGTTGGGGGATGAATGTTCATACATGTAATACCTGTACATGGTATTTTTAAAGGCTAGTAGTCTCATTTTAAAATTACATTTGTAAAATAAATTTTGGTTGATGACAAAAAGTATAGGACATAAGACTGTGACACACAAGTTTATAAAAATCTTTAAAAGTGTAATGAAATAATAATAAATAAGATTTAAAATGACTTAACCAAGTGAACATGCATTGATGTTTTGGTATCTTTGATATACATTATAAGAAAATGTACCATAAATACTGAAATTCAGCTCGAAAAAATTCGTACGCGTTATGACCTGAGATTTGATTCTTCAATGCAGGTCATGACCTGCATTTTCATCGTCACAGGTTGACAGGTATGGTGGTTATAGTTAAATTTTTGTGTTTGGTCTGTTTTTCTCATACCATATGCAATAGGTCTACTATAATTGTTGTATGGAATGATTGTTAAGTGTACATGTCTAGCGGGCAGATGTCATGTGACCTTGACCTCATTTTCATGGTTCAGTGGTCAAAGTTAAGTTTTTGAGTTTTGGTCTTTTTATCTAATGCTATATGCCATAGGTCAACTATATTTGGTGTATGGAAATATTTTATGATCTTTATGTCAGTCAAGCAGGTTTTATTTAACCGTGACCTCATTTTCACAGTTCATTGCACAGTGTTAAGTTTTTGTGTTTTGGTCTATTTTTCTTAAACTATGAGTAATGTGTCAACTATATATGTTGTATAGAAGCATTGTTAGCTGTACCTGTCTGTCGGGCATGGTTCATCTGACCTGGACCTCTTTTTCAAGGTTCATCGGTCTTTGTTTAGTTATCTTGGTTAATGTTAAGTTTATGTGACAGTTGTAATAAAGCTTAGCTTTATACTTAGGACTATCAACATAATATCAATGATTAGTATAGAAGGCGAGACATTTCAGCGTGTGCACTCTTGTTATGTTTGGTTTTTGAAAAGATTGGAAGTATTGTTTCCTTAGGCACTAACCACCCTTACTAAACAGAATTTAGCCAGGTTATCTACTAATTCTAGGTCCCGATTATTCTCATGTCTGTGTACATATGCACAAATTTGAAAAATGTGAGTTATATCTTTAGAGCAGTTCTTTCAAGTATGCACGCCTTTAGTTTTATCAATTTGCTGTCTTGATCAACAAATAATAAGAGTTGAGGTCGAGGCTGGAGCTCCGATGCGAATACAGAATTTTGAAAAAAGGGAAGGAAGCTTAAGGACCCCAAACTAAGCAAAGTTTGGATTTGATCAGGTAAAACGTCTGGATTAAGCATAGATATAGCTCCTTTAATCACCCACATGAGATTTTATTTATCCTAGGAGAACCTGAAATCGAATTTTTGAAGAATTCAAGATTCCCTCAAATACAATATTTTTGACCTATTTTGTATATCATGCATCTTCTTTTGTTCTTATAACACATAACAAAGATAGCCATGATAGCAGGAATTACGAAAAAATAATGGACATTAACAACAGACCAACTACCAACTGCTCTGAGAAAAGAAGAAGTGCAAGGACAAAAATCAATGAACAACTCTGGTTCAGTTAACCCGATTTGGAGTAGGCATATAAAATGTGAAGGGATTATTTTACATGCCTTGTACTATCTAACCTTATGTTGGAATAGAAAAGCACACAATTGAAAACCTTGGCTGTATTCAGTGTTTCAATTTCAACAGGATGATCACTTACTTAAACAAGGAAATAAATGACAGCCCTGTAAAAAAACGTTTTTGGTTGGCAAGGATTTAAAGAACTTCTACTAATAAAAAATATGTTCCTGACATAGTAAATCTGAGAAGTGATGTTACTTTTTTAAGTGCTCATCAAAATGGCCATAAACAGGAGGCTTAATTTAACAACAGAGTCTATTGAATGAATATAATGATATAGAGAAATATTCTTGGGAAAAGACAGAAGATACTTAAAGGACTTAATCAAAATTTAAAAGTTAAGGAGAAACCAAAAAAAAAAACATGGCAAACATCGAAAACATAAACAACATTCTACAAACATTACATGAAAAACTTAATACTAAGCAACAAGAACTCAACGAGAAACCAGGGGTAATCTAAGGTGCTTCGGAAAGGTAGCAATATCCAGTTTTACATGTGGCTCCTATCTTGTTGCTTATTGTACGTAAACATTCAGAGGGAAAAAGAATGGAAATGCGGAATGTGTCGGATATATACAACACCTCGACCAAATAGCAGAAAACATGTAGACCAAGGCTACCAGTGAGTCATTAACACGGTAAGAAAATCCTGCACCCGGAGGTGGACTTCAGCTGGCCCTGAATCATATATAAAATGAACTTAGAATTAAAAAAAAACAATGAATGACCAACAAAGCCCAGGGGCTTCTGATTTGGGACCTGCACAAAATGCGGCGGAGTTAAACCGGACTGTTTTGTGGTATATTAACCCCCCTATTATATCTCCAGACAATGTAGAATATACAAACACAAAGCAATACGCACAGTAAAACTCAGTTTATAAAAAAGTCCGATGTCAGAATAGATAACAGAAGAAACTAATTAAAATTACTGATACATTATTTAACAAAGGACTATACTACCAGTTACAGACATGCCAGAATTAGACCTCAATTAAACTGATTGAAAATTAGGTCTTCATCGTATGAAAATCAAGCACAATCTCGACCTTTAGCGGGTTAGTAGCATACCACCATAAAAAATATATATACGAGAAGAACATAACCCGTATCATGATCTATCATCCCAACAACTGAATTTAGAATGAATTTGTTTATTTCCGATTCAAAGACCCTATAATTGAATCAATATTAAGTTAAAAAACAAATTTAACGACCTGACAATAGTATCGTAACTGTATATCCTTTCTGAAAGAGGGACGAAAGATATCAGAGGGACAGTCAAACCCATAGATTGAAAATAAACTGACAACGCCATGGCTAAAAGTAAAAAGACAAACAGACAAATAATAGTATACAGAAGACACAACATAGAAAACTAAAGACTAAGTAACACGAACCCCACCAAAAACTTAGGGTGATCTCAGGTGCTCTGGAAGAGTAAGCAGATTCTGCTCCACATGTGGCACCATTCGTGTTGCTTATGTTATTACAAATCCAGCAAATAGTCTAATTTGGTAGGTCATATTCGTGAAAAGGGAAGAATATTGTAGTAACGACATAAGTAACATATCCGATATCATCTGTGACACGGTTATTTCATAACGGTCAACCAACTCGTGATGGCGTCCGTAAAATTTACGAAGGGATAATTTCAACGTCAACATTTTGAACTCTTGGTTTAATAACTTCCTTGTGAGCAGCAATCCTCTATCAAGGAATCATGATAGGAAATACAAGCTCGGGAATATCGTATCAATTGGGAGACAGCATAAAGCATAAAAAAGCATAAAAGATTTATTTAAGGTAGATGGGGTGTCTAAATTATAATCCATAGAATTTTTTAATAATTTGCCAAAATGTAGTTTATATTATGCTTTTAAAAAAAAAGTAATTAAAAGAATGGGTCACCGGGCTTATTTTCATGCTACACGGTGTTCAAAATTGACAAATTTTGTATAGATTATGCATGGAAAACCCAATTTTCTGCAATAAAGCATAAACTACACCATAGAATTTTGAGATAACATATGAGAAGATAGCTTTAATAATATGCTTTCAGTTAAGAAAAAGAAAAAATGGGGTCACCGGACCCGTTTTCTTGCTACATAATAAAATAGAGAAATTCCTAACACATCCTATTGTAAAAGTACCTTAATCTGAATTATCTGCCCTTGCATTTGAGTTGCCTCCCCTTATGTGGCAAAGTTGGAAAAAATTTGATCAAACAAAAGTTTTCTGTTTTTTGTAAAATACAACCATGAATATGATAAAACATGTAATTTTCTATACAGAAGTGGAAGTTCTTACACATGAATTACCTACTACTCGAAAAATTTGCACATTCTATTAAAGATCTAGACCTTTTTTTCTGGTATTTCCAAATCCAAGATGGAGGAAGACACCCTATCTACCTTAAAGTCAAATTACCACATGGTAAAAATATAAATTATTTAATGCCCAAAAAGGCGCAAGCCAGGGCCGACCGTGCAAGGGCTGTATAGCCAGTCAAGGTCGTTAAAAACTTCCATTTGTTGTACCTTAAAGTCGGTTATACATATAACAATACAACATAAGCTCTGTAGAGCTTTTATCCGACATACATATAAGACAAGCACAATACATAAAACACATAAAGACATGCAAAATAAATAAGTACAAGCAAACATATGAAACATAAACTAGCAAATATAAAGCATTATAAGCAAACATAATGCAATAATAAATTAAAGCATATAAGCAAAATAATTCAACATAGACACAAATAAAAAAAAAATTATGCCAAATAATTTAAAAGCCAGAGTATACATGATAAATAAATAAACTGATCTACAGCTCATTGAGATCTGCAGTAGGAACACTGACACGAACTGCCCTCCCAATTACCAACCAAACTTTTAAACTGACCCAATGGCATTTCGTCCCTCATTTTATTTGGCAGTTCGTTCCAGAGTTTGGTTCCTGCTTATCTAAATGAGTGTAGTCCATGGGTAGTTGTCCTTACCCTGGGAACATCTGCCATGTTGTTATTTCTAAAAGAGTTATTACATTTTTTAATTTCAATAAGTTCATGTAGATATAATGGACATTGTTTATTAATCATTTTATATACCTCTATTGATATCATTCTAATTCTTCTGATTTCTAAGCTTGATTTAATTAATAGTTGTTGATAGGTACTACAATAGTCTTCATATATAAATCTTAGGGCACGCTCCTGTATTTTCTCTATTTTTCTGGTGTTACAATCACCACAGAAGTGCCATATTACAGGACAATAATTAAAATTTGACATTATAAATGAATAATATATAGTAAGTCTACCTAATTTTGTTAAATTTTTACCAATACGTTTAAGTACATATACGTTTAAGAGACATACTCCGTATGCAGGCGCTACTGGAATGTTGCTACATAGAAATGGAAAGTTCACTACACCCTATTGGGAAGCTGAAATCATCTCTTTTGTCGTAAAGTTTTGCATGTTTTAAACCGACCTTCATTGTCAATTTCTAGATGTGAGTCAAGATATGAGGCAGACTTAACTGTATCTGAAGTATCATTTTATCTCTTGTCTCAACATACTAGTAGTCACCAAAGGAGTAGGTCCAGTAAGACCCCTTTTTGGCCCCAAAATATAGCAGTTTTACAAAATTGTTAAAATGTTAACTTTTAGTTATTCACTGGACAGTAGAATGCTTTTGCTACATAAATATGAGCTGTTTTTGACAATACAATGCACATATATCGGGTACTAGCACCATAAAGTCATGCTAAATTACTTAAATCTTCACAATTCTAGCATTTTAGTTAAATTTTGGACGGTTTTCGTGTAAAACGAAAGTGGCCGCATTCGTGTTCATCCTTAATATTAAAATGTAAGTTGTATTTTATGATAATACATAACATTATAAAGGTTGAGGATGAACACGGATGCGGCCACTTTCGTTTTTGACAAAAACCATCTGAAAATTGACATTTTTCGGCATATTTGGTAGATTTTTCACATTTGAACTTGAATCAGATCGTTTTTAAAGACTAAATCAGTTAAAATCTTTCACATAAACTAATTGATTCAAATGAAATAGACACTTAAGTGTTTAAAAAGTGGTCAAAATCTTTCGTCAGATGAACCTGAAATTTGAGGCCAAAATTGGTCCTTACCGGACCTACTCCTTTTGTATTATTTGGTGAGAGAACATCATCTATATATAGCGGAACGTAAAGTTAAAGGATATTGCTAACTTTTTATCTTTCTTCCTAAGACGTTCCTGTATACATGAAATCAGCCTCATAGTAATAAATTATAAAGAAACAAGTCGGCAAGAAGAGAGGCACAATTGGTTCCCATTCCGACAGTCTGTTGAAAAACACGTCGTCCAAACGTTACTTAAATATATTGTCAATTAAGATATCAGGCATCTTGATAATGTCAGTTTCAGATAATTTTTTGTTTGAATCAGAGGGATTCTTTACAAAGTAGGATTTATCCCTCTCCAATTTTTAAGACAAGATACTTGTATCTACGTTCGCCATTCTTTTTAATGAAACAAAGTAATACAACTCTTTAA
This sequence comes from Mytilus edulis, assembly GCA_019925275.1. Lineage (NCBI taxonomy): Eukaryota > Metazoa > Mollusca > Bivalvia > Mytilida > Mytilidae > Mytilus > Mytilus edulis. Next base: position 36,820,398 of record CM034361.1, on the reverse strand, counting down.
ATTTGTCATTTAGTTTGGAATGGGGAATACTTGTGTAAAGTGTAGAAAAGCCAAATGTTTTAATACTATTGCAAGATGAGATAGTCTATGATTGTATGTACTCTAAAAGATCTTTGGAATTTTTCAGTATCCACATTTCATTCACACCACCTCTAGAATAGGCAGTTTCACAATAAATTTGGAGCCCGGCTTTGATTGCTGATAAAATAGATGTTAATAATTTAGAAAGAGGTTTCGTGGAGCACTTGGAAGACCCAGCAATATACCGTTGTTTGTAAGGACACTTGTGTATTTTAGGTATCCAATACAGCTAGTGATGGATGATCCAGTTCTTCATCTTTGGTTGAAATTCCAAAGAACATAGAACAGACCTATGATTATCCAGGATTTCCTCTTTGGTAAGTGTCGTGAGGGTTTATGTTGAGTTTCCAAGTGCAGAGACAACAACCTATTTGTCATGGAGGAAGGACAAGTGTTTCTACGTCTTGTTTCTACGTCTTCTTTCTCGCGTTGCCGTTAGTCCATTGCCTGGCATAATCCTCGACTGAATCCATCAGTATTTTGAAGTATTTCCAATTGATGGATTTTTCGATATTTCGGACCTTTGGATATCAAATTTTGCAGGGAAGTGTTATTGAAAACGTTGAGGTCTCCGGTAATAACGTGGCTAGTCGGGTTACATGTGAATTGGGAACTAGCACAGGTGCAATCAAGAGGTTTAGCCGGACTCGAAGTCAATGTTGAGATCCTGCAAAACGTGTTTGTAATTGAAATTTTTAGTTGCAATTGGTTTAGTATAGGTATAAGAAATTATTGGTACAGACTGATCTTTGAAAGTGGGTCTCATTGGGGTCTAAGCGTGATGCGGGATTGCCGATTTTTTTGTAAGCGTGACACGTGAAAGTCAAATTATTGTGCCGTGAAAACGGGAAATGAAGTGTAAGCGGGATACGGGAATCTGACAAAACAGTAAGCGGGATCCGGGATCAGAACCCCCAATGAAACCCTCTTGAAATAAGAAGGTATTTTCGACTTAACTAATTTATGATCTAGAAGGATTTGCCTAAGTTGACGCCATTGAGACACGAATAGTGTGTTTTTTTTTATACAAAATTGTAAATCTTTTGAGATGAATGATGACGTTATTGTGCTTTGAATAGAATATTACTGGAAACAAATGATGTGAAACACCTGAATTTAAATTTATAATGAATCATTTGTTCAAAAGCTTCCTTTATATATTAGTACTATATGTAAAACATATATCAAGGAAATCATGATAGGAAACACAAGAGGTATATTCCTTATATACAGCGTCAGGCACTATTGTTACTATAACATCAACTGGGAGGTACTGCTGGAATGTTGCTTCATAGGAATGTTAAGTTGACAATTGGAAAGATGAAATAATATCTCAGTTTGTTGTATAAATTCTTAACAGCCCGTCATTGTCAATTGCAAGATGTAAGTCAAGATACGAATCAGACTTAACTGGTAAGTTCGATTGGATAGATAGTACAAACTTAGTCACCAATTTGTTATTAACTGACGTGACAGTATGATATTTTTTCAACTTGAATTATCACGGTGTTAAGGAACTCCTGAAATATTTCTTGACCATCTTAAAACGGAATCCGCGCCGGATATCAATAAATCATGAACTCCATAACGGATCATACTTCTAGAATTTGGATATCATTCTCGAACATTTAAGAACCTCCATATTTCAATTGTCATGATATCCTGAATATATTTACGACCTCCACCAATAATTTGTCTAGTTTGCTATATATCAGAATATCCTTAATATTAATTGAGCACCATAAGGATATATTTCAGGCTCTTTGCGATTAACATTTTTGGATCCACAAATGCCCACAATTAAACCAAAGTTTCAATAAAATTGGTAAACCGTTTTTGGTTTAATGTCCAAATTGTTTTCGGCGTACATTCATAGTACAGATAGACGGATGATAATGTACCAAACGTTCCTTTTTAAACGACTGGCTTCATTTAAAGTAATACTTATTTAAAAACCTAATAAATTGAATTGAGCACAAAACTAATTCAAATCAGATTTTTGAGGAATATGTTCTAAATAACCTTTCTTTTGCAGCTAGTAAATATAAAACTTATAGTTAACTGTGTTACATTGAATTAAATTTATATTGCATACAAACAAGACTTTATCATAAAATGTTCCCGGTTTAAGGAATGAGAAACACACTCTTTTTCATATTTTGAAACTACGAAGGTTGTACAAAGTACAACTACATGTATGTCGTATTTAAAGAAAGGTCGGTGATGAATTCAGGGAGAGGGTGCACTTTGTCCCCTTTGAAAAATCTGAATCCGATCTTAGGCCTAAAGATAAAAGTACACTTGAACTGTGGAGTATACCGGAGGTAGATAATGCATATCGTAGCTGTGCAGTTCTCGGATTATTACACAGTTAGAACTAAGACATTTTGTTCATAGCATAATTGTTTTATACTTTATTTTAACTCCATCCGCGCCATATCTTATATTAAACTTCAGGTTTTGTGGCTGTTTACATGACCGTAGACGTCATGGACAAATTAGGGACGACATCAAAAGTTCAATGAAGGATAAAAAACTTAATTCAAATAGTTTTTTTTCACTGACCCCCCTATCCCCCTATTAACTTAGTTTGGGAAAAATTGATTGACCATATGGACATATGTAAAAATCAATGTCGGATAACCAAATCTTGCAGCAGTTCAACCCCCCCCCCCCCCCCCCACCCCCAAACTATTTGAATTAAGTTTTTTATCTTACATTGATCTTTTGATGTCGTCCCTTAATTGAGAAAAAGTTCCTACCTTTCTTGAGTACCATATTTCTTGGACCTGGATTTAGAATGGGTTCGTGTTCCACAAAATCAAATGATCTGTGTACTTGTTATGCAATTGGTTGAAATATTCTTTTCATCTTTTTTGTCAGAAGGCGAAACTTAACAATCATCAACGACGACGAATGTATACATTTCGTCGTCGTTTTTCTTCAACTTTGGGTGAGGTTAAAGTTTGTTATGCATCAATGACTATTTTTTTTTATTTTCTTGGAATTTTTCACGAAACTTGAACAAAAGCTTCCTCAAGATCACTAGATAATTTAATAGTATTTCGGATTCATTTCCCCAAGAATTTGTATAATTATACTAGTAGTTAACTATACAAAGATTTCCCGTACAAAACAGATTAATTGGATGACTTAGTTTTTTGTGCTTTGGTCTTTTATATTGACTCTATATTCAGTGAGTCTGAGGATAAAGCCAGTGTTATTCGAACACAAAATTGCCCAACCATCATGTAATTTTACTGATGATGAAACTAAGACCCCATTTAGACTTCAGTGCAAAACACTGAAAATAGAAATCATCATTTTAGAATCATTTTAAGTTGTAATTGCTGTTCTGTGGCGCCTTTTTATTTTTCACTCTATTCGGTCCTGCCTTTTTTATAAGTTTATCCAAGGGTTTGTACAGTCTAGTAAGATCTTGCTAATACTAAACCTTGGTTTATCCTGACCGGCTTTTTTTTAACATCATATATCATGGTTATCCTTTTTTTAAACTCAAAACATCCTATCATGCCCTCTCGTAAAAATCAAATGGTAGCTCCCTAAATACATTTTTCATCAAAATTTTCTTGATCCTCCAATGATAGAAGACATAGAAGATCATAGAAAATTTGTAGGTGTGTGGTTGTGTAATATTTTGAATTTCCCGCCATTAAATATTTTACACAGTTGTCTCCCATGAATTGTGGTTGCTGAGACTGGTGAAAATGTTCAGAACATCAGACAACAAACTGTTTTAGAAAATTAATTATGTGTATATGATCCTTATAAAAGTAAGAAATTGTACAATGCTATCCTTGGCCATTACAAGGAATTTAGTGAACACTATCCTATGAATGACTGTGAATGTGTGGTGAAAATTGGAGGGAACGATACACTGTTTAAAAATAAAAGCGAGGTATAAAATATATTACTGGGAATGTTGAGGATAGTGTGGATTACTGTATGAAAAGAACTCACAATAGATAGATATGCTGTAAACATAATCATTAGGGGCATCCGATCATTTTGATATATTCTAATTGATGCAAAGGTTGGCTTGTGAAAAACATCAAAAAGGGGGATCACTCTTTCAAATGGTTATGCTGTATTTCTACTGATTTCTACGAGTCCAACATGCAAATAATAAGAACGTCTTGAAATGCTTTTTGGATTTTTTTCTTTAGATGATACTGTATAGAAGAAGAAGATATTTTAAATTATTTCCAATTATGGGTCCCAAAGGGCATCAAGAGGGGGGCAGGATCTTTTTCGGGACATCAGATCAGGTGTTTCTAAGCTCGGGATTTCAGGATTGATTGTTTCCAGACCCAGGATTTTTTTTTTACGAATTTCAGGATGTCAGGATTTAAATTTCTTTAATTCAAGACCTCAGATTTTCATGTTTTTAACCCTGGGATTTCGATTTCAGGACCACTCCCCCCTTTCCATCAACATTACAACATCAATAATTTTCATAACACATTGTACAATACAAACAATGAGATAAACCAAAATTTTTTATTAAGGACAACAATTTTAGTGCTTAATTCATATGTAGATAAAGAATCTATAATATTTTTAAAATATCTAATGAATTTTAATGCAAGTGTGGTCATGGTGGTTGATATATAGAGAACAAACAAACAGCCAAAAAAGAATAGATATCCATATATGTATAGTACACAATAAGTTGGTTCAATTAAACATATAATAACTAGCCAAAAAGAAAGTAAAAGCTAAGCATGTCTATGACACATCCTGTGTCAACAGCAAACTATTATCAGTGGCAGATCCAGGGGGGGGGGTCCAGGGGTTGGAACCCCCCCTTTTTAGCCGGTCAATGCATTTGAATTGGAGCATATAGTTGGAACCCCCCCTTTACTCTGGGTTGGGAACCCCCCTTTTTAAAATGGCTGGATCCGCCCCTGATTATGGTTTCCTAAAGAAAGCTGACACCAGGGGGTGATACCTTATGAAACATAGGCATGTTAAATGTGTGTAAATGTCTCGTTTCTACCTGTATCAAAAGCAAACAAGTAAGCATCATAGTTCCAACTTGAATGCAGTTGATACCAGGGGATGATGTCTCAAGGAAATAAGAGAACATATGAATACAAAATGTATCTTAACAATTACATCTTTTTTTTTTTTAAATCAGCTAGTAAAAGTATGTTTGTGATATTCAGATGAATATATATTTCTATGTCCAATTAAATGTACATACACACATAGATTCCCTTTTTTTAGCTCACCTGGCCCGAAGGGCCAAGTGAGCTTTTCTCATCACTTGGCGTCCGGCGTCCGTCGTCGTCCGGCGTCCGTCGTCCGTCGTCCGTCGTCGTTAACTTTTACAAAAATCTTCTCCTCTGAAACTACTGGGCCAAATTTAACCAAACTTGGCCACAATCATCATTGGGGTATCTAGTTTAAAAAATGTGTTCGGTTACCCGGCCAACCAACCAAGATGGCCGCCATGGCTAAAAATAGAACATAGGGGTCAAATGCAGTTTTTGGCTTATAACTCTGAAACCGAAGCATTTAGAGCAAATCTGACATGGGGTTAAATTGTTTATTAAGTCAAGATCTATCTGCCCTAAAATTTTCAGACGAATCGGACAACCGGTTGTTGGGTTGCTGCCCCTGAATTGGCAATTTTAAGGAAATTTTGCCGTTATATGGTTATTATCTTGAATATTATTATAGATAGAGATAAACTGTAAACAGCAATAATGTTCAGCAAAGTAAGATCTACAAATAAGTCAACATGACCGAAATGGTCAGTTGACCCATATAGGAGTTATTGCCCTTTATAGTCAATTTTTAACCATTTTTCGTAAATCTTAGTAATCTTTTACAAAAATTTTCTCCTCTGAAACCACTGGGCCAAATTTATCCAAACTTGGCCACAATTATCTTTGGGATATCTAGTTTAAAAAATGTGTCCAGGGACCCGGCCAACCAACCAAGATGGCCGCCATGGCTAAAAATAGAACATAGGGGTAAAATGCAGTTTTTGGCTTATAACTTAAAAACCAAAGCATTAAGAGCAAATCTGACTTTAGAAAATTGTTTATCAGGTCAAGATCTATCTACCCTGAAATTTTCAGATGAATCTGACAACCTGTTGTTGGGTTGCTGCCCCTGAATTGGTAATTTTAAGGAAATTTTACTGTTTTTGGTTATTATCTTGAAAATTATTAAAGATAGAAATAAACTGTAAACAGCAATAATGTTCAGCAAAGTAAGATTTACAAATAAGTCAACATGACCGAAATGGTCAGTTGACCCATATAGGAGTTATTGTCCTTTATAGTCAATTTTTAACCATTTTTCGTAAATCTTAGTAATCTTTTACAAAAATCTTCTCCTCTGAAACTATCTGGGCCAAATTAATCCAAACTTATCCACAATCATCTTTTGGGTATCTAGTTTCAAAAATGTGTCCGATGACCCAGCCATCCAACCAAGATGGCCGCCATAGCTAAAAATAGAAGATAGGGGTAAAATGCAGTTTTTGGCTTATAACTCAAAAACCAAAGCCTTTAGAGCAAATCTGACAGGGGGATAAATTGTTTATCAGGTGAAGATCTATCTGCCCTGAAATTTTCAGATAAATCGGACAACCCGTTGTTGGGTTCCTGCCCCTGAATTGGTAATTTTAAGGAAATTTTACTGTTTTTGGTTATTATCTTGAAAATTATTATAGATAGAAATAAACTGTAAACAGCAATAATGTTCAGTAAAGTAAGATTTACAAATAAGTCAACATGACCGAAATGGTCAATTGACCCCCTAAGGAGTTATTGTCCTTTATAGTCAATTTTCAACAATTTTTATAAAATTTGTAAATTTTTACTAACATTTTCCACTGAAACTACTGGGCCAACTTCATTATAGATAGAGATAATTGTAAGCTGCAAGGATGTTCAGTAAAGTAAGATGTACAAACACATCACCATCACCAAAATACAATTTTGTCATGAATCCATCTGCTTCCTTTGTTTAATAGTCACATAGACCAAGGTGAGCGACACAGGCTCTTTAGAGCCTCTAGTTATATTCACTAAGGAAGATGTTTGTACATAAAATTACATATAATTTTGAGTAAATTAACATTTTCTACACTAAATAATTAGATGATTTTGTTTTGACTGATTATATGATTAAATAGGTTGCAATCAAATAAAAAATGAGCCTCGTCTTCAACAGTATTGGAAATACATTTACTACATATTCTGTTAATTCAAGTAATATCCTGATATCTACCTAGTTCTATTTGTAACTTATGAGAAGATACACGTAACTTAGTTAAACTTCTTAGTTCAAGATTCTTGATCAATGCACCATTATTTTAGGAAAGGAGACTCGAGAGCGTTAAATCTCCTATGCTGTGGTCAATACAGAATGCACTTTTTATTTGTCTAAATACATATTTTGAAAAATTACTTTGGTAAAATTGTAGTAAACAGTGGCGAATCTAGAAATTTTCATTTGTGGGGGTCCAACAGCACTGACTGCAGAATATGGGGCCTGCTCCAGTCATGCTCCACTCTAACCCTTCAATCTGCCTCTGTTCAAGATATATCAATATCTGGAAGTCGTTGCAATACTTTGTTACCCTTCACTTCAGTCTGGTTATTTAGTCCATTCAAACGTTAACATACATGTAATGTCAATTATGCCACTGGTCTTGTACATTTGTACCAGTAAGGGTCTTGTGTGTTACACATTTTTTAATAAAACAAGTATTAACTCAAGACCAGCATTGAGAATAAGTAAGCAAATCAGGATTTTAAACCATAAACATTTCAAGAAATTTAATGAAACATACATATATACTTAGATATTCAAGAACAAAATGATGTGTATATATGTATCAACACACTTGTCAAGATAATTAATTACATAATTTGTGCATGGTGCATCAATTTTGGTTATTATGGTTCAATGAATTTATTGTTTAAAGGGATATTTAAGATTGTAGTTATCCTTCTTTGTCCACAATAAAAGCTTGAACTTTGAAATCCAATGCTTAATTCATACATGTGCCAGTAGTACTGCCTTCCAATGCTTAATTTTCAGAGCAAAATGACTGCTGTCTTTATTCTTCAGTGCTCACACAGGTTTGGATTAGTTGGGATGTCACCAAGTTAACTTTACACTCAGCCTGCTGGTGAATGATGTCACAATGTCAGCACATTGACAGCATTTTCTTTTCTCACAAAATCTTTTGAATCTTAAAAAATACCTTTACAAAACTTGGTTTAAAAATGACCCATAGGATGAGGAATGCCCCGTAAATTTTAAATTAAAAAGGATAAAGATTAGGGTCACATCAGTTAAAAGATTAAAATTTATTCCAATTTTGGTTGGCAGAGATTATCTTTTAAACCATATGTCCATCTTTTCACAACTTGATTTATTAATGTCCAATGAGAGGAAAAAAACATTGATCAAGAGGTCACTTGGCCAAAGTTTATTGTCTCATCAGTAATTAGTACACTTCCCTTGGGGCAAAAACATGGTTTTCACTGCCAGATGACATCTTTAGCATTATATGTCACACCATCACCAAACTTACAAGTACATATGTAGCTGGACAATAAACTTTTGAAAGATCAAGACCCTTTTGATTGTTTGGTTAGCAGGTCAAAAGTCAATGTTCAGGATACCATCAGCAGAAAACAATTTTGGACCAGGAAATACAAATTTGTTTTCAAACAGCAGATTTTGAGCCTTAAATGAAATGGTTGTTTGGTATCAGTAGATATTTTTAGCATATTGATTTTTAGGTTACTAGTTCAAAGGTCAAGGTTACTGAAGTAATTAATAAACTCAAATTCTTTTTAATTCTTTCATTTTAATTTCCCCTTCATTGAACATGATTATTGTACAAACTAATTTGTGACACAAAAATCTGTTTCTTCTATTATAAATCAATAAGGACAAGGACGTATATTAGTTATGTTAGTTATACGTCCTTGATAAGGATCACAACTCTTAGGTAACCATGGTGTTTCTCTGTAATTTTTAATTTTGTTTCATTGAGGTTTTTTACTTTTGGTATTTTGTATTAGAATATTTTGTTATTTTAGTCATATCATCAACTGATTATTAAGTTTAAAAACAATTAAGTACAAAATGTATAGAAGAAATTTGGAATTTTAAAAATATTTGCTTCCAAAATCCACTATTAAACTGAACTAGACATTTTTTCATTTGTTTACTAAATAGATGGTATAAATAATACAGGATGAACCCAACACTATCATGCCCTTCAATCCCCTCATAAACCTTTCAAGGTCACACTGATCAAAGGAAAGGACAGAATAGTAGAGATATGTCTAACCTAAAGTGTGATACTATCATTGTAACTGTAGGCTAATTATGTAGATGTAGATACTGATTACATTTTAATGATGTTTTATTTTCGGTAAACACATGGTTATAGATTTCACAATCGTGCAAGTATCATTGCAGTGTGATTATAAGAGGTTACTGTTTAACATGTAACAGACTGCAGGCTGGAATTTGTATGTACCACTTACATGTTAAAGTATTTTGTATATTGATGGATAAGATAAGCACAGAGCCTAACCATATTGTACAGAGTAAATAGCTTTGTATATCTAATTTGAGTAAAATAGGTCTGGGTTCAATGAGTATGCAATTCAAAGACAAAGAGACATTTTATTTAAGGTAAATATAAGTCTTCAACAGCAGACATAAGTGCAAGCTTTAAATTGCCACAAGTCTAAAAAGTTGTGAATTATTTTTATAGACACATTCATTGATATACCTCCAATACCAATGTGTCTTTAAGTAGTTTGTGACTTGCTTTTGAACATATATTTAATTACCATTTGTCTTATAAATTTGGGGGCCTTGGTGACAAAGTGGTCTTAGTAGCTAATACTGAAATCACTAGCCAGGCAACACTGAGGTTGTGAGTTCGATCCCCTCTTGTGCATGTGCACTCCACTTTAATCATAATCGACTAGGATTGTCAGTTTTCCTATCAAAGGTTGGAGGTTTTCTCTGGGCACTCCAGCTTCCTCCAACAATAAAAACTGCCACCATGAAATAGCCTAAATGCGGTTTTAAAACACCAAAAAATCAATCAATCTTATAAATTTCTTTAATAAATGTAAATTATCAATTCTCCTTGCATTTGTAAATATTGATCTTTCGACTACATGTATTACATTTGCAACATATGTAATCCAGCTGTCGTCTACAAAACGGGAAGTCACTTAGATTTTGTTTCTATGTTGAAAGCTCAAGAAAAATTATGCTGAGGTTTATTGTTCAGTGATGACTTGGTACAATTTGTTGTTATGGATAATTTTCAAAATTCTTTGTTCATTCACAATACTAGTTTGCTTATATGTTTCTCCAAGTTGCAGTTTAAAATCATCTTTTCTAATGAATCAAGTATTAAACCATTCCTAAAGAGTCTCAGGTTAACAGTATGAAATGACAGTTCATTGTTCACTAGAAGAAGCTGAGCACTAAGGAACTCTTTAAAGGCTGAAATAAGAATAGGGGATGGGTGATCTCAGACAGTGGCGGATCCAGCCATTTTAGAAAGGGGGGGTTCCCAACCCAGAGTAAAGGGGGGTTCCAACTATATGCTCCCATTCAAATGCATTGATCGTCCAATAAAAAGGGGGGGTTCCAACCCTGGAACCCCCCCTGGATCCGCCACTGCTCAGATGCTCTCGAAGGGTTAGCAGATCCTGATCCACATGTGATACTTTTGTCTCCTGAAACACATCGAGAAGATTTATTAACGGGAGGGATCCAGCAATTTTCAAAAAGTGGGACTGGTGCATGTTCAACTGTATGCCCAGACCATTCAAATGCATTAATTGTAATAAAAAAAAAGAGGGGTGTTTTAACTCTGAAACCCTCCCCTGAATCCACCACTGATTAAGTTATAGCCTGATGCTTACTCACTTAAAATTGATTAAGAGAAAAATTATACACTTGTGATGTCTGCTATAATCCCTTATTATTTTCATAGTTTGACATACTTTGATTGAATGAGTACAAAAGATTAATTTACAATCAAAATTGTAACAATTTCACAAGCATCCTTTACAACATGTGAATTTCTATATTATTTTCTCAGGTAAAAAAATATCAAAAGTTGGTGACAAACTTTCAACAAATCGTGCATCTTGAAGTGATAAGTTATTGTAAGCAATCAGTTGTAGTGTATACTACCACTAATCAATTTCATTATGACATGATGATGTAGGCCTCTTGATATTTCTTATAAAGAGGATAAAGATTGTCATGTTAAATTTAAAATCACATGTTTTAAATGTTTCAGAAACTGTAGTAGCTAATGTATACATCAATTACATTTGTCGTGTATTATCACACATAATTTTAATATTCACTCATTAAAAACTTTGAGTAACAGATGTTTTTCATTTGTATAAGTACATTTTTATATGGAGGATGTCTGTTGAAGCTGGGAAAGTTATTAAAATTTACACAGCATGATTTTTGAGTTGAACAACATAGAATTTTGTGTGTATTAATCACTATATGTGTTTGATGGGAATTTTGTCTGCTAGTGCCTAAACACACAAAGAATATCAACAGATAACTTGTATTTTCTATAGATTGTTTTTTGTTTGTTTGTTTGGAAGTAGAAAGTGATTGTATAGTTTATGTATTAAGGCTGTGTATTTGATGGGATTTTTAGCTAAAAGGTTAGTGATTTTATGTTAATTAATCTTGTGCAAGCACATCAATTTAATATCTATTAGTTTTGTACAGTAGTTATTATAATATAATTTATGAATATAAGAATTATGGATTTTAATATATATACTGGTACAAATGTATTAACTGAAAATTGAAATGCATAGCACTTTTAAAAGATAAGGATAAATTTACAACAACAAAAAGAATTTTAAGCATAAATTAAAACAAAATAAAGACAAGTTCTTAAAAAATGCTTAAAAAATGTACTTTTAGATTATTATTATAATCAATCATTGTATTAAATATTAATGTGCAAGTATTTGGAACTTTTCTTTGTTTTGGGTATATATTTCTACCATAGTCTGAAATTTTTTCTGTTTCTATTGGAAACCACCAAGTAAACATCACATTATATAACATATATAAGTTTATTACTCTGAAAATTAGAAGCATCACTGCATTCCAATGATAGATGTTGGAACAAACTTCATGTACATGTAATCAGGATAAAAACCAATTAGAGGATAACTTTTTAGAATCGTTTTCGATAGTCTTTGTTACTTTTCTGTGTTATCTTTGCATAACAAACCATCTTAAAAATTTACAAAGCACCATAAAATATCATCAGTTATTTTCTGATAAAGCGTCTCTTGATAGATTTTGATGGCATACTGTAAAACATGGTATGGTACGATGGTATGGTATGTGTTATGGTATGATGGTATGGTACAAATACCATCATACCATGGTATGCATGAATGGTACCATGGTATGGTATGATGGTATGGTACAAATTCCTATACCATGGTACGAATTCCTATACCATGGTACAAATTATTATGCCATGGTATAACTTGATAGAATGAAGCATGGTATGGTTTTTCGAAGTAGCAAATTTTGAAAAATTAATTTAGGTAATATGAACTATGATTTTGTTTTAATTTGTTGACATTATATATATGTTTTATTTTTTAAAATAATATTCTACGAAATAGATGTAGACAAACCAGATAGACTATCACTTACATGTATAAAGCTGTGAACAGAAAACAAGAGAAAACTCAATTTAAACATCTCAGATAACAAGATAAGATAGATATAATGTCCTGTTCTGACACATTATAAATGGCTGTCAATTATTCTTTGAAATTTTGGGAAGTACTGCATATCGTTTGATGATAATCTAGATAATGTAGTTAAAGTTTTATTGTATAACCTTCTGTCAATGGTCAACTTATATATTGTTTTGAAATATGACACTTTAAACAGTTGCATATTCTGTCTACATCTATGGCCAAGAAATTCAATTAAAAATGTGAATAAAAAGTGAATGCATCTCCTGTGTGGATTAGAAAACACCATACTTTTAAATTAAACTGTCACTAATATAATACTATGTTAGTTGATAGATACCACATGTTGTAGAGTGTATATTGTTTTCTTCATTTATATGTAAAAACAATGTGCATTATGGAAGTTAATGCACAATATCAACCAAGGAATGAGTCTTTTTTTATTATGTGAGATTTTATTAAACAATTTTATTTCATTTTTTTAATACATGCTGAGAGTGACAGCTATTTCTGTGCAGATAGAGATAGGAATAAGTTTCTTTAAAATGTATTTCAAGGTCAATTATAATTGCCATGTGTTGTAAATATTTGACCTTTAATTACATCAACATTTAAGAAAGATTGTTTTTCCTTTTAGCTTTGATAAAGGGTTATAATAATTTGCTAGACGAAAAAAATCTATTATTTCATCTGATGTTCCATCGAATATTATGAATACATATTGTCCCTATATCTGCCATGATAGAATATTATGTAATGCAGAATTAAAGTATTTGATTCATTATTTCGAATATATTAACATGATTAAATATATCACAGATTTCCCGTGAAGGGACTGCACCAATTGCCGCAACTATTATTTGTTTATAAATTTTTCCATCGAATTCAAATGCTATGTTTTCTAAAAAAATTCTCAACAAATGTTGATGACAGAGCTTGATTTGTCAAAACTGTCATGGGCTCGTTTACAGGACGTTTGAGGAAGATTAGTAAACATCTGTGTTATATTATACGAAACCAAAAGGCTGTTTGCCATAGGTTCTAATTTCTCAATGATATTAATGAACGATGTAGTATCCTTTATATATGTAGACTTATTTTGAACTATAAGTATAAGAAAATGATCAACATAATGAACTATAAGAGAGAGAGGGGGGGGGCAATACCTTTTTGTGTTAACCTGTTTTTGCCTTTGTGTTTTTAACTGTTATTTGAGACAAGATTAAACTGTTAACTGTTTTCAACTCACTGGCTGCCATCTGTTCTGTTAAAATTTGAAATGTTGTTTACTGTTTATATGAAAATGGGATTCCTGTAATTTGTTACTAGACACTTAAAGTGTTTTTGGACATAATTTGTCCCTGAGAACTGATCTTACATGTACCTGTTGTTTACAAGAATTTTAAGATTCACGCTAATCACATTAAATTTGCTGTCCATTTCTTTCTTTACTGTGCTTGCTCAAAGGAGTGACATAAACAGCATATATGTAACTGTCTTTGAGTATAGTAAATCCTTCATAAAATTTAGAATGGAAATGAGGAATGTGTCAAAGAAACAACAACCCGACCAGAGAGTAGAAAACAGTCCAAGGTAAACAAAAAAAGTCGCTTACACAGTGAAAAAATCTTGCACCAGGAGGCGGGCTGAAGCTGGCTCCTAAGGGAGCAATAATTTAACTTCAAAAAGGGGGTGGGTTAGAAGTTATATGGCCATTTTCTGAACAAAAATGTGTACTAGTTCATATAAAATAAACGTGACAATACACTCCAAAACATATAAATGAACCAAAATTTAAAAAAAACAAGACTAGAGAACAGGTTCCAGACTTGGTACAGGTGCAACAAATGTGACAGTGTTAAGCATGTTTTGTGAGATCTCAACCCTCGCCCTATACCTCTAACCAATGTAGTTCATTACTGTCTCCTATCTATAGTTTATCCCAAAGTTAACAGGATGCTGTCAGAAATCTCATAAATGTTGACTGTGGTAGTGTAACCTCATTAAAGTATAATCCTCCTCTTAGTTATTCATCAAAGTTATCATGGTTATAGGGTAAATTGGCCACTCCTCAACCAGCTAAATCCCTGTTTTATTTAAAAGTCATCCAAACCCACCCAAGCATATACATATATATGCTCATTAGCATTGATAATGTTTTTTGAAATGATCATAGATTTTAAAATTGAACCAATGACTATTTTGTTTACATTGTTTTTCAACCAAAATTCTTGTTCCTGTTTCTCATTGAAAAAAAAGTTTGTTTTGGAAAAGGTCAAAAAAGAAAGAAAGAAAACAGATATTTAATAAAATCCTGTTTAAGAATAGGTTTATTAACTTTTCAAAATTTCCTCTTTTGAAAAACCATACCATGCTTCATACCATAGCATAATAATTTGTACCATGGTATAGTAATTTGTACCATACCATCATACCATACCATGGTACCATTCATGTATACCATGGTATGATGGTATTCGTACCATACCATCATACCATACCACATACCATACCATCGTACCATACCATGTTTTACAGTATGCCGGTTTTGATGTCAGTGGAAAAAATCCTTGTAGTGTGTTTGGCTCTCATGTCTTGATTGAAGAACAGTTGTTAATGATGACTCATTGAGTTGTGGGGATGGTATTGATTTGTTACATAAGAGAGTCTGCTGTACTCCCAAGGACAACAATTTGTACACACTTCAAATGTGTTGCCTCATATTGCTAATCATTTTTCAGCTGTTTATTGTGTTGAGGCAGGAATGTTGATGGTTTTCATCAAATGATGGACATGGAATTACAAAATACAATTAGTCAAAGGAGATCTGTAGTATATAAATTTCAATAAGGCAGCTACCTAACAATATCTAGAGACCCAAGAAAAAATGGGATAAAATACATTTATTTTTTCAATTCATGCAACTTGGATCATACTTCACCAACAAATCCCTTGACTTAATTATCTATGAAAGTAGAAACTATTCTAGCTACTGCTAGCTAATTATAAAAGCTTTTTAGTGATGAAAATTTGAAAACTATATATTTTCAATAAAGAGAGAATAATATATACAAGTATATAAGTGTTTTGTATGGTCGCAATTTAACGTTTGATATTAACTGTGAATAAACAAATCTGAAAGTAGAGAGGGTATGATCACAACAGATGTAGATATTTAAAAGAAAAAAAATGATTTATGTGGAATATAATAAATACAGATTAGAAAAATCTCAACTTGTTAGTTAAATAAAAGCAAACACATAAACAGAAAGAAACTCATATATTATTGACTTTCCAAAGAATTTAACAATCCTTACAAATTTAGTTAATATACCACTTTAGACTTTAGCTTTTTTACAAGACTTGATAATGAGAGCTCCTATATCATAGCATAATTAAGATACATGTATACTGACTTTTTTTATAACAACTCTGCATGTAAAACTGACTACCACAGAGTAGCTAATAGTGCTGTAAATAGCATTAAACACCAATCCAATTAATCTCCATGTAAAAGAACCCTTGTAACAACTCTTTAAGTGATCCATAGATGGATGTCCCCATACTACAGCCCATGATTTCCATTATAAGGTAGTTTATTTTCTTCTCTTTTATCCATGTGACCCCACATAGCTGTTAAATTACTTTTGTATTAACTGTGATTGTTTCTTGTCCTCAATATGCATGTAATAATTGCCACTGGACATTAATCAAGCAACACCCATTTAGATATTAAGAAAAGGGCTTGTCAAAAGAAAGAGTAAAAGTAGAAAAGCCATTAATAGCTTAGTAATTATTTACTACATAATAAATTTGATTTTTTTAAAACTATGTATTTGGCTGAGAAATCTGGAATTAAAAAGTTTTAACTGATATTCCAAACCATGTTATATTCTTTTGATGTGTTGCATGCAGAAATATTCTGTTATCTAAACATCACAAAATCAAAGCAACCGAACTTTTTTCCTTTTTTAATTCACAAATATTGGTGCAATGTGTTAAAGTAATTATATAATTTTGGAAAGCATAATTGCTATGATATATTATGATTTCTAGTATGAATCTGTAAGAAGAAAAATAAGGGCATGTGGTATAATTTGCCAATGAGTCACTATCTATAAAAGTTTAAATGTTATGGAAATATTTTTAAGAAAAATGGCTTCAATGGATTTCTTACAGCCTTCAAGAATATATGTGTTCTTGACCCCTCTAGATGATTTTATTGTTAGTTGTGGACTGGTTGGCTATCGTGTCATTCATGTATATACCCACAAACACTTCATAAATTATATAATGTTCGCTAAAAGGTCTTATAATGTAGCCTAGAAAAGATGTACCGGTAAGTGAATTCTACAGAGACTTCTTATTATGACATCAACCTAAAATGGACCAAAACATCTGTGAAGAAGGCCATACATATGTGGTGTTTTGGAATTGTAAAGGATCAATTATTGTGTTTTTACAGAATACACACAAAGGCGAATTTAGAGGGGGCCAGGGTGCCTGCCCCGTCTTTTTGTGGGAATTTTTTTTGTGGTTTATAGAGGAATTCAGTGAAGCATGACAATCAACTATGCCCCCCTCTTAGGCAGTCAGTGGGCCTCATATCAAAATTTGTGGATCTGCCACTAACATACAGTCAGCATCAATACTTATCAGTATTGCTGAGGAGGAAAAGGATATGTCAACTTTGATTAAAAGGTTCTCATTCTCATTCTTGAAAGAAAAAAGTTTAGTTTTTCTCTGATGAGAAAAACTTGAAGCACTGCACCTGCATACAGAATAAGCTTGATTAAAGACATCTTATTCAATCATTATCTTGATGTTAAACGTTTTTGTGAACAACAACAAAAGATTGAGGTTAATCCTGATAATCTATCTAGTAATTGCTATTGAAGAAGATTATGGTAAAAATAAATCAATAATGTCAATGTTTTAAATTAATTGAAAACTGATATTTTAAATAATGTAGCAGTAATTTATCCTCTTTCAATTTGTGTCTATATATTGATACATGAATGTTTTATGAATGTCAACCAGAAATGAAAATCGTGTTTATTTCAAGTCCCCTTATGATTTATGTGACTAGAGGAGAATTGTATACATTAATAAACTTAAATAACTACCGATTTCCTGTTCTAATTATATAAAATTAAGTACTGTTTTAAGGCAGCTTATAGTCATGATGATAATTGATACAAAGAGAAAATTTGATAATAACTACTCATTTCCTGATGAAGGAGTGGAAGGGTAAAAATTTGAATCATTTTAAACGTCACTAATTTATAGCAAAATTGAAATTAATGGAAGAAATATTAACCCAGATATTACGCTTAAGTGGTTTAAGTTCAAGATTCTTTTTTGGTAGAGAGTGATTTTTACTACCACTAAAAAATAAACTCCTTTTTCCTTTTTCCTTTTTTCCTTTATTGATTTCTTTTGTTTCTGTTGTGTTGCACTTGCTAGTTTATCAGATATATTCAAACAATACTTTAAAGTCTCTACTAGACTATCTAAAATTGGAATATTGATAGACACCACTTGCAGATCCAATACTAAATTGTCCAAGTTCGTGTTTGTCTTTTCTGAGTTCAGCACCTTGGACAACTGAAAATATAAAGAAAAATGTTTGACTTCCAGACAGTATCTTCATTAAGCCTCTACGAAACCTTTTGAAATTTGGTAAATGTTTTACTTATGATGTTTCACGTTTCAGAGTTATGTCCCTTTTGGATTGAAAATAGCCAAATTGTGTAAGATTATC
The DNA here is from genome assembly GCA_019925275.1 of Mytilus edulis. NCBI lineage: Eukaryota > Metazoa > Mollusca > Bivalvia > Mytilida > Mytilidae > Mytilus > Mytilus edulis. The sequence continues at coordinate 36,801,756 of CM034361.1, read as the reverse complement.
ACTTATGCCTGTCCTAACCCTTAACCCTTGATTCACAACTGAATCCCTCCATAAGATAAACAGATATGAAAGTCCCTTGTCAGTATGTTTTCTAGTAATGCTGCTCTAAATAGATTTCTATTTCAATTCGCCGTTTCAGAATCAAATGCATCCTGGGTAATATTGTACACCAAAACGTCCTGATTGGTTAAAAATTTCATAAACAATGGAAATTTAACCAATGCCGTGACGTTATTTTCATTTTGGGTACGAACAATGAAATTACCCATGATACTTTAGATTCTGAAACGGCCAATTTTGAGGCTTTAATACATGGTTGCAAATGGCATATTCACTTACAAACCTCTTGCACAATGTTTGTTTGTCTACTGATTTATTGATTAAACACATGACAAACACTACTATGTATGGAAACGTATATATTCAAATGTAAATTAATTCTGAATGTTCATTTAAAGTTACTTGTATTGTATGGCCTTATATAAACATGCAATTTTTTTTAAATTTCAGACAGGACCATGCATAAATATTATGTGAAGGATTCAGAGTTTTATTTGATTTTATTTTTTCATTTACTACACATTCAACATTCATGTGATAAAATAGTCTCAAAATTAGAAGCATTAGAATTTAATGTGTGCCACTGAAAAAGAAATGAAACTACTTATATCTAATGCATTTATATTAATAATACAATAAATATGTGTAAGGAAACTGGTAGCAAACTGACATTCACAAGTCCTGATTATATTTGAAAAGATGTTGATAAGAAATAAATAGATGCAAAGGAAATACTATCTAAACAGACAAGTCGGTCGACAGATGAGATAATATATTTTGTAAATTTAAATTTATAGGTATGACTGGCTTTAAAAAAACACCAAAACAGTGATTTGTATTATTGGGGGGGGGGGGGGGGGGGGGATTGATAAAAACCTAGGAGTTCATGAAGAGAATTATTGCAAATTATATTTTTATACTTGTAATCTAATAAATGAAGTAAATCTTAGTTGAGATATAAATAAAATAATTTATTTTCTTGTGTGACTTTTTAAAGGAATTTTCAGTTTGTTGCATGGTGTTAAATTTTGCAATATATTTATATGTCTGTACATAAACTGCTCTGATTTGAACTGGCTTTTGAAGGGGAAAAAGATGTATTCTCTGAGACAACTATAACATAAATGTTAATAAGATAGCTACGTGGCCTCAAGTTTTTATATATGATGAATGGAGGCAAACAATCAGACGGACCATGTATAAATATCGGAAATGCTTATCCCTTATTAGTTGTCAATTATTAAAGCATTCTTTATTGTTTATCTTCAGTGTCTGGCCTAGTTCCACCAATATCAGTAAAATGATTGAGCTTTCATTCATATATAGAATGTTATCATTTGGTCATATTTTACTTACCTAGGATATTTCACAGTAGCTGTAATTCCATTCATAGTTTTACACATATGGCTGTCTATTTAAAGGAGATCAGTTGATATTTGATTGTGAACATTGTAAAATAAAAAAGACTCAAAATACTTGACATAACTAACAAGTTAAATTTCTAATGTGGTTAGAAAAAATAACCATTGAATATTTACCAAAGAGGAACATGACTTTCAAAATCAAATGATAGGCCACCTCAAAATTTCAATGTAACTTTAAAGCGTAAAAATAATGTTAGGGGGGAGTGGGGGGTAAATTGAATTTTGTAGAGCCTGCGAATTATGTAGCAGAGAGCTCGACAAATGGGATATGAAGCAGCGGTGGAGGCAGCGTTAGCTAACTTCTTAATCGCTTTATATTTTATTATATCAACATAATATCAATGATAAGTAAAGAAGGCGAGACATTTCAGCATGTGCACTCTTGTTTTTCTCTGCCAGAATAATATCAGTTCTGCTACATGACTGCATGGAGAGTAATAATATTTGTACTGTCTCAAGATAGTTGGAACACCAGGTTTACGGTAGCGTGATACTCTTGTCATTGATGAGAAAACTTAACATAGATAATAGTATTTCTATAGTTTAAATAAAAATTTTGTTTTTTTATGCACATGATTGGTAAGTTTGTAAGGTCTGTGCACAAAACGGTCTTAGACTTGATATGATTCTCAACCAATGATTTATTTAACTGATGGAGAATTGATAGAAATTATTGAACTATATGTAAGTTTTCTCTCCATGCTGTAAGTTTTCTCTCCATGCTGTAAGTTTTCTCTCCATGCTGTAAGTTTTTCTCTCCATGCTGTAAGTTTCCTTCCATGCTGCTAAGTGTTCCCTCTATGCTGTATGTGTTTCCATCATCTCTATAAAGTGTTCCCTTCATGCTACAAGTGTTCCTCCTCCATGCTATGTAATGTGTTTCCATCATTCTGTTAAGTGTTCCCTCCATGCTACAAGTGTTCCCTCTATGCTGAATTTGTTTCTATCATACTGTAAGTGTTCCCTCTATGCTGTTATGTGTTTTCCATCATACTGTAAGTGTTCCCTCCATGCTACAAGTGTTCCCTCTATGCTGAATGTGTTTCTATCATACTGTAAGTGTTCCCTCCAATGCTGTATGTGTTTCCATCATACTGTAAGTGTTTGTGTGTTCCCTCTATGCTGAATGTGTTTTCTATCATACTGTAAGTGTTCCCTCCATGCTACAAGTGTTCCCTCTATGCTGAATGTGTTTCCATCATATCTGTAAGTGTTCCCTTCATGCTACAAGTGTTCCCTCCATGCTGAATGTGTTTCTATCATACTGTAAGTGTTCCCTCCATGCTGTATGTGTTTCCATCATACTGTAAGTGTTCCCTCTGCAATTAGTGTTCCTCTCCATGCTGTAAATGTTCCCGCTATGATGTAAGTGTTCCCCCTGCATAAGTGTTCCTCAATGATGTAATTGTTCCCTCCTTTGTAAGTATTCCTTCTGTTCCCTGTGTATTTAGCTTAGGAAGGTTCAATTGGTCCCATAAAAACACTTTACCCCTCAATTGATTGTGCATAGAATCTAGGTATCAGAAGAAATCCTTTTTCATAACTGTGTTGAAGAAAAGATTAAAATTTTAAACATAACTCTCCAATGCTAAGTTTGTCATATTTAACTCTCAAGTCACTTCATTTAATCCTATATAAAGTCAATGCTTTAAACTTACATGAAAAGGTCTATGTAAATGATGCATTGATTGCATTTATGTAGTCTTAACAAAGTAATGTTTGTCATCTTATAAGACATTAACCTGAACTATCTTTCACTTAAGTATTTAATTAAACATAAAATAGTCACATCAATGAATTGTGACCCACCTCCTAATTGTTTTCTAGCTCATGAAATTGACATCATTACATACAAATTATTATTTTGATTGGGACATAGATTTTTTATAGCCAGGTAAAAATGTCAGGTGAGAGGCAGGTGTTACAACATCAATACCTTTATATATTGATAGATTGTCAAGGTAAGCATATCATACATTGATTTTGTAATTTTTTTAATAATTATCAACAAAGGTTATTTTTAAACAGAAATATTTGGTGATTGAAATTAAATTAAAAAAATATTGTCTGTTGTTCAAAGACTATTTGACTATTGACTATTTCATACAAGATACACGTATAAACCAGCTGTATCCACTTTTTGAGTATCACCTAAAATTGTCATACTAATTTAAAAGAAATTCTCACAACATAATGCATATAGGCCACACTTAAAAATATTTTGGTTTGCCCAAACCCTACCCAAAGGTTGAGACAGTGGGTAGGAAGGTAGGTAGGCATTTTTTTTTTTTTCAAAAAAGAAATTGAAGTATCAATGTTTATTAGTCTTCATGTCCTATTTGATTAAAAAAAAACTTCTTCAAATCAGGACAATAAAAGAATTTGAGTAGGCAGCGTTTTTTCTGGGTAGGTAGTGTTTGGGCAAACAAACCTATTATTTATTATGGCCTAAAAATGTAAATGTATCCCTATACACTGGCTACTGATAGGTATTGATTGTTGCACAATCAGTTATTTACTGGTATATGTATATAACATCACACATCAGGAAATTAGTTGTCAGCTTATAGTGTTAAACAAATGCTATACACAGTACAGTTAACTGGATTCCTTCTTTAAGATTATTCCATTGCAGATTGCTTATTAGTTAAAAGTAATATCAATTGTACACTTTGGGGTTACTGTTATTTCATCTTTACTAAAGTCACAAGTAATCAGCTGGCCAAAATGACTACCAATATGTGACACTTAGAATGATTTTATATCTATTATGGTGTTTTTATTGTTATTATTCAATGATGTTAAAGTATGTTACTTTCATTTTATTGAACATTTAAATAGTAAAAGAAATAATTTATTTTACAGAAGTCAAAATTGATTTTAAATTCACTTAAGCATATAGGATTTGGGTTTGTAGCACATCATTCTACGGGTCTTTCAAAGGGGTAAGTCAATGAAATTATTTAAAGTTTTAACTTAGTTTGGTCCAAAATCAATTTCTTTTTCTGGATTGTGACAGGACACAATGTCAATTTATCAAAAGAAGAAAAGGAGTAATTCACAATTAAATAGTTAGCAGTCCAGAAGTAGGTAGTGTCCAATTATAGCTCCTGCTTTTTCAAATCATTATAAAAACAATATCCCCCCCCCCCCCCCCCCCCCCGGAAAAGGTTCTAAAGAAAACCATAACAAGCCAAAGAACTTTTTATATTTTTTGATGTTTGCAAGTATCAATATATATATTTAAAAAAACTTCATGGAGTTTCAGTCTTGTATATAAACCATGGGGCAATGAGGTCATATTCAGGTGGCAATTTATAATAATGTATTAATTTCAGGTTAAGAACATTTTACGATAAATGTACATGTATAACTTGACAAATTCTTGATTTCATACATTAAAGAACAAATACCTTCTGGATATCATGATTTATTGAAACATTTCATCAATTTATATTTTTCCTCTGGGCTGGTCAAAAGTGTAAAGTTTATGTTAGAAGACACAGATTTTAATAGTTTTTATTTGTCAAAAACATTAAATAAGAGCATATAAATCAAAAACAAAATAAGGAATTAGAAGTAATGTAACCAAATGTATCCAACAGGATGCATGTTAACCTTTTAACTGGTACTTCTATCATTAATTAGATATATACCTAGTTCAGGTGACAATCACTTTGATCTTACAGGTACAGTTAGTATTTTACCTTAACACTAGATTGAACTGACCTCATATTACATATAGTAAAACATCTATTAAATGTTGTAAATAACCTCACTTGATTAAATACTTGTGTTCGTTCGTTGTTTGTAAACATCTACATATTCTATCTTATTTAAATTATAAATTATATAACCATTAACATAAATGAATAAGATCGTACTTTGTTATCCAGAGGTATAAAAGTTTATGTGGCATACTACAAAGAGATTTATATTTGATTTAGTAAAAAATCTCATTTTAATACTTTGAAAAAATAGTCCTTGTAGGGATCCTGTACTGTAGTCCTTTCATCTTGACCACACACATGACTTTCAATCTCATCCTGTATTTATATATGTTTCATACTTTCGTGTTATTAAAGTAAGATAAAATATAAACAATTAAATTTCCTTTTCATGTATAGTCAGGACTAAGAAAATTTATTAACAAACAGATGAGTTCAGTAAATTAGGTTGTCACTGGGATGCTGGTGGGACTATTTGGATTGGAACTAACAATAAATATGGTATGTTACATTGCTTAATAAGGGGAAAAGTTTTGACTCAAAACTGGCCATCTATAGACCCTGTAAAGAGGAATTGTTGTAAGAGTTTTTTCACACTGATTATGACACTGTCCAAACCTAGGGCATTAGAGTTTAACATTCCATTTGGACGTCTGTGTATTTTAGTACTGCTACATGTGAAGTATGTTGAAGAAACCTTATTTTTATAATCTAGCAGCATTAATGGGTTGTACTGTTTGTAACTTTTACATTATTTTTGAATCTATACACATTATAATTTCTGCTACGAGTAAACAGTATCCCTATAAACACCCCCTGTTTAGATTGTCAGGATTAATAATCTATTACATGTATGTATACAACAAAATTAGAACTTGATCTTTATCCGTTTGATCGCCTGATAATGCCCCATGCTTATCCATTATAGAAGATCCATAATATGGCAGAACTTTCCAATTATACACCAATTACCAATCAAAATTAATAGATATGAGTATGACTAACTACCAATACACATCTTTTGTAATGGTTTGTTATGATTAACTCATGTATTAAATGATGGAGATCATGCCTCACTTCTGGTAAGGATTCTTTATAGTTATAAGAAAGATAAAAATGAAAAATATCTTGAGATGAGGGATGAGACATATTTCCTAAGTTATGATTTATGACTGTATGCACGAAATGAAAAAGACAAATGTTTGGTGCTGTATGCTTGACTTTCGATCTCTTGTACGGATTGGTTTTCTATTATGTCTTATTGAAATATGTGATAAAAAAATCTACCATATGAACTGGTTCTTTTCCTTAGAAGTTAGAGTGCATACCTTTACATTTAGAGAAGAAGAATTAGTTCATGTTCCACTTCAAACTTTGTCTAGTTTTGTACCCCTACCCACTACCCCAGATATTTTAAACAGTTATTTAAATTATATTGGATTGAGAGGGTATCACTGCATTGTTGCACTTATTTTGTATAAGAAACACTCTTGAGGGTGTTAACCAAATGGGGTGTATCGTTTTAACATTTTAACACCCTGAAATGATGCATGGTTAATGGCTTTTACTGATTAAAAGAAGGGGGTATTTCAGCAAATTATCATGATTTCAAGGTAAAAATTGATAAATTCTGGATAACCAATTACATTTAATAGCATCATGCATGTTGTGAGTACGTTTATTCCACAATATATAGATAAGTGTGATTGCTAATGAAACAACTCTCTACAAGACACCAAATGATAAAGAAGTTATTAAATATAGGTCACTGTACAGCCTTCAATAATGAGCAAGCCCATACCACATAGTCCGATATTAAAGGCTATATGTAAGTATGTTTATTCCACAATATACAGATAAGAAGATTTGGTATGATTGCCAATGGAACAACTCTCTACAAGACACCAAATGATATAGATGTTATTAAATATAGGTCACTGTACAGCCTTCAATAATGAGCAAGCCCATACCACATAGTCAGATATTAAAGGCTATATGTAAGTATGTTTATTCCACAATATACAGATAAGAAGATTTGGTATGATTGCCAATGGAACAACTCTCTACAAGACACCAAATGATATAGATGTTATTAAATATAGGTCACTGTACAGCCTTCACCAATAAGCAAGCCCATACCACATAGTCAGATATTAAAGACTATATGTAAGTTTATTGTACCGCGGCTAAATTATCACGTTGTGATTGTTTAACGCCGTCATGTGGTGACCCCCTATGAGACCGTAGGGGTTAGTAAATTTCATGGGGGTTCGTGACGCGGTAATGGTGACGTCATCTATTAATGTTGTTGTGTTTCTTTGATTATTTTTCAACAAAACGCAGCAGAAAAAGTCTAGCGTATGATAAATTCGTTATAACGGTTAACTACTGACCCCCTACGGATCCATAGAAGGTGAATAAAATCCATAGGGGATTCGGCCTCCGGCCTCACCCCCTATGGATTTTACTAACCCTCTAAGGATCCGTAGGGGGTCAGTAGCGAACCATATAACTTATAATGTTTATTCCACAATATACAGATAAGAAGATTTGGTATGATTGCTAATGAAACAACTCCCTACAAGACACCAAATTATATAGATGTTAATAACTATAGGTCACTTTATGGCCTTCAACATTGAGCAAAGTCCATATCCCATATTCAGCTATAGAAAGCTCAAGTTAGTATATTTGTTCAAAATATCAAAGAAGATGCAGTATGATTGCCAATGAGATAACTCTCCACAAGAGACCTAGTGACACAGAAATTAACAACTATATGCTCTGCATAGTCTTCAACAATGAGCAAAATCCATACCGCATAGTCACCTAAAAAGGCTATATATGTTAGTACATTAATTTTGAATAACAAAGAAGAAGATGTGGTATGATTGCCAATGAGATAATTTCCACAAGAGACCTAGTGGAACAGAAATTAACAACTATAGGTTTTGCACAGCCTTCAACAATGAGTATGATTGCCAATGAGATAACTATCCACCAGAGACCAAATCATGTAGAAGTTAATTGTAATTTTTTCCCTTGAACCATGTCATCTCATTTTGAAAAATCATCTCTTACATTTATTGAATATAAACAGAAGAGTAATCATTTTCAGTAATATTACAATTGATTCGAGTGATTATTTGTTTAGCTGTCTATACTTTATGAACTGACGGAAGATTGAGATAAAATCTATTTTGGTCCATAACTCTATTAGGAAATAATATATTAAAACAGGAAATATTAAGTAGAGGGGGTCAGTACTTTTATATGATGGTACTTATATAAACTAATTACACAATGGAATGAAAGGTATGTTTATGTATTAAAACAGGAACAAAAAATGAAATTACATTGTTATTTTTGACATTTATGGTAATATTTGATCCAAAAAAAATTGTTTACTTAAAAATCGTTTTAAATTATTTAAACAATATACACTTAGTCTAATGGAGGTACAAAAAAGTCATGTTGCGCTACATTATGCTGTGTAAGTTTTATTTTCATGCTTGTTATTCCTCACCCAATTAGTCATTTTCTATTAAGTTTTGATATAATTGTAAATATAGCTAAAATTTTATTTGATTGTTTTTAGTACCATAAGCTCTTTAAATAATAAACCATGTGATAGAATTTATTTCATTACATCTTTCAAGTTTACAGGGTTTTTTTATGTTGCTAAATTAGGAATGGTACATTTACTTTCAAATGATTTTATAGTCTTTTCATTAGATCAGCAAAAGAGAACATAATTACTAGATATATACAATTGCCATTTTAGTGTCTGTATATCTAAAAAAGCAGAAAATTTGTAAGATATGACCTGACCTTCCAAGGTTTATTGATTATGTAATTGATTTGATCAGATGTGAAATTTTCTCATAAAGGGAGTTTTTTCTTCAAAGAAGACTAGACATGTCACATATATCTCTTCATTAAGTTTATCTCATACTTTGGTGAATATATATATATATATAAGAAAGTCTTAATTGAAAACAACATTCAAATCTATGATTGCGTGGATGAAAACCGCATTTTTTAATCATGTGCATGCAAAACAAGTTTCTTGGTATATATGTATATATCGTAAAAATGTTTACTGTTGTTTCTTCTTCTTCAGAAAATGAAAGTCATGATTAGGAATGGCCACCTTATGGCATGATAACTGGATTTAATTATGGATAGTACATTGTGGCTTGTTATAATACCAAGGAATTCTTACAATGACGTGAAAATGTTCTTTAGGAATTTACAAATTAAAACCTCGCAATAAGTGAAAATGGCAGTTAATGCAACCGAAAGTGACACAAATTCATTAACTAGTACACAAACTGTGTTCCATGGAGATGTTATCAGTTCGACAGCCTCATTTTCATCTGAGATGTCATCATCACAGCATTCTTCAACAGAATTACTTTCAAGGTCATCAGCATTACTTTCAGGGTCGTCAGCGACACTACATAATGATGTCCCATCCATGACTATTCTACAAGATTCATTAGCATCAAGTCATAGTGCCTTCTCCACCGTTCATCATGACAGTTCACAATCAGTATCATCAACATCCCAACCACTATCAACCTCAGCTACACCACCTCTGAACTCTGTTGGAGGATCATATGAAACGTCAAACTACAAAATTTCTAGTCATTCATCAAGCCCAGTGAAATCAAATGGAATAGATTCAGTGCAATTGACATCAAACATTTCCCCGTCATCATCAGTTGTTAATCCTAGTTCTTCATATATCCCCCCACTCTTGCCACTAACCACTGCTGCCACTAATGGAAGTGTATCAGCCACCCCATGTAAGTATAACTATAGTTGTTAATCCTAGTTCTTCATATATCCCCCCACTCTTGCCAATAACCACTGCCGCCACCAATGGTAGTGTATCAGCCACTCCATGTAAGTATTACAAGAGTAATTGCTTAAACTCAAAAATCTGTTTTCACCCTCCAATACATTGAAGAGAGGGGAAAAGAGCTATGATGGGTGTCTTTCCATCCATCTAACTGCATGACCTAGTAAATAAAAGTCATTAAAGATATCAGGCTCAAAATTTTGTGTGTCAGAGGTGCATTTCATCTACAAAAGTCTCATCAGTCATTTTTGTCAGTAAAGCTCGAATCAAAAAAGTTTAAGGGCAATATCAAAAAGTTGAATGGAAATGAGTCCCAAAAGTTTAGAATGTGAAAGTTTGTTTTATATCTGACAGTTCTTGATGTATTTATTTTATAGTATAATATGAACAAATCTTGATTCAGTAATGACTTTCACCTTTGCTTTTCTGAACAGATGTTGATAAAATTTACATCAAAGGTTTATAGCAACAATAGTTAGATCAAGTTCAAAATTCAGTAGTTGGATTAAAATTTTTCTTTGGAATGTATGATCATTGTAATTTTTAACAGATTTTGATAAGAATCATAAAAAGACTTATTTTAAAAGTGTCTCGATCAAGTTTGAAAACCAAATTCAATTGAATGTAAGCCCCTTTGAAATTCTAACTATTTGAAAAATATTTGCCTCATTCTTACAGTTCTAAATAGATTTTAATAAAATTATTATGAAAAGTCTCAATCAATTGAATTGAAAATGGTTTGAGAGTTATCACAAATAGAAATAGAACTAATAAATGTGATAAATTATGTTTGAAGCAATCTTTAAATTTTTGGATTTTGCTATTCTTTATAGGTAGATAAAAGAAGATGTGGTATGAGTGCCAATGAGATAGATCTCCATCCAAGTCACAAATTATAAAAGTAAACCATTATAGGTCAAAGTACGATCTTCAACACAGAGTCTTGGCTCACACCTAACAGCAAGCTATAAAGGGCCCCAAAAAGTGTCCCTTTAGGTCATGAAGCATAACATTTAAACATGAAAAAAATATAATAGCAATACAGATATTGTATAATTCATACCCAGTCATGTTCAATGAACATTGTATTTATCAGAATTAAATATTGTCACTACATTCATTAATGGAGAAAAGTTACAAATTTCTTGTATTCTGAATACATGTGATTCTTCCGGGGGAGTCAAAATCTCCCGCTTTTTAGACCCTCTTCCGTCCCTCCCGTTAAAATTTGAAATCTTCCGCTTTTTGAAAATGTCAACCTTGTAAAATTGAATAATTCATATGAAAATTACTGCAAAGTTTGTATTAAATTAAATTCGTATTATTTGCAGCATCTTTAACAGACAACTTGACATTAATCCTTGGAATGTCTTTATGTGGAGTTGGGTTACTCATTCTTTTAATCATAGTTTTGTTTGTCTGTTGCAAGAAAAGATCAAGCACAAAGGTAAATATTCAATTGGAATACAATTGTGTAGTATAATAAATGTATGTAGAAATGACACTTTGATAAGCTAAAATATGGTACAACTGTGCATTGAAATAATTATCAAGAGTAGAAATTTTGTAAGTTAAGGAGCCACCCATATATGGAATTTTTGTATATTCCATGCATTCTCAAAGAGTATTGAACATAAACCCTTTTATGCGGAATAGTTAATTAGTAAATAAATTGGTTTGGTTTTGGTCACAAATTCTAGGTGTTACTATGAAACATAACATGCATAAATTTTAACAGATTATGTTAACCACAGCCGAAACTGCTGTAGTCTATATGTATTTTTGGTTCCTAGGACAGAAATATTTCAACAAACTCCTGGTACATAGTACCAAATACAGTTATCACATTTTGTCTTTAAAATGTTATACACTGATTGATTGATTTTATGAATCAAAGAATAACTTTGTAAACAATATGTTCAACTTATAGAAAGATAACTTTACTGCATATTAATATATAAGTTTTCCTCTATGTTCAAGAAAGCAAAAAATACCTTTCTCTTTTCAACTCTTGCAAGAAATAACCCTATCCTCCCCCCCCCCCCCCCCCCCCCCCCCCAACATAAAAAAATATTGGTTCACTATTTGAGTCAAAAGTAAAAGCACACTTCACATTGCTTTACATCAAAGCCAGATGTATTTTCTGATAAATAGAATTATTTCATATCAACAGACACCCCAAAAAAAACGCACTAGTTAAACTTTGTTGCATAAAAGACATACTGTGCAGTGTGCATGATATATTTTAATTAGGTTATCACATAAGTATGACATAAACTGTAATTGTAAAATTGGATACTTTAAACAAGGAAGATAACTATCTTAAAAGCGTGACCTTATTAACTTTCATTTACAACATATTTCAGCAACAAACCGTAGAAACCGTACAGATAGGAGACCTTTGGGCCAGTAACAGAGGAGATATATCTTATGCACCAACATTTGACTCAGTACTAGATACAGTATCAGAATCACCAAAGGTTCAGACCAAAACCAGTAAAGGTATAACTCTAAATATTGACATTTGTTTGATATTTCCAGTATAAGGCATATGTTTAAATATGGTTGACCAAAGCCTGTGGATATTTGCTTTCATGAATATCAATGAATACGGATATGGTTAAAAAAAATAGTTTGAATATTTCATTTGATTTTTCAAAATTGAAGAGAAAAGGGAAGTAACTTTCTGTTTTTTAAATTAACAAAGTTCATACATGTACAATCAATCTTTAAAATCCATATTTTTTAAATTGAACGAAATACAAAGGCATTTATGAATCCAATAATTATTTTCAGTGATGGTTAAATGTCTGTACTGTAAAAAAAAAATCACTTAGGGAAACAATATACTAAAAAGAGTAACTTTATCTATTTAGGAGTCATATTACAGTATTGATCAGTATAATTGTCTGGTCTTTTTTTGTACTTGGTACTCTTAAACAATTAATTGAGAGCACAACATTTTTAAGTTGTTTTTACTTCAGGTTGGTCTGGAAAAAAGAAGTATAGAATAGGTATAAAAATATGTTGTTGTTGAATTTGTTATTTTTTTCAGATGCTATTTATTCTGCTTTAATTTTTAGTGTCACATTTATTTATTTTATTTGCATTAATTATTATACTTTTTATTATTTTCTATCAGTCAAATTGACATGTTATTCAGGTCAATCGTATTAAATATACATCTAATTATTTACACCCATCAAAGTGACAGGTCTTAAAAAAACATTGTTTATAGGATTAGATATGATGGAAATATTGGTGAAATTGATAAACATGTCATATAATGTACAGTTGAACCTGCTAAAAAGGTCACCTCGTTTAAGGAAAAACCTGTCTTCTAGGGTCATTGTCTTTTTATACGACCGCAAAAATTTTAATTTTTTGGTCGTATATTGCTATCACGTTGGCGTCGTCGTCGTCGTCGTCGTCCGAATACTTTTAGTTTTCGCACTCTAACTTTAGTAAAAGTGAATAGAAATCAATGAAATTTTAACACAAGGTGTATGACCACAAAAGGAAGGTTGGGATTGATTTTGGGAGTTTTGGTCCCAACATTTTAGGAATTAGGGGCCAAAAAGGGCCCAAATAAGCATTTTCTTGGTTTTCGCACTATAACTTTAGTTTAAGTGAATAGAAATCTATGAAATTTTAACACAAGGTTTATGACCACAAAAGGAAGGTTGGGATTGATTTTGGGAGTTTTGGTTCCAACAGTTTAGGAATTAAGGGCCAAAAAAGGGCCCAAAAAAGCATTATTCTTGGTTTTCACACAATAACTTTAGTATAAGTAAATAGAAATCAATGAAATTTTAACACAAGGTTTATGACCACAAAAGGAAGGTTGGGATTGATTTTTGGAGTTGAGGTCACAACAGTTTATGAATTAGGGGCCAAAAAGGGGCCCAAATAAGTATTATTTTTGGTTTTCGCACCATAACTTTAGTATAAGTAAATAGAAATCTATGAAATTTAAACACAAGGTTTATGACCATAAAAGGAAGGTTGGGTTTGATTTTGGGAGTTTTGGTCCTAACAGTTTAGGAATAAGGGGCCCAAAGGGTCCAAAATTGAACTTTGTGTGATTTCATCAAAAATTGAATAATTGGGGTTCTTTGATATGCCGAATCTAACTATGTATGTAGATTCTTAATTTTTGGTCCCGTTTTCAAATTGGTCTACATTAAGGTCCAAAGGGTCCAAAATTAAACTTAGTTTGATTTTAACAAAAATTGAATCCTTGGGGTTCTTTGATATGCTGAATTTAAAAATGTACTTAGATTTTTAATTATTGGCCTAGTTTTCAAGTTGGTCCAAATGGGGGTCCAAAATTAAACTTTGTTTGATTTCATCAAAAATTGAATAAATGGGTTCTTTGATATGCCAAATCTAACTGTGTATGTAGATTCTTAATTTTTGGTCCAGTTTTCAAATTGGTCTAAATTAAGGTCCAAAGGGTCCAAAATTAAACTAAGTTTGATTGTAACAAAAATTAAATTCTTGGGCTTATTTGATATGCTTTATCTAAATATGTACTTTGATTTTTGATTATGGGCCCAGTTTTCAAGTTGGTCCAAATCAGGATTCCATATCAAGTATTGTGCAATAGCAAGAAATTTTCAATTGCACAGTATTGCACAATAGCAAGAAATATCTAATTGCACAATATTGTGCAATAGCAATTAATTTTCAATTGGAGTTATCTTTCTTTGTATAGAATAGTAGTTGATAATATATGTTGGAAATTTGCCAGACATCACTATGATGTCATTTTCTATTTTTATTTGCCAATAACTTTATGTAAATAACTTCATTGGAAATTTGCCAATATAAAATGTTGCTGATGAAGCTTTTTTTCCTTATCTTATCTAAAATGTTTTTAGATAATGTATGTTGGACATTTGCCAGACATGACTATGATGTCATTTTCTATTTTTATTTGCCAATAACTTTATGTAAATAACTTCATTGGAAATTTGCCAATATAAAATGTTGCTGATGAAGTTTTTTTTATTGTTTTATACAATAAACAATGTATATTCACTTTTACTACCAACCAATCTTTACCATTCAGTGATAACAAGCACTTTATTTTACATTTTAATATTTTATGATGTATTTAAAAGAGTAGTTATTGTTGCAAACTCCATTAGAAATTTGAATTGATATCAGTTTTGGAAAAAGGGAAACGGGGATGTGAAAAAAAGGGGGGGTTAAAATTTTTCTCATTTCAGATTTCATAAATAAAAAGAAAATTTCTTCAAACATTTTTTGAGAGGATTAATATTCAACAGCATAGTGAATTGCTCAAAGGCAAAAAAACTTTTAAGTTCATTAGACCACATTCATTCTGTGTCAGAAACCTATGCTGTGTCAACTATTTAATTTTAGATTTAAAAAGTTTGAAGAAGAAATCTTTAATTGATTTGTAAAATCTTGACATTTGTTTTGTGTAAAAAAAAACCATGTAATGTCAAAAATTTGATCACAATCCAAATTCAGAGCTGTATCACGCTTGAATGTTTTGTCCATACTTGCCCCAACTGTTCAGGGTTTGACCTCTGCGGTCGTATAAAGCTGCGCCCTGCGGAGCACCTGGTTCCCTATGTAATAATTATTTCTATGTATTTTGAAATTGCATTTGAAGGTGATTTTTCTGTGCTCCAGAGGGGATCACAGGTTTCACTCTAGGGATAAAAAAGAAATTACATTTAACTTCTATTTGATTTGTTGAAAATTCTTTTCTACTTTAAAGTTTTCATAAATTCCTATACTTAGAGCAAAGCTCTGAGCAAAGTCTTGTTGAAACCTAATTGTAATGAACAAATTAAGATATTGGCACTTACATAACAAATACTTGTGTAATTAATCTTTTAAGGAGGGTTTATCATACTTTTATAAATTTTTTGGTGTATTTTCAATGGAAAAAAACTGATATTCTAATTTGCAAGAAAAATTCTTAATATTGCATTGAAGGTTTTAGTAGCTAAGTGAGGATAGAAAGGTTGTTCCTGTCATTTTAGGTTTTATTTGTTTTTTACAGTGACCTTGTAATAAGTAGCTCATTAATTCATTCAGTTATTTCCTTTGTTGGGTTGCTGTCTAATTGATATATACTCCACATCTCATTTTATTCATCGACAATGTTAAACATGTATTTTTATGTCATCAAACTCTATGATCATTTGAATAAAATGTATTACATAATAAACTTTTTAAATTCTAAAAATTTTTTAATTCCTTTGTCATTTTCATTCTGATATTAAAATAGCAGTTGGTAAATTTATATACACACCCAGATGAAATTAAAATAAGCACTACCAGAGACTTAGGGAAGACACAGTATGCCAAATAATTTTAGAAAATTTGCCAGAATCTATCTTTGAAATAAACGACATGGTGGTTTTAACATTATTGAAATCATTCCATTTTATGTCTGGGAAAGTAAAATCTGATCTGATTTGATAATCTAAAGTGCTTTTGTTGTTTGTGGAAATTCCTTTCACCATGTCCATTATCAAGGGAAATCATACATCTTATTTTTATCTTTTATTTAAATCAGAATTATTCATCAGATTTACTAAGACAGATATACATACTGTATCATAGAGAAAATAGATTTATAGCACATTTCCTTATCAAAAATATTTAAGTACAAATTTATTTAATTTTGCATAGTATACAAGTCAATAAAGTTTTTTTTAATGCAGAAGAACACACACAAATACTGAAGCTCAAAGATGAACAAAACAATAATTTTAACTCTAACAGGAAGTAATATTGTAATGAAGCATTTTTTGTCTTTGATTTTTGATAAAATGGGAGGAAACAGGGAAGAGGTACTAACAAATCAGAAGTGGAAGACAATTACTATGGCCAAAAGTAAAATGATATGAAGACAAACATCAGTTTATAAAAGATTACACAGAAATCCAAATACTGAAAAACAAAAATTAGGGATATATGGAGGTTTACCATATTTACCATAATTTAACATTGAGAAGAACTTTAAAGCTTTTCTCCAACAACTACATATTTAAGTCAGAGTATTTAAGTCTAATTTGACATTTTGTAAAGCAGTCACTAGAACCCAAAAATAGACCAATCGTAACCAGTTTATGAATACAATATACTTTTAGTTCATTATTAGTTTTAGTGTATTTGTACAACTTTGGTGTTTGCTTAGTTATTTTTAGGTATAATATGAAATAACATGATTAACCGGGCTCCTGCCATATTTTTTATGTACCTGTCCCAATACTAAAGGTTGTGATTAAAGTAGCCATTGGTTGCTATTTGTTATTTTTGTTTTTCAATTAAATTTTTGTCATAAATCAGGTCATTTATTTACTTTTTTATTCGATTTTACCTTTTGCCATACCTTAGTTCAAATGTGAAAGAAGTGTGAATAGAGACTTTAATCTAAATTTAATGTAATTTATATATTGTATTTCAATTTTCTTTTCTATGTGAAGTTTTTTTTTTGAGGCCCGGAGAATGTCGAGAAGACCGCGGGACCGGCAACGTATTGGATGTCACATTGTAACCAAGGTTGACGTCACAACCGCGACGTCTCCTTATCTTTTTCTAAGTAACTAGTAAACGTCAAACTACAAAGCTGTTGTGTATTTTATCAGAGTTATATTATAAGATATCGTCCCCACAGTTATAGCTTCATATTAGATATGTCTTTTGCTTCTTCGTATAAAGGATGTATAACAACCTATAGTTGATTATATTTGCATCATTTTTGTCTCTGGCGGATAGTTCTTTTTTAGTAATAATCAAGCAATATATAAAGCTATGATTTTATTTTTAGAAAAACAAAGATGATTTTTCATTATAGATTATAGGAACTGATATATAAATGAAAATTTCAACTTTATATATCAAACTGTCCATATATATATATCAAAACTCATCTATACCAACTGCCAAGACTATTTCTCTCTTTTTTATCAGTGTCAGACATGGGCTTTGCTCATTGTTGAAGGCCGTATGGTAACCTATAGTTGTTAATTTCTGTGTTGTTTCGTCTCTTGTGGAGAGTTGTCTCATTGGCAGTTATACCACTTCTTCTTTTTTAAATGCTCTCTTTTCCTAGTTCTAAGTCTGGAGTTGCTGGTACTTCTATCACATGACATGCACTGGTGTAATTCCTTTTCCTGCTAATGTTTATAATCTGTCCAAATTGAAACCTTAGGGAATATGTGCAAGGGAATATTTAAACTAATGATTTACTTCCTAAGGAAAGAGTTCACCATTGGAGAAGAATCACTCTCTCTATCCCTCTGATTCAGGTTTAGATAGTATCATTAGTATAATAATAACAGACCCCCATGACTCACTGATTTGAAAGCACCTGTATTACTAGATCATCATTACAAATTGAATAGCAGAAAATTTTCAGGAAAGCAATGTTCATATGTCAGCTTTGAGAATATTGCGTTTTATGTTAAATTAATGAAAACCAGTTATCTTTGAACAATTTACTGCCTGCTAATTGTAAGAAAGTATGTTACAGAGAAATATTTACAATTTATCATCTTTACATGTGTTTAGCAAGATTATGATTTGATTGAACATAAGGCTGTTCTTCATACTATGTGATCATAGCTGACTCAAGTAATTGTCAAATATTCTTCTTCGATTTATTGTAAACAGTTGCTACGGATAATAGCACTAATCAAATCTTTTAACATACTTTTTAATCATTTAATCTGCTGATGACAAGGGTTAAGAATTAAGCAGTGGAAGTAACATATATAAATATATATATGTTTCACATTAAAAAAAAGGGGCAGGTTTAAGTCTAATTTTCATCAAGTTTAAATTTGTTATTCCTCTTACATGTAACTCTAAAATTACTTTCTGACAAAAGATAAAAATTCTTAATAGATAATTGCTGGTTATCTTTAATGTGTAAGTAAATGTTGATTTCATTTGTGTATTGATTAGGAGGTATGCTTACACTTTATAAACAAAGTTCTCTCACAAGTGTAATTTCATGTTTTCCATGTTTTTGATTTGATCACTAGAAACACTTGACAACTTTTAACAAAGGGTATTGCAAAACACATATTGTGATGCCTTTGATGTAATATAAGAAGTTTTTTCAGAGTATTTTTTGTAATCTGATCTCAATCCAGGATGAAATCTACTTCTTAAATTATTACATCTTAAGGAAGTTCTTTTTTCCAGATATACAGTGATTATTATATACATCTAAAAAAAATGATTCCCAGAGCTTTTTGTCTTGCAGCTTTTTACATTTGACAAACATTTGGTTTTATTAAGCTGCTTTTATGACTTTTGTTTCAAACCATTATTTTCTGTTCATTTTTAGCAATATTTAAAAACTTGTTAATGCCTTAGGTGTGACAATATATTATACTAATTATTTTCTTTAATGTGTGATGTCCATGACCCAGGGCCTGATACCATAGATAGATAATGAATATACAATATTTTGTAACTGTTGTCCATAATGATTTACATCACTGATTTAATTTTTTAACTTGCAGGTGAACTTCTTTTTAATTTTTGTTTCTAGATTCTTTGGTCTGTTATAAGGTTTTACAAAAAGTTTTCCAATTCTAATTACCAGTAGATATTTTGAATTTTACAGTTTAAGGGTAAAGGTCACTGGACCATATGCCATATGCTTCTTATGTTTGATTGTTTGATACAAAATGAACTGAGGGCATTGACATTGAATGAGCTACATTGAACTACTGGTAGTGAACTATTTTCTGAAAACAACAAAACATAAAGAAGAAGGTCTTTAATAGGCATTGCAACTTAAAAAATAAAAAAATTTTCATTCTTTTCCAACTATAATAAATTAGTTGATGTAAAAATAATGGCACATGTATTTATTCTTTATAGAGAATACAAAATAATTGTCAATCCAATAGTCATCACAGTTTGTAAAATTTGATTTCAGATGTACTATACCATGTACTGTACCCATACACAGCCCAGGAAGACAGCCAACTTAATCTTGACCTTGGTGATGTTGTGACCTTGATAGAAAAGAGAGGAAATGGGTGGTGGAAGGGCAGGATAAAGGATAAAGAAGGCTGGTTCCCTGGAAGCTATGTGGAGGAAACTGATATAGGCAAAGGTTAGGTGTCTAGGGTTGTTATGTCTCACTTTCAAGTCTCCAAAAGCAAGACAAGGGGAGGCAATCCAACAGTTTCAGTGATATAACAATAAAAAGATGTTATGTTTTCCTACTAAAAAAAATGTCTTATGCATAGCAGCAGATATGAATTAATGATCTCTGGTCACAGTTTACATCTGTCATTCATAAAACAAATCATCTGTAGGAAAACCATTTAGCTTTGAACCAAATGATTATAGGGAAGATATTAGTGTACTAAGTCATTACCAGTAAGTTCAGGGTTGATTATCTCTAATGGCATACTGTGGTGAGCAATCCAGATATTCAATTATTGTTATAGTAATAATTTGATATTGATAGAGGGCAGCACAGACCATAATCTTAAGTGGCCGTGGTAATTGAAATGAATATAACACTTGAATTTAATACTATATATTAACCATTAACCTCTGAATAGGAAAAGTCAGCAGTAAACAACAGTAAAAACAAGACATGTGATAATAAGATGAGAATTATTGTAATAAATAACTCCCTTGATTTTTTTTGTGAATTTACACAAAATTTCATTGTTAGTAAATATAAAACAACATCATCTTCTTTTGTAAAGTAAACATTTGTGGTTAAAATTTCTGTGGGTCAAGCAAGACATGATAGCTACAACCCCCAATAAGGGACAGAAGTGTAGACCAACTCTGTAAGAGCAGCTTAAAGGAAGATTTTATATCTTGAATCTTACTTTATTTTGCCTGAAAAAACTCTCTCTGATGACAGTATACTTTTTGTCATTCAAGAATAATTAAAAAATATAAATGAATGGGGTGTACTCAATCAAGCTTATTGTCTGTATTTATTATTAGAATGGTGAAGAAATGTTTATATTTACAGTGTACACATCTAACCTCCATTTACCTAATGGACACTCTCCTGTCAGTTCCTTCCTAAAGAATCAGGATCTAACACCAAAGCTAGCCAAATCTTCCCTGAACAGAAACAGTGCACCAGTCTTCTCATACGATAAAAAGGTAACATAAATGGAACTTTATGATCTAATATTTTTTTGGCCCACCTGGCCAGAAGTGCTATGTACTGTGGATTTATTATTATTTGTTGGATACAAAGGAGAAGGTTCACGAAGGGTTAAAATTGGCCCTGAATTTTTTAAGTTTTTTAAATCGGCCAAAAAATTTTAAATTTCACATAGAAATACTTGTGATAATGCTAGTAAGACAAAAAAATTTTTTTGGCACTTTCCTTTATAATTTATGGAGCTATGACCCCTTAAATAAACATAATTTGTATTAAAAGGTTAATTTGGGTACTTTTTTCCCATAATTTTAATTGTTTTTGGCATAATTAACTTTGGCCGCCATCTACGATCCAAAATGTTTTTATATTGATGAAATCTATATCAAAATTGGAACCTTTTGGTTACAACACATTTTGGATCGTAGGTGGCGGCCAATGTGTTTCTAAAGCTTTTAGGTCTGAAAAATGCACAAAATCATCAAAATTTTGACAAAATGTCTAAAATGGGCATACTTTTGAGAATATTTTGTACTCTCATGAAAAGAATTGATATATTAAGCATTAAGACTTTTGAAATAGACCCATTTAAAAACCAAATTGAGACTTTTTTGGTGTTATATGATAGAGTTGATATTTTAGGCCATTTTGTGCCATAAGTGGACCTTGTCCTTTCTTTGGATTTTGTGGGTACAGGTGAACCACAAAATTAAATGTCAAACGAATGACAAATTTTCTGTAGGTTTGTATGCAGGTTTTGGTAGAACCACAAAATTAGATATATACATTGTATCACCAAACATGCAAGTTTTCCTTAATCCACAAAAATTGGTACCCACGCTATTAAATGAATTCACAGTAAGTTATTGTCATTCTTTTGACAACCCATGGCTGTACACTTTTTGGCTTATATATTGGAAACTCTAGCAATAAGAAAAAAATACTGGTTAAAAATGGAATTTATTCTCCTGAAATGTTGATTTTAACTTTTTGTGGCTGAATTAATATCACAGAAAGTCTTATATTTTTTGATTTTTTAGGCTTTAGGGAAGGAAGTATCTATACCAAAGGTCCCAACACCTACATCATCACCATTTCAAAGTCCGCCAGCAAGTAAACCTACCTCACCAAGTCATATTCCTCATAGTTTTGGCAAGGTCATCACAGAAAATGTAGGTAAGTCAAATAGTCAACCGTCTTCAGGAAGTAATATTCCTCCTGGTCATGGCAAGGTCATCACAGAAATGCAGGTAAGTCAACTGGTCAATCTCTCACTCACCAAGTCATATTATTCTTAGTTATGACAAGGTCATCACAGAAAATCTGGGTAAGTCAAATAGTCAACCTACCTCACCAAGTCATACTTCTCATAGTTTTGGCAAGGTCATTAAGAATGTATGTAAGTCAACTAGTCAACTTCATATTCCTCATAGTTTTGGCAAGGTCTTCTCAGAAAATGTAGGTCAACTAGCAAAACTACCTCACCAAGTCATATTCATCATAGTTACAGCAAGGTCATTACAGAAAATGTAGGTAAGTCAACTAGTTAACCTACTTCACCAAGTCACATTCCTCATAGTTATGGCAAAATCATCACAGAAAATGTAGGTAAGTCAACTAGTTAACCTATCTCACCAAGTCATATTCCTCCTAGTCATGGCAAGGTCATCACAGAAAATGTAGGTAAGTCAACTAGTCGATCTATCACCCACCAAGTCATATTCTTCATAGTTATGGCAAGGTCATCACAGAAAATCTAGGTAAGTCAAATAGTCAACCTACCTCACCAAGTCATAATTCTCATAGTTTTGGCAAGGTCATTACAGAATGTATGTATGTCAACTAGTCAACTTCATATTCCTCATAGTTTTGGCAAGGTCATCACAGAAAATGTAGGTCAACTAGCAAAACTACTTCACCAAGTCATATTCATCATAGTTACAGTAAGGTCATTACAGAAAATGTAGGTAAGTCAACTAGCAAAACTACCTCACCAAGTCATATTCATCATAGTTACAGCAAGGTCATTACAGAAAATGTAGGTAAGTCAACTAGTCAAACCGTCTTCAGGAAGTAATATTCCTCCTGGTCATGGCAAGGTCATCACAGAAATGCAGTTAAGTCAACTGGTCAATCTCTCACTCACCAAGTCATATTCTTCTTAGTTATGACAAGGTCATCACAAAAAATCTGGGTAAGTCAAATAGTCAACCTACCTCACCAAGTCATACTTCTCATAGTTTTGGCAAGGTCATCAAGAATGTATGTAAGTCAACTAGTCAGCTTCATATTCCTCATAGTTTTGGCAAGGTCTTCTCAGAAAATGTAGGTCAACTAGCAAAACTACCTCACCAAGTCATATTCATCATAGTTACAGCAAGGTCATTACAGACAATGTAGGTAAGTCAACTAGTTAACCTACTTCACCAAGTCACATTCCTCATAGTTATGGCAAAATCATCACAGAAAATGTAGGTGAGTCAACTAGTTAACCTACTTCACCAAGTCACATTCCTCATAGTTATGGCAAGATCATCACAGAAAATGTAGGTAAGTCAACTAGTTAACCTATCTCACCAAGTCATATTCCTCCTAGTCATGGCAAGGTCATCACAGAAATCTAGGTAAGTCAACTAGTCAATCTATCACCCACCAAGTCATATTCTTCATAGTTATGACAAGGTCATCACAGAAAATCTAGGTAAGTCAAATAGTCAACCTACCTCACCAAGTCATAATTCTCATAGTTTTGGCAAGGTCATTACAGAATGTATGTATGTCAACTAGTCAACTTCATATTCCTCATAGTTTTGGCAAAGTCATCACAGAAAATGTAGGTCAACTAGCAAAACTACCTCACCAAGTCATATTCATCATAGTTACAGCAAGGTCATTACAGAAAATGTAGGTAAGTCAACTAGTTAACCTACTTCACCAAGTCACATTCCTCATAGTTATGGCAAGATCATCACAGAAAATGTAGGTAAGTCAACTAGTTAACCTACCTCACCAAGTCATATTCCTCCTAGTCATGGCAAGGTCATCGCAGAAATCTAGGTAAGTCAACTAGTCAATCTATCACCCACCAAGTCATTTTCTTCATAGTTATGACAAGGTCATCACAGAAAATCTAGGTAAGTCAAATAGTCAACCTACCTCATCAAGTCATAATTCTCATAGTTTTGGCAAGGTCATTACAGAATGTATGTATGTCAACTAGTCAACTTCATATTCCTCATAGTTTTGGCAAGGTCATCACAGAAAATGTAGGTCAACTAGCAAAACTACCTCACCAAGTCATATTCATCATAGTTACAGCAAGGTCATTACAGAAAATGTAGGTAAGTCAACTAGTTAACCTACTTCACCAAGTCACATTCCTCATAGTTATGGCAAGATCATCACAGAAAATGTAGGTAAGTCAACTAGTTAACCTACCTCACCAAGTCATATTCCTCCTAGTCATGGCAAGGTCATCACAGAAATCTAGGTAAGTCAACTAGTCAATCTATCACCCACCAAGTCATATTCTTCATAGTTATGACAAGGTCATCACAGAAAATCTAGGTAAGTCAAATAGTCAACCTACCTCACCAAGTCATAATTCTCATAGTTTTGGCAAGGTCATTACAGAATGTATGTATGTCAACTAGTCAACTTCATATTCCTCATAGTTTTGGCAAGGTCATCACAGAAAATGTGGGTAAGTCAACTAGTCAACTGTCCTCAGGAAGTAATATTCCTCCTGGTCATGGCAAGGTCATCACAGAAATGCAGGTAAGTCAACTAGTCAATCTATCACTCACCAAGTCATACTTCTCATAGTTTTGGCAAGGTCATCAAGAATGTATGTAAGTCAACTAGTCAACTTCATATTCCTCATAGTTTTGGCAAGGTCATTTCAGAAAATGTAGGTAAGTCAAAAGCAAACCTACTTTACCAAGTCATTTCCTGCTAGTCATTGCCAGGTCATACGGAATTGATAGGTAAGTCAACAAGTAACCATAATTAACCATACAATTTTGGTCTAATTATAGAAAGGTTATCTAAGACAAGATAAAGCACCAACAATCAATCAATCTAAGGCAAGGTTGGTGGTAAGTCAACTAGTAACCTAAAGGCAAGGTTGGTGGTAAGTCAACTAGTATCCTAACCTTACCCTATCATTTTGTTTTTAAAGTAAAAACTTAACTTTACCATATCATATTCCTCATAGTCAGCAATAGTCATCATGGAAAATGTCAACCAATACTGGTACATGTATACAAATTAAGATATGGTACGAGTCCAAATGACATGATTGCAAGCAGCTCTAAGTTAGTTTTCAGCAATGAGCAAACCCCATAGTGCATATTCATCTAGCAAACAAAATTATTTATGACAAAACAATACGAGAATAACAAATATGACAGACAGAAATCAACGACAACCACTGGTCCACAGACTCCTGACTTAAGATAGACACTTGAAGAATGAAGCTGTGTATCTTCCTTAACAATCAAAATATTCCTTGCTATGGAAAGGCCATGACAGAAAATGTCAGATGAAGAACAGCAATCAAATCATTCCTTTATTTTAATTTTTTTCAGATGTGTGTTTTCATTTTGTGTCATTAATTAATACATCATGTAAGTTCTTTTCCATTTCTCCATTAGGGTAACAAATATGAATATATTCAGGTTCATCTTACTTATATATTAAATGTGATAAAAATACTATGTATTTTGCAGGAGGAAGAAGTTTTTATGCATTATATAGCCATGAACCAAACTTCTCCAACGAACTTCAGTTAGATGTGGGGGATGTTGTTATTGGTATTGAGAGAGATATGAATGGCTGGATGAAAGGAAGGAAGAACAAATCTGAAGAAATTGGAATGTTCCCTGCTATATATGTACAAGAAATCTCACAGGTATTTAGATAAAGTACTAGGCGTAAAACTTTCACTGTACTTAGATAAAGTACTAGTCGTAAAACTTTCACTGTACTTAGATAAAGTACTAGTCGTAAATCTTTCACTTGAGTACTAGTAGTAAAGAATTTATTTAACAAAAATTAGATCAGCTGTACTGCAGGCCATGTCAATACAAGTACCACTTAATTGCCATCTTGTATATAATTGTATTGCAATACCCATTTTCGAATGCATTGATAATTTTATTACAACTGGATTCATTTATTTTCTGGGTATCAATTTTTTTAGTGAATTGAGGAAATTTTTTATTTTTGTTGATATTTGACCTCAATGGTACATTAAAAGTTAAAATTTTACACCTCATTATTAAAAACATTTAAATTTGTGGTTCACTTTTTCACATGAAATCAACAAAATTGGTATCTCACAAATGATAATCAATTCACAGGAGTAATTGGTGGGTCAATGTCCATTATTAAAAATCATATCTCTTATGAAATTGAAGAAGAAGAAAACAGTACATGCAGCATAAACAATTATTATACAAGTATTGGTTTATAGTATATAGAGATTCATACAAAAAACTTCAACAATAATCTGTAGACAATAACCCAAGATGAACCACATCCACAAGGAAACAATAAGTCATGCTATGTTCTATTTAAGTCTTAGATAGCTCTAGTATCTGACTCTGGCTATTGGATGTCAGATCTTGCCCTATAGAAAACAGTAAATTTCTGACCCAGTCTTCAAGCAGCAATTTCCTTCTACAAAACATAACTATTCTTTTATCAAGCAAATAAACATTATATCATTTGTTTTCTTGTCAGACAGATAAACCTCCCCACATTATTTGTTCCTCTTCATAGAGATAATATTTTTATCATTTGTTCCCTTGATAAACCTTCTTGTCTAGCAGATGAACCTTGTATCAGCTGTTTCCTTATTCACATTACACTTCAATCAGAGGTACACATCTTTGACACAAAAGTGAACCTTCGTCGTGTTAACCCTCACTCTAGGACTAGTTCAGAATAACCAAAATTTATTGTGAAGTTTTGTACTTTTTCCTACTGCTTTTGATTGTAGTTCATTTATATATTGTACAGAATGAAGAACCATTGGGTTATAAAGACAAACAGAGCGTATATGATCAACTACCAGTCTGTAACAATGATCTGAGTACAGCTGAATATATTGGAGTGGGTAAGGTTGTACTTTTAAGATGGATAATTAGTTTTACCATATTGTTAGGAAGATATCAGTGAAAGGAGGAATTAAAATGCTAATTGATAGGCATCATAAAATGAAATAAATATAAAAATAAGGAGATGTGGTATTATTGTCAATGAGACAACACTCCACAAGAGACCAACTGACACAGAAATTAACAAGTAAAGGGGACATGTTGTTGCCATTGGAATAATCTGTTTCTGAAAGTATGGCTATTTATGGGAAAATTTTGAGTTGTTGAAATAAGTGACTGAATATTTCTTCTAAAGTATTTGTTATACAGTACCATAGATTTATATCATTTTTAAAACCAGAAAAATTCTTTGTAAGACACTTTACACATAGATTTTGACATCATTTAAATATTTTCTTGAAAACTGGAACCTCAAACTGAAAGGTACTTGTGCCAGCTTGACATGTTCAAAGCATCTGTTTATATTCTTATTTATACTGCAATCAGCTATTTTACTATACAGATAAAGCTATACGTATAAACGTTAGCTTTATACGTCAATGACCTCAACTCACCTATAAGCCCCGCCTACTTACAACGTCACGTCACAACCATGACAACATGTAGTAACAATGGTCAAACTTTTATGAATTTAAACCTGTTATGTCTTCAAATTGGTAATTTATATACCATGTTTATCAAATGTTATTAATTAAATTCATTTTCCCTTTCTAATTCCTTAAATTGTCAATGCTTACCGCCTAGACTACGCTCATAGGGAAATACCCAAAATGGTACCCCAAGGGGGAAATTCCAAACACTTTTTTTTAATAATGTTTGTTTCATATTTTTATTATTTTTTTTATTTTTTTATCGATTTCAGTATAAAAACAATATACGTATAGTGTCTTGAAATATGAAATTTATTTGTATTCGGCACGAAACGGGAAAATGCTCGGTAGAACCTCGCATTTTCCTGTTTCTAAGCCTCATACAAATAAATTTCATATTTCAAGACACTATACATATATTGTCTAATTATACTGCAATCAGCTTTTTTACTATACAGATAAAGCTATTCGTATAAATGATAGCTTTATACGTCAATGACCTCAACTAACCTATTAGCCCCGCCTACTTACCTGAACTACTGTATTTCATCAACAATGTCACGTCACAACCATGACAATGTGTAGTAACAATTGTCAAACTTTTATAAATTTAAACTTATGTCTTCAAATTGGTAATTTACATATCATGTTTATTAAATGTTATTAATTAAGTTCATTTTCTCTTTCTAATTTCTTAAAATGTCAAAGTCTTACCGCCTGGCCTTAAGAGTTACTACGCTTACAGGGAAATACCCCATAATGATACCCCAAGAGGGAAATTCAAAACACTTTTTTTAACAATAAATTTGTTACATATTTTTTTATGTGTTTTTTTTTTTTATCGATTTCCGTATAAAGACAATATACGAAACAGGAAAATGCTCGGTACAATCTTGCATTTCCCCCTGTTTCTTAGCCTCATACAAATAAATTTCATATTTCAAGACACTATACGTATATTGTCTAAGTACATAATATAACCCAACCTATAGAAATTTTTAAATTGATATTATTCATTTAAGAAATAATTTGTAAATGATCCCTATTAAGATATTCTCTACTTAACATACTGTGTTTATATGCATAAAACTACTGAAGTTAAAATATCCAATCATTACACTAATTTATTGTAGGACATGTAGAAAAATCTATCCATTCAAAGCACTTTTTAAGTAGTTTTATTCATATGAACCCTGATGTTGATTTTATGACTAACAAAGGCAGAATTGCCAGAATATAATGTCATACCTGTCAACCTGTGACAATGAAAATGCAGGTCATGACCTGCATTGAAGAATCAAATCTCAGGTCATAACGCGTACAAACTTTTTCGAGCTGAATTTCAGTAATTATGGTACATTTTCTTATAATGTATATCAAAGATACCAAACCATCAATGCATGTTCACTTGATTAAGTCATTTTAAATCCTATTAATTATTATTTCATTGCACTTTTAAAGATTTTTATATATTTGTGTAACACAGTCTTATGTTCTTTACTTTTTGTGATCAATTTATTTTTCAAATGTAATTTTACAAGGTTTGCAACTACTGGCTATGTAGCCTTTAAACTACCATCATGCAATCCATAAGGAAATTAGACTATGATAAAATATAGTAATACAGTTAAAGGAAGTATAAATGTAAAAAATAATTTTCAACTTTTATTTTAAAATTGTATAAAGGTATAAAAATAATGAAAATTTATTTTTCAATATGGTATTTGAATTTTATATTTTCATGATTTAATCTTTTCACCCATAAAACGTAAATATAAGGAATAATTTTGAATGGTGACAAATAAGGGGAAGTAACTCTAATTGAAATATTTTTGTAAATTCTGAATAGTGCAATTAATTTACAACCTAAAGCTAAGGTAATTGGTGTTAATTAACAGTGTGTTTGACACCAAAGCTGTCAAGTGAAGCCATGCACTAAATGGGTCACTTCGTTTGACAGTTTACATAGCTAGATGAACTTCCTGTTCATGGAAGAATTACGAATTTGCCGGTATTTCAAAGGAATATTACTTATGAAAGCAATCTCAAGGCCAAGAAATACGGGTGAAATCGGGTCATTTTCGGAATTCCCGGGTTATTTCAATGACCCGGCGGGTGTCCCGGGTGATCCCTCAGAATTGTGAAAATCTCGGGTCACACCCGCAGAATCCGGGTCAGTTGACAGGTATGTAATGTTGCTTCAAATAAATACTTTGATGTAAAGTTTAGATTTGAATTAAGCATATTTAGAATGCTCTTAGTGTGATGCTATTTACTTTACAGAACATACAGCTGTCTGTCCCTATGCTGCAGAAAACGAGACGGATTTGTCATTTGACATTGGTGACACCATTATAGTATGTCAGACATTGGACAATGGATGGTGGTATGGTTGCTATGACGACCAGTTTGGATGGTTTCCTGGCTCTTATGTTGAGGTGAGGTTTCATTACGGTATTTTTAAAATATTTATTCTATATTCAAAGAATTATTGGGGTGCATTATAGGACTTTAATTTGTAGACTTTGTCATTTAGTTCTATATATACTGTAGACAATAAATATTTATTGGAATTTTCTTTTAAAATAAATAACTTAATTATATGCTGAAATTTGGAAACAAATTTTGTTCCTTAGATTACAAAAATATGTGTTTTGAATCTACAGTATAGATACAACCATTTTATATTTTTAATTGTTATGTATGAAAATTAGTTGACCTTTATTAGATGATTATTTTATATCTAAAGGTCAATGCATTTTTGCCACCATTAAGTGTTTTGTAGTATATTAAATGTTATATTAAATACCCATTGATATTAACTTGTTATACCTTGCTTCTTGTAAGTAAATTTTCTTTTTTTCATTTATGCAGTACTAACATGTGAAATGCACTAAAAATAGGATCTGACTTTCTAAACTATATCTAGTTTAATCTTTGATCCCAGATTTTCAAATTTCTAGTAAATAGGAAGAATTTATAGAAGTACAAAAAATATTTATTTCACTGAACTGATTGAATATATGAAATATTTACATAGCAAGTTTAATGTACTTGCAGTAATGCAGAGAGTGCAGTAAAGGACCTTTAAAAAATATTTTTTGGAACAGAAAAAGAAGCTAGATGGAACATGATTTAAGTTAATTTTCAAATTAATGTGTTTGTTTTATTTTTGGGAAGAGAAAGATTTATGTGTCAGATCAAAAGTATTTTTACATGAAAATTTATACATACTTTCAACTTGACCCCTTTTTAAGAAATCAATGCAATTTGTTTTAGATCAAATTCTATTTTCATTAAAAGATATAATTCCTTATATTTACAGGCTATTAGACAAGACCAGGTGATTTTGTGTTCTCAAAGTGTTTTTAGTTTTCTACCTCTACTGTAGAGGTTAATGTTCACAGTTGTGTCCCTTTGATAGGGGATGATGATCTTTTGTGTTTTAGTTAACTGCATGCTTTTTGTTGTGTACGTAATATACAATGCATATTGTTACATAATATAAAATAAGAGAATCTTTATTTCAGACTCAAAAGATTCATATATGTAATACATAAAACAAAACATTCTTTGGAAACAGGATATATTGTTAAAGTATTTTTAGTATTACTTAATTTAAGTTAAAACTTTTAGATACAACTCATTGTACCATACTCTTAAAGAATACAATAAATCACTTCTAAGAATTGTATTGAACATATGATTTGAGGATATTTTCAATTGATTTAACAAACTAAACTTTGACTTAGGCATAACTTCCCTGAAGGAAGGACATTACTTCATTTACGACAAACTTATTTCTTGCCCTACATCTATTACAATGATTTCTGCTAATCTTGAAGCTTTTAAAATAATTAATATTATTTACTGTCACTTAAAAAAAAACTTTGTGAGCAGAACAAGAACACTTTATGGCATTTTAAAATAATTTTAGGAACAAGATTAGGTGATGTGATTGTTTGCCATTTTATGATACTTTGAAAAAAATAATCTGGACTTGCCGAAATAATAGACAGTACAACATATCACTCTAACCACAAACACCTAACTCTTCAGAAAAAAACCCTACAACTTCCAAACAAAGAAAATCAGTATGATTGAAACATGCAAGTTGTTGCCAAAATACAGGTGTGCAACATATCAGCTGTTAGGTTCTCAAAAGTGAATGATTTGGAAAATCTTCAGAGAATTTTTATTGCATTTAGAAAAAACTGTTTGATAGTTATTATATTTACAATAATACCTCATCTCTCTATTCATATTATAGATCTTTGTTAATTGAATTGATAGTTCAAATGACATGCATCTAAAAGCATTTTAAATAGATTTCCAACAAGTTTGGAGCATGAATTGTGATCAATTAGGCACAATTTGTAGTGAGATTAGCATTGATGTTAGGGAACTTTATATATTGTGTCTGTATGAATTGCTCCATAGAAAATATAATAAATATGAAATGACACTTCTGAAAAAAAGCCACAGAGTAACAAATAAATGTCTTAGTGTTTAAGATTGTATATACTGGATTTCAAAAATACAGTTTTAATGAAGTTTTAAAGGAAAGATTGAAAATTTTATCAAGTATAAAAAAGAAGATGTGGTATGCTTGCCAATGAGACAACTGTCCACAAGAGACCAAAATGACACAGTCATTAACAAATATAGTCACCGTACGGCCTTCAACAATGAGCAAAGCTAATACCGCATAGTCAGCTATAAAAGACCCATTGCCCTAGGTGGGTAACATGGATGAAAACAAAAATACTAAATAGAACAATTTACTTTGATTTTGTATCACATTAACCTTAAAGTTTAATATGGTAAAATCAGAGTATCATTACATCTAATTTATATTTTCAGATGGCTGCAGATGAAATAGATGGTCCTGTTTCAAGGGAGATAACTCAGGAAGAGGAGATAACTCATGATGATATACCAGATAAGATTGTGATTCATGATGTACCTTTAGAAACTACAATTGACAAGGATATAGCCGCATTATCACCCATCAAACCACTTGGTGGTCACAGATCTGAGGATGAAATCTCACAGAAATCAACAGAGTCTCTGGATCAAAGGACAAAAGTCTCAAATGGTTTATCAAAAGATTCTCCTAACAAAAGGAGTAAACTTCCTAAGTCAGTGAGGCCATCAAGGCCTGCTCCACCTCCGCCAACTCAACATCATTCAACACCCGAATCAAAAACAAATTTAATGGAGAAATTTAATAAAACTAAGGTTAGTAATAGTGTAAGCAAAAACAACAGTCAGAATGGAAAACCAGAAGTGCCAAAAAGATATATAAAGCCAAAATTACGTAAAGTGCCTAAAACAAAAACAAAAGCTGGTAATGAATCTGAGTTATGTCGAAGAAAGGTTAGGTCACCACCACCTCCTCGGCCTGACCCACCAAAATTATTGAAAGAAAAATATATGATTCGTCAGGAAAAAGCCAACAGTGTGTATCCAGATTTAAAAGATGTTAATTCTACTCCAAATGTATCTCAAACAGATGGTGATACTAGTAATACAAAATATGCAAATGAAACAGGAAATGAATCTCACAATGATAACAATGACAGTGCTATTTTACCAGATGATACTCAAAATGTGACTAGTTTCTTAGAGAATACTGCAACAACTGACACAAGTTTAGGTAAAATATCAGGATTAACTAGTTTGTCTAGTAGTGTGCAAGGGGACAGAACTCATGATCAATCTGAACTGACAAGTGTGTCTGCAATCAACATGTCTGATATGAATGATTCTAGACAGTTAGTGAACAGACAGAATTCTATGGACAATAGTCAGTCAGATGAAATTAGTGCTTCTATTGGAAATCAAAATGTAATTTGTGAGCCTTCTGTGGAACATAGTGGTGCTATGCTGACAATTAATGGTGATATACTGGATCATCATGTTGGTAATCAAAAACCCAGTCATAAATCTGACAGTCGATTACCTTGTAAACTGCCCCAACCCAAATCACATAGCATGAGGGATGATTCACCTAAACCAACTTTAATACCAAAATCACAAAGTTTGAGATGCGATGGACCAAAGCCTCCACCAGTGGCTCCAAAACCAAATAAAAATTACGTAAACTCTCATTACGATGGGGAACCAGGCTATAGTGAGGTTGGGACCAGTTTAGTAGGTGAAGATGTAGTAGATGGCCCAGATAAAATCAGTTTTTACCAAAGGCCACTGAGTCCAATTTATAGTAAAATAGACAAAAATACATTGTGCCAAATCAAAGAACTCTATTAATTCAATAGATAGGAGTTTTAATGATCCTGAGTTGAATAATGAACAAAAATCTACAAATGAGATTATTGAAAATAAAGGAACTGAAATTGATAATCATATACAGGAAAATGGTTTGGAAAATGCTCATATAAGTGAAGACAGTGATCAAAAGATGGCTGATATTTCTGGGTCATTGCTTGTGATGCTACAGAAGAAAGTTCTGTTTCAGGTCCAAAAAATGTTTCAGAAAACAGACCATCACAAGACAATGGTCCCAAAACTTCTTCAATTCCTGGACCTGCACATTCATATCAGAGCAATATTCCAAAGAGAATGACTAGTCCTGCGGTAAAAAACAAACAATTACATGGGAATACTTCTATTCCTAAGCCAAACTTTAGTCCAACCACAAAAACTCATATTGAAAATGTTGAGGAAAGTGAAAATGAAAATAAATCAAAACCTGAAAGACCATCAAGACCTCCAAATGTTGTGAGGCATAGCAGTATGACTAGTCCCTCTCCAAGTAGACTGCCAAAAGTTGAAAAATCAAAAAGCTCTTTATCAGATTCACCAAATGTGAGTAGAAAATTTCAGAAACAAAAACCTGCCAAAGAAAGAGGTAAAATTCCTAGTGCTATCCCTAAAAGTCCCAAACAGAAAGCCCCAAATCCAATGGGCTCATCACGAACTGCTTCCAGTCCTTCAAGACTTCCACGGAAAGCTATGAACGGAGTAGTTAGTCCCAAGCCAAAGAGACCACCACCTCCAAAGACTCCTCCTACTTCACCAGTGACTGACAGTCCTAAAACTATTACCTTTAGTCCAAATTACAGCAGCATACCAGAGGGTGGTCACTTACAGATCAATGACACAGGAGACAACAGGTTGGTAGAATTATTGATTGTTACAGTTTTTCAGTGCCATACACTAGTCAACTGAATCAAGACTGTCTAGCCCACAGACAGTCTTATTTTATTCCAAACTAGCTGCAATATGTAACCAGTCTAGTATCTAGTATGCCAGGTTTTGTTGTCTAACACCAACATGAGACCAACAACTTAAGGTTTAATATTAGCTCTTTGATTTAAAATCAAAATAGTTTATTTCTCATTTTGTTCAAATCATAAAAAAAAAAAAAATGCTTCAATCTTGAGAATGGCTTGCCTGCAACATTAAAAACCTTTGTGGATAGTTGTCTCATCAGTATTCATTCCGCATGTCCTTATATTTATACTGTTAAAAGTTCAAGATACGTAATCTCAGACACCATCTCTTCTATATCTTTTCTTATTACACAGCTTGAATAAATTTTGTGATGTATTTGCAGCGAAATTTTCATTTTATAAATACCCTTTTGACATGTTGACAAACCTTAAAATCATACATTTTAGTATTTCAGAATTTCAGAATTTCTTTTCCTGTCAGAATCAACCCAAAACTTTCCTGTTTTTTTTAAGAATTTTAAATCTCATTTTACATTAAATTCAACCTGCTTTTATTATTTACAAACATAATCTCTCTATACATGTTATAACTTAGGAGCTTTTTGTAAAGAAAACTAATAATAAAAGGAGACAACTCGAATCAGTTATTTTGACTTTTAACATAAAATAATCTGAAAATTTTATTTGTTTGTACTGGTTTGCTTTATTCCCATTTATGATAAATCAGTGCATAAAAAACTTTAATTTCCAAACTGACTGTTTGTTTTATCATTGTTAATTCACTTATCTTGAAGGAAGTCATGAAATTAAACAGCTGGAAAACTAAATGCAGAAATTATTGTGAAGTTTTTATTATTGCCAAAAATGCTTCTTGGGGAGTACAGTGTCACAATAATAAAAAATCACATTGCCTTGTCTGACACATATATCTATGCAGGTCCAGAAATTGCAATTATCTCAATGTATACTTTCTGAATTATGAGTAACCTTTATCCAGTTTTATTCAAGCCAAAATTTATAAAAGGCAGAATTATTTACAGGTATAGGGCAAAATATTTATACATAACAGGGAGCTTTGATCGAAGGATTAGCAAAACTGACTGTCACATGTCAGTTTGCCTCAAATTTTTTTCAAATTTTATAGTATTTAAAAATTGTATATATACATATATGTACTAAATACAATTGCCTGGGTTTAAGAAAAAAGTCAGAATTATGAAAGAATAAAACAAAAGTGTGTAATATTTTTTTTATAAATAATTGACATGTAGTTATACAGTAGTTATAATGTTTGCTTTAACCAGTTTTTGAAAAATACTGAAACCTTTTATTATATTCCTGTGATTTTAATTTTGTTCAGTTTAGCTTTATTTTCGGTTCCCCCTTTAAATCCACTGCCAATCCATAAATAGTTTGATTCATCAAACTTCATGCTGACTGGGTATTCTATTTCTAAGCTTTTCAATGATTGGTGTAAAATTTGATAACCATCATTGTTAAGTATATGGAATGCATTGTTAGCTGAATCTAACACTATTATTTTTGCGAATTCTGTAACTACTATATCGGAAGGAAGGAATGGTCTTGGACTGAGACTTGGATGTAGGTCACTGTACCTCCATTTGATATTGCCATTCTCAGTGAGTGCTACGACTGTCCCAGCTGATTGACTGTTTCTGTCAATAACATAAATCCTACCCTGATGTGATGTTATTCGCAATGGAAATGTAAACAGTGCTTCATTTATTTGGGAATATTCAAAAGTATTACATAATTTTCCATCAGTTAGTATGGAAACCACACAACGAGAGCTATGATTCTGATAGTTTAAAATTTGCTCCTAATTCAACAAGCCCTATCCAGATGATCGAATCATTGTCCTTCTCACAGTGAATACACAGAGGTTCCATGTTCAAATGTTTGGGAAGTGGTGATATCTGAGTTTTATTGTGCCTGTTTTTCTTCACTAGTTTTATAGACTTGTCAACTCTGCATATTAGATACAAATCCCCGACGGAATTAACAGCTATATCAGCTGGTTCTAAACCTCTTACTTCATCAAAATGCTTCAGTCTGTTGGTAATTAATGTTGGTGTTAGTTTAATTTTACAAATGTCTCCTTCATAATGACAAATGAATGCTTCATCTTTTTTACCATTTCTATACTGTCTATTGCTGGTAAATTTGTCGAGAATGTTTTAATGAGTTTAATTTCTACTGTTCTTGTCATGAATAAAGAACCTGCAGCAGCTGAATGCCAGACAGGGGGCTGATTGCTATTCTCCTCTGGGTAATCCACGATAAGAAAACCTGAATCATCAGATGACATTCTTCTCATAAATTTCTTTCTACTTCTTTCTCCAATGGTAAACTTCTCCTGTAAAAATTCATCTATATTAATAGTTCTATGATACGAGTGGCTTTCAACAAAGCAATCTGCACAAATCAGAAAATTGCAATTTTGACAAAAAACTGAATATTTTTTTGTGCCATGTTTCTTGCAAGGCATTTTTCGAATTTCATTTTCCATACAATTGTTGGTGGTGATGCTATCAAAGGATAAAACAATGTGACTTGAATTTGATGGAGAATTAGAATGACAATCCTTGCACTTTTCACATAATGTAACTTTACACTCAACACAGCGGTACTTCAGATTCTTTCTTGTACAGCATTCACCACAAGATAATGACACTTGTGAATCACGTCTATTCATTGTTAAATGTTTGTAACTTCTCTGGTCTCCCTTAATAATATAAACACATTTCTTTTCTAAAATTATTAGAATGTGTGTTCAGATGAACTTTCTGTTCTCATATGGTAGAGTATTTTACATGGATAAGGAATATAAATAATTGTTTTTGAAGTGGCTACATGTTTTTCAGAAAATATTTCCTTGTGAAACACTTAGATTGACTTCTAGTTTCCTGATTGATTAAGTTATGATAAATCTTCATTTGGATGATATGGATTGTTTTAAAGTTGTTATCAAATAGTTTGCAATTGAACTGGGATTGAGCACAAAAATATCATGATATATGTGCTATGTTTTCTGGTCGGTCTGTTCGTCCGTCTGTACCATTTCAAGTTAAATTTTTTGGTCAAGGTAGTTTTTAATAATGTTGAAGTCCAATCAACTTGAAAGTTAATACACATGTTCCCTATGATATGATCTTTCTAATTAAAATGCCAAATTAGATTTTTGACCCCAATTTAATGATCCACTGAACATAGAAAATGATTGTGCCAGTGGGGCAGCTGTGAACTATGGACACATTCTTGTTCTTGTCTATTTTATTAGCATTGTGAGTAGCTATAGACATTTAATTTTCTTTGACATTAGATGATGCATAAACTCACTCCATTTATGACCCCCCCCCCACCCCCCACCCCACCCCCACCATTTATATTGCAGTCAGTTTTGTTCACAGAAACATATGTTGAAGCAGATTGTAAAAAAATCAGGTAGATGGAATCATAGATTTACAATGGACTTTATATAAATTAATGTATATATTAAGAATAGAAATACAAATAGCATGAAAGTTTTAAAATTTCTTCCAACATATAGGTTTGTCGTGGCAGGTTGGGAATCCCTAATCACACAATTCCAGATATAATACTTGAAACCATCTTCATCTTTTTTACATCATGAATGGTTATAAAAACCAGTTTGTTCATATTTCAGACAAAATGAAGGAAGTTTACTAAAAAAGGCTATCACATCTTACACTGCTCAGAATGAAGATGAATTGTCTTTCCAAGAAGGAAGTTTTATCCAGGAAATTAGTCAGGTGACTACTTTATAACTAATTATAGATTAAGTTTTAATTGTTATTAAGTTTGATTGACAGCAACCTTTATGTGGATAACAAAATGTTAGAATCATGGGTCATTGTTATACAATTCAAGTGGTTTTTTTTTCAATCTCTAGAAAAAGCAAGACATAGGGATTGCTTTTCATGCAATGACTGCAGCACTGGTGGCGTCAACAATTGTTAAGTGTTTTGCTTAAGTTAGTTTGATAGGAACTATTGTGATTTATTATAATTCACGTTAAAATGCCATATTATGATTGCCTAATAAGAGAGTGATCATTTATTCTATCACATGGCTGAGCGGGTGACAATTTTTTTTAATGTCACCCTCTCGTCCAGACCAATCAAATTTACTATTCAAGGACAATGAATTGAATTTACATCAAGTAATTAAAGACAATGCTTAAGTTCTACGTTTTGAATCAGATTTTGTTATTTGACTGTCAAAATAAATTTAAAAAAAACCATTTTGCTTCACTTCTGTTGATTTTTTTAATACCCGTGATGTTGTTTTGTAGGTGACATCATAGAAAATACTTTTAAATACAATTCATCTGTAAAAGACCATAAGATAAAACTTTCAGTATAATAAATTGAATAACACATAGCTTTGCCGCGATTGACAATATTTTCTCTGGGTAACAATCTACTCTATCACCCTCTCATCTATGTGTTATCTATATAAGATCATTCATATTTTATACAAAGTTGCATTTCTATCGGTACATATCTGTTTAACCACTATTTCCAGGCCCTGCTTACTAGGTTATTGTCAAGCACACTTTGAATTAATAGCAATTTTCAGCGTTAAGTTGTTTGCTTAAGATATTTTGAGCTACTTGTGATAGATCATTGATATTGAATAATAAGCTGCATTACTATCATTGATCAGTTCATATCAGTTAGATGACTATTTCCAGGCCCTGCCTTCATAAGTTATAGTCCAGTTAGAGCACAAAAACAATGATCCAGACTGAATGTTGTAACTCGTAACTTAGTTTACAAAGCATTAATTTATTAAAAATTAGAACTATGACTGATGATGAGTCAGAGGTTAATGTGACCTATTTATAGAAATATCATGGTTTTGGTCCTTTATTTAGAAAAAAGTAAGATACATTTTTGAATTTCTCCTTTTGCATATGACGTATGAGGGGAGTTAACTTATCAGATTTTTTATACGACCGCAAAATAAAATTTGGGATTGTATAATGGTATGATGTTGTTGTCGTCTGCATCGTCCGAAGACAACAATAACTTTTGTTAAAGTGAATGGATCTCTTTGAAATTTAACAAACGGGTTCAATACCACCAAAGGAAGGTTGGGATTGATTTTGGAGATGATGGTCCCAACCGTTTAGGGGCCCAAAAGGAGCCAACAAAAATAACTATTTCAATTGCTCTGAAATTGTTCCACAATGTTTAATACCACAGGTAGAAGGTTTGAGTTCATTTTGGGGGTTAGGGTGTCAACAGTTAAGGAATTACAAAAGGAAGGCTGGGATTGAGTTTGGGGGTTATTGCCCTTATTGATGCAGGAATTAGGGACAAAAGAAGGGCCAAAAACGCATATATCTAGCTTCCAGATAATAACTTGTGTTTAAGTGTATAGTTCTCATTGAAATTGTACTACAAGGTTCCAAACTACAATGGCAAGGCAGGGATGGATTGTGGGGGTAATTGCTCCAAGGGGTGATTAAAAAGTTTTGGGGGCGGTTCCAATTTTTTTAAGGGTTTAATTTTTTATTTTTTTATTTTTATAATATTTCAAGAAGAAATTTTTAATTGCACAGTATTGTGCAATAGATTTGTAAGATCATGATATTTGTTTTGTGTCAGAAACCTATATTATGTAGAAACAATCCAAATTCAGACAGTATCAAGCTTGAATATTGTGTCCAAATTTTGGCCCACTATTCAGGGTTCAACCTCTGCGGTTGTATCAGGCTGCACTCAGGGAAGCATTTTATTCCACAAGAGATCAAATCAGTGTATATGTTACTGGAAAATCACAGTTTCTTATTACACCAATGTTATGTAATCATTTAAATTATCATTACAGGATGATGAAAGTGGTATATGTGTAGGGATGCTACCCAATGGGGACACAGGCCTGTATCACAAAAGTTTTGTAGAAGATTCCTGCCATGAACAGCAAAGTGTTGTGTGAATTACATTGTAATTAAATTCAGTAAATTACATTGAAATTATATGTTTTTTCAGTGAATTACATTGTAATTATATGTTTATAAATTACATTGTAATTACATGTATATGTTTATTTGGAAAATTACATTGTAATTATACGTTTATTTTGGTAAATAACATTGTAATAAGTTAATTCAGTATTGATCAAATCAATCTTGTTATCACTTTCATTATTGGCTATGATCTGCTGATATTTTCATACTTTTACTCCTTTTTGTTTTGTTTTTGTTAGATGAATTGGTTATGAATTGGTGCCAAAAAGAAATCCACTTGCTTTCTATTTATTTTTGTTTAGCAATGAATTCTTTTCTTGTAGCTATGAATGAATAACAATGAAAATAACATTTTTAAACAGAGCATGATTTCAACTTTTTTAAGGTATTATTAATTGTTTGATCACTCTTAGCCTCTAACTCAGAGATATATTACTGTTGCTCATGTTTTAATTCAACAAGATTAAAGTTTTATCTGGGTCTATATTTACATGAAGCTCATCTTTGAGAGAATTTTGATGTTAAGTTTAAACAAGGATGATATTGTTGGTAGGTTATAACCTCAATGAGCTAATGATTAAATCTATATATGCAGAATATATGTAAGTTTATAACTGAACAAGTGCTATAAATTGAATTTTACAAAGGGTTTATACTTGTCAAGTTCAAGGATGAAATATTGATGTTTACTTAGAATTTTTGGAAATTGATGGTAGGTTTAAACCTCTGATGAGAAAATTATTAATGTTATGTTGGGTTTAAACTCACCATGTACTACTCCAAGAGCTTATGATGATATATTTTTGTTAGCTTAACTGATCAAGTACTATTTATGAAATCTTTACAAGAGGTTTAAGCTTTTCATGTATAAGGATGAAATGTTGATGTTAACTCTTAACTCTTAGATATTAATTGAGAGCCAATAATGAAATCTGTATGTTAGGTTTAAACTCTATAATATTGATTGCATAGGTTTTAACTCTGCTA
Source organism: Mytilus edulis (assembly GCA_019925275.1). Taxonomy (NCBI): domain Eukaryota; kingdom Metazoa; phylum Mollusca; class Bivalvia; order Mytilida; family Mytilidae; genus Mytilus; species Mytilus edulis. Next base: position 36,759,611 of record CM034361.1, on the reverse strand, counting down.
GTTATATTATAAAATTTTAATAGTAGGTTTCAATTCATTATGTACCATTACTATTCAAGCTAGTTATATGATTAAATTTTTGATAGTAGGTTTCAACTCAATATGTACCATTACTATTCATGATTTTCATCCTAAGTTCACTATCTGCCGTATACAATACTTTTCAATGCAATACTTAAACTAAGTCAGGTTTTTTGTGCAATATTACAAGTCACAGGACTACAAGTTTTATGTCAGATAGAACAATTTATTTGTCAGATTTTGTTAGTTATATTATTTTTAGTTTTATTATCTGATTTTATTTTTTAAAAACCCACACATTTTACATTATACATGAGTATTTGTCACAAATAGTTCTTGTCTTTTCCTTTGTTATGTTACAGAATACATTTATTTTTGTTATAAGGATGTTCGCTTGTCATGTTTTGGAATTTCTGCCAGATTTTCGGAATCCTCTGGTTTTATCTATTTGAATCCTTAAAAAATATTGATCACTAACCCCCATTTTTCTTTTTATAAATCTTTTACATGCGTAATTATAAGCCATCTGTAAAAGTCTTATAGAATCTTTGTTACTTTTTAATAGATTTTGAGAACTTAAGACCTGTCAATGATAAAGCTATGAAAAATCAAAAGAGAACGTTATCCCGCCAAAATTTCAATGGCTCATATTTCAAAAACAAGCACACGGACCTATATATTTTTTCGATTATTTTGTTCCTTTATCAATCTCCTATCAATATATACTAGTGTAGTAAAAAGCTTGATATTTTTAAACTGAGTAGCGAACTTCCTTAAAGATTTGTATTTGTATATATATATTTGAAAGAATATTATGCCATAACTGTAAGTTATTTCAATCATGATATCTTATTTTTTAGTTATGTTTTATATGCAATGTTACAATTTAATCATAATTAATTCTGACATCTGTGATTGTGCAATTAAATCATGTTCTAAAACCTATCATTTCTCATCGAGAATCAAACACAAAACCTTCTATTTCTATAAAAATGTTCAAATGTATATAGAAAATATTATTTTTGTTTCAATTATCTAGCCACAGGGTAATCATCGTTTTAAAGACACAATCCAATAGGTTTTCTCTTTGATTAAGAAAGAAAAAACACACATTAAATTATCATGAACAAAAGTTGTTTTTTAGTAAAGGAGTAGGTCCGGTAAGGGCCGATTTTGGCCCCAAATTTCAGTTTCATCTAACGAGATATTTAGGACACCTTTTTAACACTTAAGTGTCTATTTCAATTGATTCGATTAGTTTATGTAAAATGTTTTAACTGATTCAGTCATTAAAAACGCTCTGATTGAAGCTTAAATATGAAAATTCTATCAAATATGCCAAAAAACGTCACTTTTCGTCAAAAATGAAAGTGGCCGCATCCGTGTTCATCCTCAACCTTTATATATGTTCTGTATTATCATTAAATACAACTTACATTTCAATATTATTAATGAACACGAATGCGGCCACTTTCATTTAAGACAGAAACCGTCTAAAATTTAACTAAAATGCTATAATTGTGAAGATTTCAGTAATTAAGCATGACTTTATGATGCTAGTACACGATATATGTACATTGTATTGTCAAAAACAGCACATATTTATGTAGCAGAAGCATTCTACTTTCCAAAAAATAGCTAAAAGATTACATTTTTACAATTTTGCAAAACTGCTTAATTTTGGGGCCAAAAAGGGGTCTTACTGAACCTACTCCTTTGATAAGCAATTTCCAAAGGGCCAAACTTCATTGATTATGCAATGTATATGTGCCACAGTTTTTTTTTACCTTTTATTGTTTTAATTGTTATGTTGAGTGTGCTGAATTCCATCAGTTTTTTGTTAGTTGGAAATTAATAGATTAGGAAAGATAACTGTTTATACTTTTTGTATGAGATCAAGATTAGTTATGAAAAAAAGACGTACAAGATCATGGAAATTTTTTAAACAATATTATAAACAATATTATCGCTATTTTGTGCATTTTTCCTTCGATCTTTTTTTGTGATAATTTTTCATATCATGCTACTCGCTTGAGATGGAAAATTATCGCTAGAAACTGAGCAGGCACGTGGTGTTTCTAACGAAACTGACATGAAATTGACAACGTCGTCATAGGTAAAACAGCGATAAACAGATTATCATTGGTCATCTCGTTGAGATAATCTACGATAATCTATAAAGATTGTTTAAAATAATATTGGATAAGTAATGTAAGATCAGAAATTATTGAGATGTTTTTATTATGCCAAAAAATGGAACAGGGTTATAATTGCAATAACTTAAATTTGCATCTCACATTCCTGTCCTGTGTTCAACAACAACAATAGTGATATTAGATGTCTACCATTCACTCTTAGTTAAAATTGATAGTTTTATCTTTCATAATACATGTAATTAAATACATTCTCCAAATTGTTTGCATTAACAGTTCAAATTCTTAGTGTGAAAATAAACAGTGACAAAGTATAAACATATTTTATAGTGTTGCATGATATAAATTTCAGTTTGATTTTTGTCTACTTTTCAATAGAATGAGGTCACAATTTATTTAGTAAAATGCTCAAAATATTTATCATGAAGAGTTTCATTAACAAATATGTAAGCAGAAGTTTTTTTCTTGCAGTACTTATTTGTTCACAAAATATTTCAGTCTGACTTGTGTCTGCTCATACTTACTACTGACAGAGTTTGCAAATTTTGTCAGTGTTTTGTGTCTTTTTTCCATAGTTTAATTTTCAGTCATATAAAGTTACAAGTGTATTTTCATTCTGTTATTAACCACAATGTTTTTTGTTCAATAAATTTTGCTTCAGTTCACAAGTCCTTATCAAACTTTTAAACCATGTTTCTTGGCAAACTTGTGATTCCAGCATCACTCTAACCACACCATTCTTGAAAAAACTTCATAATGAACCAGGCAACTGTTGTCAATTAGTTATTTGCACAACTTTACAGGTTCTTCTGATCTTCATGCAGTGAAGCTTTTATATGGCCCTAAATTTATGGGAAGATTTAGTCATTGCTCTCTATTTTGATTTCTAACAATATGTTGTCCCTTAAAATAACTTTAGATGTAGTTGATCAATCCTTGTTAACTTTTAACTTTGTGTTCAGTGGCACTACCCATTTCTAAAAAAAATAGACAATTGGGACACATAAAAGTTCCTACAAATTTTAAAGCAGCATAATTTTCTATAAAAACCTGTAATAAGATATGTTGATATATTTTAACATTAAAATTGACCAAATGCTAAAAAGGTATTTGTTTGTTAATTTGATTTTTGATATGTTTCAACAATTATTTTCCCTCAGGTTCCTCTTAAGAGCTGAAGTATTTACTATGTGATTCTGTAGAACACCTACTATTATCAAGCTTTAAATGACAAACAGAACCAATATTTGCACTTTTATTTGATCCACAGTTTGTCATGTTTAGCCGATGAACGTTTTAGACAAAACAATTGGGTTTAATTTACATGAATTTATGAATTTTTATCAATGTTGTGTTGTAATTCTGTGCCCAGCATAGGCTTTTTAGTTGTTTTCTTTATAAAATCCCTGTATGTTGTAAAGCAACAAATTTGACATTGATTTAACATTGCTTGCATTATATGTAAAACAGATTCTAAAATGGACTTATGAATATCTTTTAAAATACAGATCAGATCTGATTTTAATGCAATTTTTTGTTTGGTATTTGTTAGAAAATTTCTGAAAGTCTTTCCATTTCCAAGTTGTGGCTTGGATGGAGAGTTGTCTCATTAACACTTATACCACATCTTCTTATATCTATATAGCACAACAAAGTATAAAACTTTCTTGTTCATCTTTCTCTATCAGTATGGCACATGTGGAATTTTCTGCAACCATTTGTCTGCCTTTTGTAACACATCACATTTGAATATGAAACCTCAATTTAAATATATGAATGAAGTTGCAATGCCCTCATTAATTACACTATTTGACAGTTGTATATTTTATGAACATGTTAATGTTGCTAATTCATTATCACTCAGCATTATTACTTTATGTCTATATATATATATATATGTATGCCTTTATTTGTTTATTTTAGTTCATTGTTAGAGCCTTCAACTGTTTTATTATGGTGCTTTTCATAGATTTTATTTTTAAATGGAGTTTACATTATTAAAGTTCATATTGAATGATGTCTTGTTTCTTGGGTTAACATTAACGGATACCCTGATGAAGACTTCAGAATATTGATGATCTTAAATCAATTTGTGTCCTCTACATGTTCACTACTTATCAAAGTATGCAGATTAGGATTACAAAAGTTTGCAAAAGTATTTTAAAATAATATGATATACATAGGATTTTCTTATCCCAAGCATAGATGAGAGTAGCCATATTTGGCACAACTTATTGGATTTTTTGGTCCTCAATGCTCTTAAACTCTATACTTGTTTGGCTTTCTAACTATTTAAATCTGAGGGTCACTGATGACGAACCAGGCTTATTGCATACAAATTATTAGCCTGTCACCTTTGATAACTATTTGCCCAGGGGTAAAAAAATAAAATATTATTTTAATATCAAAAGGAGACAACCCATTTTGCCATTTTTTTAACAAATTTATTATTTGCAGCATCAAATGGGAAGAAGATATTGAAATTTTTGTTTAGTATGTTATCAGATGACAGTAAATTTAATAAAGTGGGGAAATTGAACATAGTCCTTGACCAACACATTTTGAGAAATGGCAAAAGGCAGAACCTAATAGAAACTCAAATAAACAGGATCATTTATGTTTACTTAAAAAATATTTTTAGTAAACATATGTGCATTTTCTCAGTTTGGTCCAAATGTTACTAAAGTCAGGTGCCTATATTTTTTTCTAATGATCTGACAAATCTTCCTTATATAATCAATTGATGGTTCCACTTGCAAAAAAAACCCAAAAAAAACACCTCACCATGATGACCGAAATTAAAACATGGGGGTAAAATACAACCAATTTTATACTATCTTGAAAATAGGTGACGATACAAATTATATGATTATATAGAAAAACTTAGAATGTCCAGATCCATCATATTTCATTGCTATCAATAATAGACACAATATGGTATGCAGTAAAATTATCAGCAACCCGTACAGAAATTGCTAACAAAAGCGCATAAGTTTCACATGTGAAGCACATGAGAGGCAAGTAAGAATTGTATGCAAATCAGGTTGCTCATATGTGCAGTTTGGTAGTACATATGTTCCCACTAAAATCTAACATAATGCTCACATGTGCAATTCAAACCTCAGGTGAGCTTTTATCATCCATGTTAGTTTTATGTTAGTTTTTGTTTTTTGAAAAGTTTTTCCATTCTTCTAACCATTCAAAACTAACCTACATCATTGCTCATATGAGCTTTTTCAAAATAACATGCCCAGTCATGTACTTCCTGTAAATTCAAATTCATGAAAAGCATGCAATAAATGGAGGTAGATGGATATGGAAAATGTTAAGTCCTATATTGTGCTATTTGAAGAAAGGCATTGTTGAAATCTGATAAAACCAGTGTGGCTGTGGTTAATTATTTGTAAGTTATCATTTCTATTTCATTAGGTCTTTCCACCTTTCGTGTGGAAAGACCTATTGATTTTGTTCTGATTATTTTTTTTTTCTTCCGCCTAATTTTTTTCTTGCAGTATAAAAATGTTTCAAAAGATGTCACTTAGTTTTTTTGTATATGAGATCATACAGTCTATACGCTTTTGAAACTCACCCTGTTTAACCGAACACTTTTCTTTGTAAGAGTTATCTCCCCAAACACTGTTTTTCTTGTTATCAGATCTCCTCCGCAACAGTAAAAGAAAGCGACAAATTTATTTTTCCAAATTGCTCGTTATATCCTCAGGATGTTATGTTTTATTTTGACCGAAGCTTTACGAAGACCCCATATGAGAGTAATTTCCCCTTTTGTATTGAAATAAGTGAAATAAATTTGTAACTGGAAAACCATAAGTGATAGAGGCCTAGGGTCTTTTGATTTGAGGCCCTTGCTCAAAAAGTATGAAAATGAGGTCAAGGTCAAAGGTCAAGGTCATGTTCAAGTTTTTGATTTTGGCTTGTTATCTCTTATTTTCAGAAATCATACAAGATATCGACAAAATATTTTCACACAATTGCTAGTTGCGACATGTTGTAACATGTAAATTTTACTTAAAAGGGTACGTAACATACAATTCTTACTTGCCTCTCATGTGCTTCACATGTGAAACTTATGTGCTTTTGTTAGCAATTTCTGTACGGGTTCCTTGTGAGCAGCAACCCTCTATCAAGAAAATCATGATAGGAAATGCAAGCAAGGGAATATCGTATCAATTGTGAGATATATACCCCGTATGCAAGTGCTGCTGGAATGTTGCTTCTTAGAAATGGAAAGTTCACAATTGGGAAGCTGAAATCATCTCTTTTGTCGTAAATTTTTGTTTTCAAACGACACTCGTTGACAATTTCTAGATGTAAGTCCAGATATGAGGCCGACTTAACCATATCTGTAGTATCCTTTACCTCTAGTTCGATGGGATAGGTGCGTTCCACTTAGTCACCAAATTTTGAATTATTTAGTGAAAGAACGTCATCTATATAGCGGAAAGTAGAGTTAAAGGATATCGCTAACTTCTTTTCTTTCTTCATAAGAAGTTCCTGTATGAAGTCAACCTCATAATAATAAAGAAACAAGTCGGCAAGAAGAGGGACACAATTTGTCCCCATTGAAATATCAACAGTCTGTTGAAAAACACGTCCTCCGAACTTAACAAATATGTTGTCAATCAAGAAATCAAGCATCTTGATAATGTCGGTTTCAGATAATTTTTTGTTTGAATCAGAGTGATCCTTTACAAAGTAGGATTTATCCCTCCCTAAGACAAGAAACTTGTATCTACGTTGGACATTTTTTTTTATGAAACAAAGCAATACCAACTCTTCCAATTTGTCTTTTAGTTTGGAATGTGGAATACTTGTGTAAAGTGTAGAAAAGTCAAATGTTTTAATACTATTACAAGATGAAAGAGAGTTAGATTGTATGTACTCTAAAAGATCTTTGGAAATTTTAAGTAATCACATCGGATTCACGCCAACTCTAGAATAGGCAGTTTCACAATAACTTTGAAGCCCGTCTTTGATTGCTTTAAATAGATGTTAATAATTTAGAAAGAGGTTTCGTGGGGCACTTGGAAGACTCAGCAATATACCGTTGTTTGTAAGGACACTTATGTAGTTTATGTATCCAATACAGTGATGGAAGATCCAGTTCTTCATCTTTGGTTGAAATTCCAAAAGGAACATATAACAGACCTATGATTATCAAGGATTTCGTCTTTGATAAGTGTCGTTAGGGTATATGTTGAGTTCCCAAGTGAGTTGTCAATACCTAATTCGTTTATCAAGCAGTTAATGTAATGAATTTTACACACAAAAACGATGTTGTTTTGGGCTTTATTTTCGGGGACAACAACATATTTGTCATGGAGGTAGGATAAGTGTTTTGCAACATTTGGGTCTTTAAAGATTGACGTAGCATGGGCATTGATAGACCCATTCTGATTTGTATCAACGACTTCACTGCCTTAATCCATTCTGAAAGAGTGTCTACGTCTTCCTTCTCGCGCTTAGCCCATTGCCTGGCATAATCCTCGACTGAATCCATCAAAATTTTAAAGTTGTATTCCAACTGATGGATTTAGGCTCACGATATTTCGGACCTTTTGATAACACATTTCGTAGAGAAGTGTTATTAACAATGTTGAGATCACCGGTAATAACGTGGCCAACCGGATTATATGTGAATTGGGAACTAGCACAAGTGCAATCAGGCGGTTTAAACTTGAAGACGTCAATATTGAGATCCTACAAAACCTGTTTGTAATTGAAAATTTTAGTTGCAATATGTTTGGTATAGGTATAAGAAATGATTGGTACAGACTGATCTTTGAAATATGGAAGTATTTTTGATTGAACTAATTTATGATGAAGGATATTGCCTAAATTGACGCCATCGAGACCTTTGTTGGCAAAGGAAAGATTAAGGAAAGATCTTTTCTCTTTTTCATCTTTTCCAATTCGAACTGGCTTGAAAAATCTGTGACTTGCAATATCCGAAATTATAGCTGTACTTTTGTATTGGTTGGAATGAGGGTTTGTAACAGTGGGTTCCAAACATGAATTGAACAGAGAATGAAGTTTAGAAAGGGGTAATTAATAAAGTTTCGTGCGAATGTGATGAATACCTAACGGCTTTTGTATAAATGGCAGCAAATCATTAATAGAGACATCATGCAGAGTAGGTCATGTATAATGACGATGACCATGATTGCGTCTACGTCGAGGAGTAGAGTTTAAAAATATTCATCACATTCACAGAGCTACACGAAGGGCTAGATAGAATACCTATACCATCAATTTTGTCCTTGCAACCATATGGTGTCGCAGTTCCCAATTGTCTAATCCAGTAGTCCTCTTAAAAGATTTATTGCCACAATTATGACTCAAGAGTATTATATTGAAATCTATATAAGAAAAGAAGATACTTTAAACAGCTAAAATTATCATCATTACAAGATTTGCAAACCTGGTCGATGAAATGGACACTTTATAGAAGTTATTGTCCTTATTGTATTTTTTGCCTTTTAGGCATATATCTTAAAAGCTGCTAGCATATAGAAACTGAAACTGGAGTAAACAAAACTGATAAAATAATGCAAAATCAAAAGTTTGGAAATCATCAATAGACATGCCAGTAAAAGATTTAAAATAATAATAATGTCATATCTCCTTCAAATAACAGTTAGTGGTTATTGAAGGTACCAGGCTTATAATTTGATACACCAGACGTGCGTTTCGTGATAAGACTCATCAGTGACGCTCAGATCTAAATAGTTAGAAAGCCAAACAAGTTTTTGGTAGCTATGTTTACTCTGCAGGTCAACATAATTTAGTATATAAGAATCCCCATGACTATGCATCTGTCCATTAGTGAAATGATAAACGACGAAAAGACAAAATCATCACACAAAACACAACATAGAAAAAACGAAGACTGAGCAACACAAATCCCACCAAAACCTGTGGTTATCTCAGATGTCCTGTTATTCATGTTAATACAGACCCGGTGGTAAGTCTATTTCGGTAGGTTACATTAGTGATGGTGTCTGCGAAATTTGTTAAAGGGTGATTTTCACTTGAACACTGGAACTCGTGTTTTGATATTTTCCTTGTATCCATACCAATGGATGGCAAAAAGTAGGCAGAAGTACAGTGGAGTACAGTGCACTTTTCCAAAGATGTAATTTTTAGTTGCATAAACTTGTGTCAACTTACCTTTAAACAAGCCATGTTTTGATATAATAATGGTAACGTATCCTTGCGTGTGATGTAGTATTCTGGTCGTGAAATAGTGAAATAGGCTATCAACTTAAATTGTTCAAAATGATCAGCTATGGACAATCTGACCATGTTGTTTAAAGTGGCGGTAGTTAGATCTGGATGTTATGAACATTGGTGTACTACCACAAATTATTTCTCCTCACATATTTTCAAGATATTGCTCAATTCCTTGCCTTTTTCCCACGTGTTTCATTTTCAAACATACTGACTATTTTTCATGTGCATGCGAAACAACCAACATTTATATTTAAGGTTTTCCTTATGCTTTAGAAGAAAAGTGTCTGTGATATTGCAAAATTGATTGTTACATAATACATGGTATAAGGACGAGTTGTTGTTGTTGATAACCAAGAGTTATTGTAATTAAAATTTAAATATTTTAGAATTAAAGGAAAGCAACTCATTATGATTTTTTTTTTAACAAATTCATTTACAGCACCCTGACAATTTTCCGCTTATTTCTTATTTGCAGATTGGAATGTTAACAGAATATTGCAGTTAAGTCAAATATATTATATGGCGTTGATACATTCGTGTGACACACAGGTTATAATTCTATTGTGGTGTACTGATGAACTGTCGTAAATTAATGGACGTGTATACGTTGTCATTCTAGGGTTTACATGTTGTAATTTGCTAATATACCGCTAGCCATACAACCAGGTTCAACCCACCATGTTTCTTAAAATATTCTTAAAATATTCTGTATCAAGTCAGGAATACGGCAGTTGCTATTAAATATACCGTTTTTATATATGCTGGCGTTTGATTTTGAAGCAGTTCAGTGTTTCTGTTGTTCCACTATTTTCCTGTTGTGGTTGATGTGTTAACCTCGCTTTGGTTTTTGACCAGGATTTGTTTTCGCTTACTCGATATATGACTATTGAACAGTGGTATACTACTGTTGCCTTTATTCAAAATATATCATTAAATCAATAACATGGTAAAATTGCAAAAAATCGAGCCAATTTTGACATTTTCACAAAATGCATAAATCACAACCCACTAAATAATATTTAAATAGGCAGTATGATTTGAATTCTTTGGAAAATGTTTTGTAGGCAAGATGAGCGCTCTTTCGTAGATAAGCGAAAATATTACTAAACTGTGTCTAGTTTTTTGTTCATCGTATTCATTCTACAGCGGATATTAGGTACTTACCAAGCGGGCGTGAGCGATTTTGATCTTACACGGTATGAACAATCAGTTAGATTTCGGTGCTTAACTTGCAAGTGGCTGTCACTCAGTCGTGGGAAAGTAACATGTAACAAGCATTATAGTACATATAAACTAAATAAATAACGCAATTTTAAAATAGACAAAAAAATTTAATGCGGTGACCCTGGAGATAGGGTTGACTTTCCTGAAGAACAAGAAGAACAAGAACAAGAACCAGAAGAACAAGAACAAGAAGAACCAGAAGAACAAGAACAAGAAGGTAATATCAATGTGTACTATCATAATTGCTGTTTTAAGAAATGATTTGGTCGTAGGTTGATGATTAGAGATGTCTCATTAATTTCCCAAAACAAGAGGGATTATTAAAACATCGTAAAAGCATGTACAAATACTTGTCAAAGAAGTTGGCCCTCGTCTAATCCGATATAATTCTATATCATTGCAACTCTTTTTCTGAGTGAAGGTCAAGTGTGTGTGTAATAAGTATATATAGCTGTTTCAATAATTGTCATTGAAATCTTTCATACATATGTTTTTTTTCGATAATTTATCCCTTGAAAAGCGTTGTGTACGGTGTTTAGCTGACCACATAAATCCATATGTACGGTGCATAGTTAAGTTGTTGTACACCGTACATAAAAACTTTATTTTTATACTCGTTTATTACCCAAAAAGTTTCAAGGAATGAGTAATCACAGGTAGGTTTATGATTGATAACTATTACGTTTGCCCTGTAAAAGGTTCTTTCAGATAAAACATGTAAATGTCTCAACAACTGTATCGAAATTGAAAGTTGGTGTTGACATTCACAACTATTTGCGCATGTACAAGTTAATTGTTCTTATTAGAATATCAAAGTTGTTTTATGAATAGGAAAAAATGGATGCGAAAATTATTTGGAAGCAGGAATTTCAAATGTTGAGAAATGTACATTGAATATTGATAAAGCAAATCAAAGATTTTCATTACCGTGTAAGGTCAAATCGATCATCCCCGCTTGATTAGTACCTATAACCGGTGTACTGATGATACTCGGTGGTTATCTAATATTGTATATAGATGGTTATTTTTAACAGATAAAAACAGGATGAACTGTAAATACAGAGATAATATCACACAAAGGGTTATTTACGAGTAAAAATAATATTTTAATTTTTAAGCACGTAAAATATATATAAATTGGTAAACTTACGATTGTCTTCATGGTTCAAATTGGGGAGTTTAAAGACAAAGTAGGCACATTTTTGGCTCTATAGACTTGCATTTTTGCAGAAAATAAGGAAGTGTTTGAAGTCATTTTCACTTTCATTTTTTCAACTTTAAAAGGTAGCTTTCGTCAAAGGTAAATATTAGTTTAAGCTTAATGACCAACATAGGAGATTGCTCTATAGATACCACTGCAAAAGTAAAGATATTGCTTAATCTAACCTTTTTACTGGATTTTCACCCCTTTAACAACTACACAACCTACGAACAGATATGTTTGACAAAAGTAACCATGGTTTATAGAATAACACATATTTAATAAGAATGGAAATCAGAGAAATTATGAAATTCATTCGAATTTGTGACCAGTATGACCCCAAATATCGTACATACTTGATCCTCTGTTCAACCGTGCTATTAAGATGCCATGATTTCTGAATTTTCAAATGTTGAATCCATTTATATGTTTTCAAAATCGAGTGGTGTAGGATTACAATAGAGACCAATATCCAATAGAGATCAAAGAGGGTCGAAAGATACAAGAGGTACAGTCCCGATAAATAGTATAATTCGGTAGGTCACATTCATGAAAAGGGAAGGGGATTGTAGCTACGACGACAGGAACATATTCGATATCATCTGTGAAACGATAATCCCAAAAAGGTAAACCAACTAGTGATGGCGTCCGTAAAATTTACAAAGGGATGATTTCAACTTCACCATTTGGATGCTTGGTGTTATAGCTTCCTTGTAAGCAGCAACCTTCTATCAAGGAAATCATGATAAGAAATACAAACTCGGGAATATCGTATCAATTGGGAGATATGTACTCCATTTGTAGATGCTGCTAGAATGTTGCTACATAAAAATGGAAAGTTCACAATTGGGAAGCTGAAATCATCTCTTTTGTCGTAAATTTTTGTTTTCAACCGACCCTCATTGTCAATTTCTTAATGTAAGTCAAGAAATGAGACAGACTTAACTGTATCTGTTGTATCTTTTATCTTTAGTTCGATAAGATAGATGCGTTCAACATAGTCACTAAATTTTGAATTGTTTAGTGAGAGAACATCATCTATATAGCGGAAAGTAAAGTAAGTAAGTAAGTAAGTAAATTTTATTTAGAGTCGGAATATATATATACATAATAACAAGCAAAACATGAGCTCTAGTGATCTTTAACCGACTATCACCATGATCACATAAAAATCATGCAGCATCATGCAAATACTACCAAATAAAAATGAAAAAAAACCATGCAAATAATGAAAGCAAAACTATTTGATTTGTGAGCCTCCAGAGTCAAAGTTCATGTGACAAGCGCCTCTATGTGCATTGAAACGGGGGAATCAGCAAATCACTTGAAGATCATACAATATAACAGACTAAAAACATAAAAACAATAAATAAATAAATATAAGCACTAGCATTTAATGGCAGGTATATTCAATAAATGCAAAATAAGTCAAATGACGTATAATACAGCCAATTCACGAAAACACAAGCTAACAATCTCAATAAAGGAAAACCTTTTGTATGTATTTAAGTGAAAATATCTTTCAGTTCACACGTTATTAAAGAATGATTTTAAAAAAAGGAAGTTTTATATGGTTTAATTTTGAATTATTTCCGTGATGAAAAAAATCAAAATTCTTTAGATATTTAATCAACTATTTATGTTACGTGGCACTTTTATAAAATAATTATTTATTATTTATTTTTATTTATGTTATTCTATTTATTTTACTTTTTCAAATTCTTATAAGCAAAAAATAAATAAATAAAAAAATACGATGATATGAATAGCAAGAGTGATAGATTATCACATTTAATGAGACAGCAACCTAATATTTATTTCATTCATATCAAGGTCGGAAAACAGTTTTTTCAGGAGCATAAAATGCCTATGTTGATGACGAACCTTCAACTACCAATTATCCCACAGCAATACAACATTGTATAACCAACAAAATAACAGAAGGTCAATGTGTTCACAAGTCAGGCTGTGATTTTAATTCTTTGAAGTAAAAGAAACATAATTTTTAGATTTGTCCGTTTTTTACTGTAATTTGTTAATAATGCTAGTTTGCAGATAGTTGATAAAAAAAATACATTCCAAAATTCGACAGTCAATTATATGTGGCTGGCACCATGGCTACCATCAACTACTGATTTATACAAATCTGGTGTTTGTTCTCAAAATATATTGTCCTAAACAAAACCAAAATTTCAATCTATACATCCTGTGAACTTGACCAGATGACTAAAAGTCTATAAGGTTTTGTTTTTCAAAGTTGACATTTTCAAGTTAAGCTTATTGATGATTAGACATATGATTCAAAAAAGTAAAATCACAAAAATACAAAAGACATCATTAAGAAACTAAATGTTTGCCCAATCCATCTATTAATGCTTTTGCCTGGAAATTTTAACACGTTTCACTATTATAATATCATTTCATTAAGTGTTTGCAATAACTGAAGGTATTTCATTAATCCAAACCAAATTGCTTGAAACAAATCTAGTGGTTTGTAAGATTTTTAAAATCATTTTCTTTTTTAGCAGTAACTTATAACAGTTGTATTTGTTACTTTTCGTATAATGCAGGATGGACGCGAAAGACCGTCAACATTACTTTGTGATAGGTTCTGTGTTTTTGGAGATAGTTACACCAATATTCCAAAACCATCTGTAAAGAGATTACCAAAACCGTGGGTTTGTATCTCTACAATCATTTCTGGACAGTCAGCCAGTAAAACATACATTATTTCATCTCAGATTTAAAAATTCTTGTTGTATAGACCAAGTTAATTGTGTGAAAAAGCGATCCCTTCCTCTGAATAGTTATCAATGGGACCTTATGTATTCAGAGAATCCAGCATGTTGTAATCAGTGTCACTGTAGATATGCAGCAAAATCTCTTCAGATATCTGATCTTGATATCTCCTTTGCGGGACTCATTTTGTTAAACTGCTGTAACCTGACACAAGGAGAAGACCATGCAATCCGTACATTGCGTTAACATAAGAATGCCAACTTTAGTCATAACACAACTGGAAAAATTACAAAGACACACTATGATATTCTTTGGGCAGATATGGAAAAAGAAGTTCTGCAACTGGACAACACTAAACAAGATGCATTAAAGAGGATTGAACACAGGCCTATGGATGAACCATTATGCAAAAGATATTTCACATGCTTGCTGGACACACATCAGCAGCTGAATGAGGTAAAATATTTTGTATAAGTTATATTAACTAAAATTGAAAAAGGCTATATGAAGTTGAATGTCTTAGAACTATACCTGTTCAGTTGACCATTTTTGCACAAAATCTTTATATGATCAAGATTAAAAAAAGATATATGACCCAGACGAGACAATGTATCAATAATGTTCTTTCTATAAAGTGAAGGTCATAGGGTATCTTCAATCTTGGATTCATCTTGAGATAATGCACCCGTGTTCCAAATATGAAAATTTAGAAGAAAAAATATGACACGGACATAAGGTTATGGGCCTGTTATTTAGTGGTTGTCGTTTGTTCATGTCTGTCATATTTTTAAGTTAATTTTATTTTTTAAACTTATCCGTTTGTTATATTCTAGCAGATAGGTGCAATATTTGAAGGAATTGTGCACTTCGTGTTAAAAGAACCAAATTTTGCTCAAACATACTTCTATCTATACTCTTCAATTTTAGATATGGAGGCAAGCTATGAATATAGTTTATTTCCGGTAAAGTGCAAGATGGCGGATGCATGTTGAAATCTCAACTTTTTTAATTCACTTTATTTTTTTTTTAGTTAGTCCACAGCAGATAGGTGCAATATTTGAAAGAATTGTGCACTTCGTGTTAAAAGCACCAAATTTTGCTCAAACATACTTCTATCTATACTCTTCAATTTTTGATATGGAGGCAAGATTTGAATATAGTTAACTTCCGGTAAAATGCAAGATGGCGGATACATGTTGAAATCTCAACTTTTTTAATTCACTTTATTTTTTTTTTAGCTATTAGATTGTTTTCATTGTTTTGATATTGAGACCTTTACAAATGGCTATACAGTACTGGTTTTTTTCTCTCCTTAATAACGGTGACCTATAATTGCTTTTATTCACACCTTTTGAACGGGATAGCTATCTCGTTGACAATTATTCATCTCCTATTTTAGGGCACCTGGCCCTTTAAGGAGTTTTTGATCTTTAAAGTCATTTTTTCACAACTTTTCGTATTTTTTTTTACAAATTTAGCTTGGATCATAAACTTACTATTGGCCAAACTTTTATTTGCCAATCAAAAGTAACGAATGACTGTTCTAAAAAAAAAAACTTTTTCAAAAGGGCACCATTTTCTTTGTTTTTACTTTGTTTTGAATGATCTTTCAGATCATTAAAAACAAAGAAAATGTTGCCCTTTTAGAAAAGTTATTCTTTTACTTAAGATTATTGAATATTTCTGGTAATTTGAATTGATTTGGAGTTCAGACCTTTCAAACAATATGTTCTGCACAATTTTATAATACATATCTACCCTTTTTATGTCCATATCAACATATCTTCTATGTTTAAAAAAAACCCATTATAATTAAGTCTGTAATCAACTTTTATAACAATTTCATTTGGAAGATAAACACCTCCTTCATAGGAATGAGAAAAACAATGACAGAGTTAGATAATTCAGTTCAGAGAGTAGATGCAACAATTAAACAAATTGAAACTTCGGTTGAGCATGTTGATTCAGCCATACATTGGGTGGATTCGTCAATTCAAGAAGTTGGTTCAGCCATACAAGGGGTGGATTCGTCAATTCAAAGAAGTTGGTTCCTCAGTAAAAAGCATGGTTACGACAGTTCAAGGAATAAGAACATCCAACGAAGAATCAAATGAGAGAATGAATTCCAATATTCAGGTATCATTTGACTTTTAAGACGTACAAGAAGTGTAAATATCTATGTCGTATATTAAGAGGCAATTGATTTCATTAGAAAAAATCTTTTCAAACCTATCCTTTATTTAAACTACTTATACATAGATTTCTTAAATATTAAACATTTTACCACATTTTTTAGTGCAATCATCTCTGGGGAAAATAGTAAAAATTTAACAGAAGAAGCAACAGACAGCCAGAACACTGTTTTCATATAAACAAAGGCCAAATAATAATTATCTAACATATCATTTTTTTCAGAAGTTACTGGATATTGTACAGAAGGAGATAACAGGTATTATTATTTCTCCTGTCCCATGTTGTTATCGCTTGCCTTCTTATTTGTTATTCTAATGACATTGAGAAAATATACTCTAAAGAGCATTGTCGCTGCTCTCCTATCTACAAAAAAATCAACATTGCCAATTTATTGAAAATTGTTTGTATTTGATGTTGGATTTGCTTCTTGTATTGGACAAGAATGTCTTTGTCTTTTATAGCTATTGTCATAACATGTGAAAAGGGGGGGGGGGGGGGTAAACTATACAATCTTAGACATGTTTATTATAAATCATGATAGCTTCGGGGACTGGTTATCCTCCAGTAGTGGTATCGTCTCGATAAAGTAAGAAATTAAAAGCAATAAGTCACCTTTTTCTTGATTTAAATTTCGCAGAAACGCAAATGCCGAATATTTTAAATAACAAAAATAGTTTGAGAAGTTTATGACAGGAAAGGACCTAAAATATAAGCAAACTTAAAAAAAAGGTCTCTATATTATTTCTAAATTTATAAACTACCATTTTTAGAAAGATTTCGTTTAAATCCTGTCAGAAACGTTGTAATGACTGCCGGTTTGATTATTCACTCGGGGACTGATAGAGCACTACCAGCGGCATCGACCCAAGTATGTAAAACTCGATCTCAACATTCTGAACATTTCACCCCCTGTTAAAATTTTCTAAATAATACGTATAACGGTTTTCAAAATATTAAACAAAACTTGCAATTCTATATATATCTCAAGTTCACTTCCAACATAAAATTACAATGGTCAAAACAGTATCATCTGTATCATTTCAACAAGTGATACTAAAATTGAGAATGGAAATGGGGAATGTGTCAATGAGACAACAACCCGACCTTAGAGCAGACAAAAGCAGAAGGTCACCAATAGTTCTTAAATGCAGCGAGAAACTTTCGCACCCGGAGGAGTCATCCAGTTGGCCCCTAAACAAATATGTTACTAGTTCAGTGATAATGGACGTCATACTTAACTCATTATACACAAGAAACTAAAATTAAAAATCATACAAGACTAACAAAGGCCACAGGCTCCTGACTTGGGACAGGCGCAAAAATGCGGCGGGGTTAAACATGATTTTTTTTTTAAGATCTCACCTCCCCCTATACCTCTAGCCAATGTAGGAATAACAAACGCACAACAATACGCAAAGTAAAACTCAGTTTATGAGAACTTTAAATCCGACGTTTAAATAGGTAACAAAAGAAACTAAACAAAATGACAATAAAACATAAATTAACAAAGGACTACTAGCAGTTACTGACATGCCAGCCCAGACATCAATTAAACTGATTGAAAGATTGTCTTCATCATATGAATATCAAGCACAATACCTCCCGTTAGGGGTTTAGTATTATACCATCATAAAATTTATGAAAAGAACATAATCCGTGCCATGCCAACAACTGGTTTTGAAAGAAATATGTTTAATTCCGATGCAAAGACCCTTTAAGTGAATCAATATTAGTTCCAAAATATGCAATCTTGAATGACCTGACAACAGTATCATAACTATATCCCTTCTTAATAAGTCTGTTTAAAGGTTTTGTTAGCTTTTGGGGTGAATACTGACATTGTTGTGCTTTGCAAAGAATATTACCATAAAAGATTTGATGTGAAATACCTGGACGTATAGGATGTCTACATGTTGAGTTATATTCACGAATGATGTTTTTGTACCGATGATAAAATTTTTTGACTAGTTTCTGATAACGATAATCCTGGTGTAATAATTTTTCAGTAATACTCATTTGCTTGTTAATTAATACCTTATTTGATAATACATAGGACGATAAATTCAATATACATACCAGGCTTCAAATTTTGTACGACAGACGCGCGTTTCGTCAACAAATGAATATTTAGTGACGATAGAATCAACAAGTTTATATAAAGCCAAAATAAAGCACGAAGTTGCTGGTGTGTTTTGGACGTGTGACTTTTTATGTTTCTTTGGTACATATGACGTGGCTCTGTACTTTTAAAGATTCCGCCATATTTGTTAAGGGGAAAGGGTGCGGGAGTTTCTCGCTGCATTGAAGACCCATTAGTTGACTTAGGCTGATGTCTGCTCTATGGTCGGGTTGTTGTCTCATTGACACATTCCACCTTTTCCATTTTTCATTTTATTATGTTATTGTTCTATTATAATGCCATTATGTTATTGTTCTGTTATAATGCCATTATGTTATTGTTCTATTATAATTTTTGAACATACTTTGAACGACAATATTATTTTACTCTCGTAGTGGTATTAACCATATGTGGATTCTTAAAAATTCGCAAGAACTTCTGGATAATTTTAAATTTCGGTCTTTTTCTGAAATTACTTCTAACAAAACTTTTGATTTTCAACCCTGTACAGTAACTGTATACCGACATTCCCCATGTGAAATTACAATTTTGAAAAAACTTTGAACGACAAAATTATTTTATATTAATTCCTGTGTGACGTTTACATTCTTACGTCAAACATGCGACTTTACACTAGAGTTGGTGGGAATGCAGTCACAGAACTTCAAATATTGCAATCCTTTATGGGTTGATTTAAAATACATATATATAAGTACGCAATGAATGTGGTTGTTAAATTTGATAGACGTTTTTTTGTGCTTTTTTCTTCAACATTTGTTTGTTTTTATTTTAATTAAGATTGTGGCACAGTGATGACTGCTATGTCCCTATTTTGACATTTTTACCTACTATGTCTGTTTTTTCACGCATAGTTGTAAATATAATGCAATTTGATGCGACTGTCATATAATTGAGAGGTTTAACGCTATAAAACCAGATTTAATCCACAATTTTCTACATAAGAAAATGCCTGTACCAAGTCAGGAATATGACAGTTGTTGTCCATTCGTTCGATGTGTTTTATCATTTGATTTTGCCATTTGATTACAGACTTTCCGTTTTGAATTCTCCTAGGAGTTCAGTATATTTGTGATTTTACGTTTTGCAAAGCATCGAAGACCTAATAAATGATACAACATTAACTAGTTTTAACCCTACTAGGCATTATCAATTGATAAATATAACTTTTTGTTTTTCAATTAAAAGTCATCATTACTTTTTGTTTAATCTATATATTTTTTGGACGCATAAAAGAAAACCTATTTATAAGTATACACAATTTTTATATTTCCTGTCAGAAAAGGACAAAAACCAATATGGGACCGGAGATCACATTTTCTACCGCCACAAATGTGAAAATAAGGCAGATGTACTTGGAAATAACACAGACATTTGTGGAGTTCAAATGATGGATGACGGAAGACTTGTATTTTGTTGTTCGTCAAACTTGTATAAACTTTTAATTTGTAATACAGAAAATTTCAATTCAGAGACTATAAACCTACAAGAACAACCAAGGGGTATCACAGCCATTACCAAAAATCAAATCGCTATTTTGTTTGAGCAGCATTTAGAAATTTATGATACAAATTCCAAGACATTATAAAATCAATACAAATACCAGTGCCACTACCCAGATGGTGTCATTACATTACAAGCACGATTGACAATAAATTAATAGTAGGTGCAACTTACAAATTACGTTATGAATGCGAAGAGCGTAAGACTTTATTATTCATCATAGACCACAAAACAGAGAAGATCATACAAATAATAGATACTAGAACACACCCGTTTATCGCGGTTCCGTGACTGAATTAAAGTATATAACTATGCGCAAGCCTTATTTTAGTATTATATAATATTGTCATATGATAAAGTCATGCTGATTATAAGATACACAGTTTTGTCTGCTCTCAAATCTTTCTGTTTGAACCCGTCGAACTGGAACTTATCAATTATTGATAATATTAATTATTTGGAAAACAAAAGGTCCTGGAATGGAGTATTTTTTAATCAACAGCATTGTCCTATATTAGTTATAAATATTGAATTCTTTGATTCGCTGTTTTACGTCATGCCCGCTAAAAAATTGAAAACTGTACCTATACGCCTTATTTTAGTCCAGATTTTTAGTATTCGTATTGTTATCTTAGAAAGTCTAACTGATTAAAATACTACAATAGGTAACAATTTGACAATTAAGTAGTGTCAACCCTGTGATTATGACCCGTGTAATACTATATAGCATATTAATCCTGAATACACCGTTTGGTGGTGCGCCTGTCAGATGGAGAACGTACATATAAGGTAATCGGTAACAGGTGAATATACTATTGGTATCGGTATCGGACTCGACCCGGAACTTCTTAATTATTGGCAATATTAATTACGTGGAAAACAAAAAGGCCTGGAGTGGTGTAATTTTTAATCTACACCTTTGTACTATATTAGTTATATATAAAGTTGAATTCTTTGATTCGTCGTTTTTACGTGATGACTGCTGACAAATTGGACCTCATAATTTTAGTATTATAGATAGACAAATATCCAAACTTTATACATGTATCTAATGGGAAAATATTTGATTATGGATGCATTCTTTATACATATAATTTGAATTGCTTCAGCTTTTCGGGAGATAAAATTTTTACCAAAAAACTACCATCTCAACCAAGA
Organism: Mytilus edulis; assembly: GCA_019925275.1. Taxonomy (NCBI): domain Eukaryota; kingdom Metazoa; phylum Mollusca; class Bivalvia; order Mytilida; family Mytilidae; genus Mytilus; species Mytilus edulis. The sequence continues at coordinate 36,738,031 of CM034361.1, read as the reverse complement.
AAAATGGTTGCACTCGCAGATGGTAGTTGGTATGTTGTTTGCACAGATGGATCAATACAACACGTATCCAAAGATGGCAAGCATAGTAATAAAGTGAAAACATCAGAACTGCAATCAACAAAAGACAGTGTTATGTTTATAAACTATAATCTGAAGCAAAGAAAACTGGTAACCTGTGATACTCACATAAAAATTTTCAATGAGATAGATTGAATATTATACTGAATGATATAAAAAAAGATGATGTACACAAATACTTTTGTTTCTATGGTTACTTTATTTTATACCCAGCTGGAGCTTAGGTACTAGTATTGCAAGGGGCATATTCAGCAAAGCATACTTCTGATACAAATTTAAAATTTCTGCAAAATGGTTTCAGACGGTAAAACAATTTATTTGTCAAGTATGACTATTTTGTTCTCGAAAAACAACGTGAAATTGATATATGCAGAAGACAGAAAAGGGTATTCAACTCCATATGTCGAAATCAAAATACCAGTGACATTACACCAACTGCTTGATAAAGGATTTATGTATTTTGTGTTAAAATAATTCACTTGGAAAATCAATATTTACCCCCACGAAACTTACCAGGAAGGAAATCTTGGATATTCCTTCACTATATTAGATATATAAATTGCGTAAGAACCTTACAAACCACGTGATATTACTAGGACTTCCAATCTTTCCACGAAACTTCTTTTTAAATTATCATCACCAATTGTAATAGTAATCAAAGCCGAGCATACAGTTATTGTGATTCTACCTACTCAAGGGGCGGCGTAAACCGATATGGATACTTATTTAAGATTTCAAAGATATGTTAGAGTATATACAATCGAGTTTTCTTAGTATAAACAACATTTGACTTTTCTACCCTTTAGACAAGTATTCACCAATCCAAATGAGAAGACAAATTGAAAGAGTTGGTCCTGTTTTGTTTCATAAAAAAAATGGCTAACGTAGATACAAGTATCTTATCTATAAAAGAATCGTTGTAAAAATCACTCTGGTTCAAACAAAATATTCACCGACATAAGATTATTAAGATACTAGAATTCTTGATTGACAACATTGTTGTTATGTTTAGGGAAGGTGATTTTCATCAAACAATCGTCATTTCCATGGAAACCAATCGTGTTCTTCTTCTTACCGATTTGCTCCGTTATTCATATGAGGCTGACATCATATAGATTTGTTTTTCGGAAGCTAGCATAATCTTTTAACTGGACATTTCGTCATATAAATAATGTCCTCTTATCAAATAATCCAAAGCTTGGTAAATATGTCACTTCAAACTTGAAATAAATGACAGATAAAGGCAATCAGATTTAGTTAAGTCTGCATGATATGTTGACTTGCATCTAGAAACTGACAAAAACAAGATTTCAACTTCTAAAGTGGGATTTTTCTAATTTTTATAAAGCATTATTGCAGCAACGCCGGAATATGAAGTGTATTCCAGAGCTTGCATTATCTATCATGACTGGCTTCAAAGATTGTTGCTGCTTACTAGGAAGAAATTGAACCAAGAGTTAAGAGTGGTGCAGTTGAAATCATCCATTTGAAAATTTTACAGAAACACCATCATAAGTTGGTTGACCATAATTGAATAGATGACGACTGATATGTTCATAATTCCGTAATCATAAACCCGTCCTTTTTGAGTCGATAAACTTGCCGTATTATATTTATCACCGGGTTTGTACTATCATGAGCAACATTACGGGTGCCAAGTGAGGAACAAACTCTGATTACACTTTCATAACATCCGGGGAAAATTACCACATCCCCATCCCACTGATTTCTTGAAGAAAATAAAAGGTTCCGACTCAGTTTGTTAAGTATGTGATAACTCCTTTGTGGAGTATCTGCGATGCCGCCTTTGCCTGTTCCTTTAACTGAAGCTGGTCTTATCACGTGATTTGGTATCGAGTGTCTTATCTACCTACCAATGTAATTAAACACGAAAACTCTCGTAGTTATTTGCGAATCGCCAAAGTTATCGACACCTGTTTCCGTTCATTAAATGAAGACTGCAGGGGTTAAAAAATCCACTAGCCCGACGCCTGGGACTAGATATTTACAACTCGGGCAATTAAAATGTGTAACCCGATACGCCCGACGGACTAGTAACAAAACAATTTTGACGTTTCCAAAATAGAAAGTGGAAAATCCCTTCATTACTATTCTATGTTAGCCAATCCGATTCAAAGAGTCATCTGGGATTCCAAGAATTTGAACTGGTTTGTACAGGTCCTGTTGTACATATTTTAAAAACAGAACAAATAACTCTGGGTGGCCCAGTATCATGTGTTGATTGCAATTCTCGTACTTTAAATATCGATTTCTCATACCATGGCCTGGGGTATTGTACATTGCTTATGCCGAGATTTTCAATAAACGGTATTTGGGGATATCATGTATTGATCGGTATTGACCTGTCTTGTCGCAAAGCACTTGAGCACGAAACCATGCAACAAAATATTTCTTAATATTTTAGTACGGGAACCCCAGGAACTTCGTCAGTTTCAAAAACGGTAGATGAAGGGAGTAACGAAGCTGAAAATTCATCCCCAAAAAATGCTAAATACGACAGGGAAAAGCCGCGGAAAAAAATAGAGTGTCAAGGACAGCAGGGCTACCAAGTTAAACACCCTAAGAACTTCATCAGTTTCAAAACAAAAAATGGTAGATGGAGGGGGTAATGAGACTGAAAATTCATCCCCCAAAAATGCAAAATACGACCGGGAAAAGTGGGAAAAAATTATAGTGTCCAAGACAGCAAGCCTGCCAAGTCTTAAGGGCGAGACTCACACATTTTCATGCTTATTTGGCGGCATTTTTCTTTGATCTATTGTTTTTTTCTCTTTGATCTTTACAATTTGGCCAAAAAATCACGCATTTACTTCTTGAAAATTTGGCAGAACTGGGATACAATGATTCCCCTCGAAGGTTGGCTGATGAAAAAATAGACGATGCTCGGTGAATATTACCGTTAGTTGTCCCAAGCACACCAATAAAAAGTCTGCTTTGAATGTGGGAACAACTAAGTTAGGTTAAGCACCAACAATAAATAGCAATTCAACAAAAATTATTAAATACAGTGTATAATGTCTCCTTCAAAACAAAGGACACCCACTTTGTATTATGCAGCAAACTCTTGATTTTTAAGGCATACTAGGGCTAGCAGGTCAGTATTGTTCTTCCAACAGGGCTAGTAAAATCCTGCTGCCATTAGTCCTGGGCTAGTTAGCTGTAACAAAATTTTTTAACCCCTGGAAGACAAAAGCTGAAAAGATCGAAAAAAATCGGTCCATATTTAGGAGAATGACATAAGAAAATTAACTGCATTCGGAAAGAGGGCAAGCTTATTTTTAGTTTTGTTTAATATTTTTTAATCATTGGAACATGGAGATCGAGAACGTCCGATATCAAAAACTACATGGAGTTAAAATCGGGTGTTTGTGGGAAACAATGTGATGCACATGAAGAGTGCCGGATAGTGCCGGATAGATTAAAAGAGGGACGAAAGATACCAAAGGGACAGTCAAACTCATAAATCTAAAACAAACTGACAACGCCATGGCTAAAAATGAAAAAGACAAACAGACAACAGCACACATGACACAACATAGAAAACTAAAGAATAAACAACACGAACCCCACCAAAAAACTAGGGGTGATCTTAGGTGCTCCGAAAGGGTAAGCAGATCCTGCTCCACATGTGGCACCCGTCGTGTTGCTTATGTGATAACAAATCCGGTAAATAGTCTAATTCGGTAGGTCACATTCATGAAACGTAAGGGGATTGTAGTTATGACGTAAGGAACATATCCGATATCATTTGTGAAACGGTTATTCCATAACGGTCAACCAACTCGTGATGGCGTCCGTAAAATTTACGAAGGGATGATTTCAACTTCACCATTTGGAACTCTTGGTTTAATAGTTTCCTTGTTAGCAGCAACCCTCTATCAAGAAAATCATGATAGGAAATGCAAGCACGGAAATATCGTATCAACTGGGAGATATATACCCCGTATGCAGGTGACTTAAAGTTGTTAATTTTTATCGAATGTTACAAGATAATTTATTGTTTTCTCTATCCGTCTCAATTTGAAAAAAGTTTTTAACGAACAAAATAAATATGTTTTAAAGACTAAATGAGGTTGATAATTACACGCACGTGATAACCTCTTCAAAGCAATATCAGGTGACGAGACAAATGAATTGTTACACCTTTTATAATAGGTCTAAAGTTGTAAACACACCTTAAGCATTCAACCTAGTCCGAAGTTACTCTGACGTCTGACAGAATCATTTTTTACAATTGGCATTTATTAATTCTGGATTGGCATTTAAAGAACGACCACCATGATAGGACCTTAGCAGTTTCTAATTTTTTCTTCTTCTTTAAATTTCATGATGGAAACCAATTTGAACTTATCTATGTGTGTAAATGCTTAACAGTTCTAAAACATTTTACACCGTATGTTAAGCACTTTATGTTTTTGTTTCTTGATGAATTGCATGAAATATTTGACATTGGACTTTACGTAAACAATTAATTAAAATATTTGATATTATTTTTCAATCAAAGCCCTAGCTTTAACATCCCCTGGCCCCCGCCGCTACGGGGAACCATCTATGAATTAATTTTGTGTTAAACACTTAAAATTAAAATATTTGTCAAAGTTAGTAGTTTAATGAGATAATAAGTGCTGATAAAAACTTTTCCGTTTACTTCTATAAGAATTGTATGATTTTTAAGCTCAGCATGTTATGCGTGTTGAGCAACGGCCCTCTCATGAATAAAAAATCTTACTTTTTGACTTGATTGTAAGTTAAATTGAAATGTTTATGGCTTTATGGTTTTATTTGTTTTTACGCAGTAAAACTGGAAAAAAATGACATATTTGTCAACTGACATGATCGGATAATATCGTTTCCTTGACAATTGAGTACACATCCTGTTATTTTGGTATGTTCCGTTACGATCAATCACGAGGTTCCAAAACATTTGATCGGAACCCATGCATCCATATGAAATGTCCAGTTAATTAACAAATACTTAACGATTTTTCGGCATCGCACTATAAACATTTGAAGTCCGCTTTTTAAAGTTCCTGTCAATATAATACTTCCATGGTTTAACTGATGAACGGACGTACAGACGTGTGGATTTCTATATACACGAAATTGTTGAGCTGCAGAGTAAACATGGCCGGTATAAACTTCCATTCAAGAGCAATACAATCTGTTACCGGTAATTAATACCAATGATGATTTTAGATATTTTATTCTGCACATTTTATCAGTTTTATTTACTCCAGTTTCTGTTGCTATATTCTAGTAGCTTTCAAGATAAAAACCAACAAGAATGTGTCCATAGTACACGGATGCCTCACTCGCACTATCATTTTCTATGTTCAGTGGACCGTGAAATTGAGGTCAAAATTATAATTTGGAATTATAATTAGAAAGATCATATCATAGGGAACATGTGTACTAAGTTTCAAGTTGATGTAACTTTAACTTCATCAAAAACTACCTTGACCAAAAACTTTAACCTGAACTTCGCACTATCATTTTTTATGTTCAGTGGACCATGAAATTGGGGTCAAAACTATAATTTGGCATTAAAATTAGAAAGATCATATCATGGGGAACATGTGTACTAAGTTTCAAGTTGATTGGACTTCAACTTCTTCAAAAACTACCTTGACCAAAAACTTTAACCTGAAGCGAACGGACGGACGGACGGACGGACGCACGGACGCACGGACGAACGGAGGCACAGACCAGAAAACATAATGCCCCTCTACTATCGTAGGTGGGGCATAAAAAGGCAAAATTAAACGGCTAAAATTGGACAATAACTTCTATAAGGTGCCCATTATATCGATCAGGAATGCAAATTTTGTAATGATGATAATTTTTAGCTGTTTTTAACATCAATTCTCTGTATGCATCAACCAACAGCTGGCCACATAAAAAAAATAATGTGATAGAAAAACTACCTCTAACATCAAAGTTAGTTGCATTATTCATAAAAGTCAGTTTAAAATCTTAATCATTCCAGTCCTTCTTGTCGGTTGCTAAGGAACATAAATTTCCTTAGCAACCAAGGAAATTTTACCTCAAAATGACCAAATTTCAATTATGAACAGCTCATTTATTATGGCAGATAGCTTTAAATTGTTTACCATTAAATGAACAACAGAATATGCTTTATGAAAATATATTTATTAAAGTAAATCATATACGGTGAAATACAGTATAGAATATCAGAGCTAATAGCTATTTTAGGTACTGTGGATCTTAAGCAAAAAAAGTCAAATTCGACCAAATTTGGTCCCTAAAATATTTTTTTGCAGAAATATAGCCAAAACATGACTCACTACACTTAAAGATTAGGTATTTAGCTAATCATTAATGAAAAAATATCTCTGGGTAAACATATTTTAAATCAATTGCGGATAATTCAAATTGGGTCATATTAGGGGTGTAAACTGTCCATGTATGCTAATTTTTCATATGTTTGCTATCATACCAGGCAATTTCCACCATATAAACCAACTAACATGTTATATTGATGTTGGTGTTTGTTGAATATGTTTGTTCAAATGACTGACCTATGGTTGACAAAAAAAAAACCTTAATGCAAACCTTAAAAAAGGAAAGGGGAGGGGAGGGGTAGTGACATAAAAAAAAATGTTTTGTTTTTTGTTTTTTTGCACACAAAAATTAGAAATAGAGAGGCACTAAAATCAAAGAATTTTGGGATGGATACTTCAAATGATATTCTTAAAATAAAGAGATAACCAAAATGGGTACATTACTAAGTTCATTATATTTATGGAAAATTTGGGTTTTATGTTAAAATTTGGGGATTTTGAGAATCAATTTATTTTACAGGGTTTACTTTGAGTAATTAAGTAAAAACTCTTTTGAATCAAAACTGCACATATAACTTGGTAATTTTTTTTCTTTAATTCAATTTAAAGTAAAAAGTTATCAAAGGTACCAGGATTATAATTTAGTACGCCAGAAGGTTACAGGACAAAATACTACATCTTTGTTGAAAAACCGTAATTTTGGAATGAAGTGTACTTTAGGCAGATGTTAATTTTAATAAGTATCAGTGGCAGTGCTACTGTTGTTCTTTCGTATTCATAATTCAACTAATTTTTTCTATGTTGTGATGTTATGCTATTGTTTCAGAAAAAGGAAGAAGGTTTGGAACCATTAAAACTTTTAGTTTGCACCTGTCCGAAGTCAGGAATTTGATATTCAGTAGTTGTCGTTTGTTTATGTAATTTATACGTGTTTCTCGTTTCTCGTTTTTTATATAGATTAGACCCTTGGTTTTCCCGTTTGAATGATTTTATACTAGTAATTTTTTTGGGGCCCTTTATAGCTTGTTGTTCAGTGTGAGCCAAGACTGTGTTGAAGGCAGTACATTGACCTATAATGGTTTACTTTTATAAATTGTTATTTGGATGGAGAGTTGTCTCATTGGCACTAACACCACATCTTCCTATATCTATTCAAATATTTTTAAAAGAAAAACAGGTTTTGGTATTTTCTTTTAAGTGGTTTTTTTTTGTTATATATATATATATAAGAGAGAGAGAGAGAGAGAGAGAGAGAGAGAGAGAGAGAGAGAGAGAGAGAGAGAGAGAGAGAGAGAGAGAGAGAGAGAGAGAGAGAGAGAGAGAGAGAGAGAGAGAGAGAGAGAGAGAGAGAGAGAGAGAGAGAGAGAGAGAGAATTGCTAATTGCCTTTATAGATATTTATGGGGTTCGTGTTGTTTATTCTTTAGTTTTCTATGTTGTGTCGTGTGTACTATTGTTTTTCTGTTTGTCTTTTTCATTTTTAGCCATGGAGTTGTCAGTTTGTTTTAGATTTATGAGTTTGACTGTCCCTTTGGTATCTTTCGTCCCTCTTTTATCATCTTTGGCCCAACATGATTAGTTCCGCATGTATTCAAGTTATTTTTAGCTCACCTGGCCCGAAGGGCCAAGTGAGCTTTTCCCATCACTTTGCGTCCGGCGTCCGGCGTCGTCGTCGTCCGTCGTCGTCCGTCGTCCGTCGTCCGTCGTCCGTCGTCGTTAACTTTTACAAAAATCTTCTCCTCTGAAACTACTGGGCCAAATTGAACCAAACTTGGCCACAATCATCATTGGGGTATCTAGTTTAAAAAATGTGTGGCGTGACCCGGTCAACCAACCAAGATGGCCGCCACGGCTAAAAATAGAACATAGGGGTAAAATGCAGTTTTTGGCTTATAACTCAAAAACCAAAGCATTTAGAGGAAATCTGACATGGACTAAATATGTTTATCAGGTCAAGATCTATCTGCCCTGAAATTTTCAGATGAATCGGTCAACCCGTTGTTGGGTTGCTGCCCTGAATTGGTCATTTTGAGGAAATTTTGCTGTTTTTGGTTATTATCTTGAATATTATTATAGATAGAGATAAACTGTAGACAGCAATAATGTTCGGCAAAGTTAGATTTACAAATAAGTCAACATGACCGAAATGGTCAGTTGACCCCTTTAGGAGTTATTGCCCTTTATAGTCAATTTTTAACCATTTTTCATAAATATAAGTAATCTTTTACAAAAATCTTCTCCTCTGAAACTAATGGGCCAAATTAATCCAAAGTTGGCCACAATCATCTTTGGGGTATCTAGTTTAAAAAATGTGTGGCGTGACCTGGTCAACCAACCAAGATGGCCGCCACGGCTAAAAATAGAACATAGGGGTAAAATGCAGTTTTTGGCTGATAACTCAAAAACCAAAACATTTAGAGGAAATCTGACATGAAGTAAAAATGTTTATCAGGTCAAGATCTATCTGCCCTGAAATTTTCAGATGAATCGGTCAACCTGTTGTTGGGTTGCTGCCCCTGAATTGGTAATTTTGAGGAAATTTTGCTGTTTTTGGTTATTATCTTGAATATTATTATAGATAGAGATAAACTGTAAACAGCAATAATGTTCATCAAAGTAAGATTTACAAATAAGTCAACATGACCGAAATGGTCAGTTGACCCCTTTAGGAGTTATTGCCCTTTATAGTAAATTTTTAACCATTTTTCGTAAATCTTAGTTATCTTTTACAAAAATCTTCTCCTCTGAAACTACTGGGCCAAATTAATTCAAACTTGGCCACAATCATCTTTGAGGTACCTTGTTTGAAAAATGTGTCCGATGACCTGGCCATCCAACCAAGATGGCCACCACGGCTAAAAATAGAACAGGGGTAAAATGTAGTTTTTTGCTTATAACTCTGAAACCCAAATCATTTAGAGGAAATCTGACAAGGAGTTAAATTGTTAATCAAGTCAATATATATCTGCCCTGAAATATTCAAATGAATTGGACATCCGGTTGTTGGGTTGCTGCCCTCCAATTGGTAATTTTTAAAGAAATTTTGCTGTTTTTGGTTATTATCTTGAATACTATTATAGATAGCAATAAACTGTAAACAGCGATAATGTTCATCAGAGTAAGATCTACAAATAAGTCCACATGACCTAAATGGTCAATTGACCCCTTAAGGAGTTATTGCCCTTTATAGTCAATTTTTAACAATTTTCATTAATTTGGTAAATTTATGTAAATTTTTACCAAATATTTTTCTCTGTTACTAATGGGCAAAGTTCATTATAGATATAATTGTAAGAAGCAAGAATGTTCAGTAAAGTAAGAACTTCAAACACATCACCATCACCAAAATACAATTTTGTCATGAATCCATTTGTGTCCTTTGTTTAATATGCACATAGACCAAGGTGAGCGACACAGGCTCTTTAGAGCCTCTAGTTAATAAATGTGTTAACTTTATATTGCTTGGACTATAAATGAATTACTTCAATGGTAATTGTTGTTGTAAGGAATAGTGATCCAGAAATAGTATAATAAAGTTGTCTCCTAAATGTTATTGCTGCTACAGTCTTTTTTCTATCTCTTGAACGAAGATTTTCAAAAAGGGGAAATAACTCATTTTTCGAAATTACATCCATATTAGTTTGAGCATGAAATTTTTAATTGCTGGAATATATAATATGAAATATTTACCCTAAATACATCTAAAAATAGTTTTTTTTCATAAGAAAGGACTATTTTATCATGAAAATATTCATATGAAATATTTATTTACAAATAGAACCTAAAAAGGGGGGGGGGAATTTTAGGGTAAATTACAATGACTAGTATTCCTCTATTGGCAACTTTCTGCAACATTTACCCAAGGATTTTTTTGCAGCATTTTGTTGACAAAACATCCATAATTTTATATTTTATAGTCTTTTATGTGAGGATTTCTGCGTTTTCGGTAAAATCAGATGTAAAAAATGACAAAAATCGGCAAAAATCATGGCGATTTTTGTGTTTAGTGGACCACTTTATGTCCAAAAAACTGTTTTTATTCGAAAAATTTGTCAGTTAGCAGTTTAAATGATTGAATTATCTTCTACCTATGAAAATAACAAAAAATGTTATGCTTTATCTCATTTTTACCATAAAATACAATATCAGCCATTGCTCCTTGCTGTACTAATATTATACATATGATGTCACGTTGTTTCCATGGCAACCAGACTATACAGATTTTTTTTTCGATTACTTTTTTTTAAAGTTGAAATGGTCCAAACTAACAGTCAATCGAGATTTTTTTACTGTCGTGTGCGAGTATGTCTATTGTAGAATCAAGGCTGATTGAAAAAACTGCGTTTGTTTACTTTTTGTGTTTTAACACAATTTCATTCGAGTATAACCTTTTACTGTATAATATAGGCAACAGAAGTATACCGTTGTTTGAAAGCCAAAAATCGATTGAAAGATTTTTTTTTAATTTGACTGTTAGTTTGGACCATTTCAACTTTAAAAAAAATAATCGAAAAAAAATAATCTGGCCAAAATTTTTCATATTTGGTCTATTATTACAGAGAATTGATGTTAAAGTCTCTTCCTGTCTGCTTTAGTTTTCAATATAATAGTTTCAGTGAATCCAGTTAGTTCGTTTTTACTGTCGTGTGCGAGTATGTCTATTGTAGAATCAAGGCTGATTGAAAAAACTGCGTTTGTTTACTTTTTGTGTTTTAACACAATTTCATTCGAGTATAACTTTTTACTGTATAATATAGGCAACAGAAGTATACCGTTGTTTGAAAGCCAAAAATCGATTGAGAGAAAAACAAATCCGGGTTACAAACTCAAACCCAGGGAAACACAACAACTATAAGGGGAAAACAACGAAACAAAAGAAACACTCAAGTGCAACAACAACAAAAACGACAATGTAACACACATAGAAACGGACTATAATATAACAACTACCATTTTCCTGACTTGGTGCAGGACATTTTAAGAAACAATGGTGGTTTGAAGCTTGTACTTTTATGACAATGTTAAATATAACACTTAAAGGACAAAATTACTTGTCAGGACTACAGTACAAATAAACAATAAAATAATACATTTCGACATGTTAATAGTTATCAAAGATACCAGGCTCATAATTTAATACGCCAGACGCGCGTTTCATCAACATAAGACTCACCAGTGACGCTCAAATCAAAATAGTTAGAAAGCCAACCAAGTATAAAGTCAAAGAGCATTGATGACCAGAAATTCCAAAAAGTACGGCTTAGGTTATCTATGCATGGGATAAGAAAATTCTCAACCACATTTATACTCTACAAAAGTTAAAAGTGAACATGTCATTGATCTTTTTATGTACTATACTTTCTTAGATAATTTCTTTAATTCTATTTTATACAAAATTTAAATCCGAAATAGTTCTAAGGAATTGCAACATTAAAAGAAAATTTTAAATGCTTTGTTTTTGAAAACAGATAAAGAACCATCACCAGAGACACGATAATAAAGCAGTAATAAGGTGCAAAATATTAAAATAACAAATAAGTAGTGAATAAGTGACAGGGTATCAGTCGAACGCAAAAACGGGTACCTATGTGTTAATAGGGTAATTTCATTTCTACAAACAAAGAAATATTACCAGAAATAACAAAAAAGCATTAAAAAGGGAGAAACATGTCCCGAATAAGGATCAACTAAGAAACGAATATGGAATATGGAATAAGTTACAAATAGGTAAGTTAATAACGAATAAGGAATAAGAAATACGTAACGAATAAGGAATAAGTAACCAACTTGACGAACCTACTTTAATGCTTTTATCTGAATAATGAGTATCATAATCATATCCGTAAATTAAGGCGAAAAAATACTTGATGTTTAGTAGTAGTCATTTGTTGATGTGGTTCATACGCGGTTCTTTTTGTTCGTTTTATATATAGATTTGACCGTTGGTTTTCCCGTTTGAATGGTTTTACATAAGTCATTTTGAAGCCCTTTATATCTTGCTATTCGGTGTGGGCCAAGACTCCGTGTTCAAAACCGTACTTTGACTTATGATGGTTTATTAATCAAATTCTGACTTGGATGGAAAGTTGTCTCATACCATATCTCCTTGCACATCTTCAGTTATAATATAGACTGTAGAATTTTCTCTTTTCTATGATTCGGACATAATTTGTCCCAAATGTAGTTTACTATACCATAAAGTTTTATTAAAAAAGAATTCATTATTCTTAAGAAATTAATTACACAATAAAAGTTAAAAAAAATACTGTAAAATTTAAATGCATTCTTAAGGACTTTCCGATTAGATTTTCCTCTGAGTTCGTTTTTTTTTTTTGTGATTTTACTTTTTCCTAAGTTTTGTTATGTAGTTCATCTTAAATAAAATAAAGTTTGACAATTTGATGTTTTGTCTATAAGCAAAATATTACTAAAAATAGCTGATTTTTTATCATTATATTCCTGTTATTTGAATTTTGTATAGTTTAGCTTTTAGTTTGTTGTCTATGGCACCTTTGTATCCACTACCAATCCATAAATAATGAAGTTCATCAAATTTCATGCTAATTGGATAATCCATTTTTAAGTCTTCCAACGGTTGGCGTAAAAGTTGTATACCATCATAGCTAAGAATGTGGAATGCATTATTAGCTGAATCTAACGCAATGATTTTAGCAAATTCTGTAACTACTACATCAGAAGGAAAGAATGGTCTCGAACTGAAACTTTGATTTATATCACTGTATCTCCATTTTAATTTGCCACACTTATTGAGTGCTACGACTGTCCCAGTGTATTGACTTTTTCTGTCGATCACATACATTCTGTCCTGATTTGTTGTTATTCGCCATGGAAATGTAAACAGGGGTTCCTTTGCGTCTGTATGCTCGAAAATGTTGCATACTTTCCCATCCGATAACATTGAAACTACTAGACGAGAGCTATTATGTGCTAGTTCAAAATTTGCTTTAAATTCTGCAAGTCCTATCCAGATGACTGAATCGTTGTCTTTCTCAATATGAATACATAAAGGTTCCATGGCGAAATGATTCGATAACGGTGATACCTGAATTTTATTGTGCTTGTTTTTCTTCACTTGATTTATAACGTTGTCGTGTTTGCATATAAAAAATATATCCCCAACTGAATTAACAGCTATGTCAGCTGGGTTGTATCCTTTTCCTTCATCGTAGTACTTCAGTCTGTTGGTAAATAATATTGGTGTTAGTTTAATTTTACAAATGTCTCCTTTGTAATGACAAATGCATGCTTCATCTTTATTTATTATTTCTATACAGTTTATCGCGGGTAAATTTGTTGTGAATGTTTTAATGAGTTTAATTTCTACTGTGCGACTGCTGTCATCTTCAGGGCAATCCACCATTATAAAATCCGAATCTTCAGAAGACCTCGTTTTTAGACTTTTCTTTCTACTTTTGTCTTCACTTGTATATTGCTCATGTACAAATTTATCGATATCAATAGTTATATGGTATGTCGAATGACTTTCAACAAAGCAATCTTCGCAAATCAGAATTTTGCAAGTCTGACAAAATAATGAATATGTTTTTGTGTTGTGTTTCTTGCAATGCATTTTCCTAATTTCATGTTCTGTACAATTGTTCATAGTGATGCTGTCAAAAGACAAAACATTGTGACTTGAATTTGATGCAGAAAAAGAATGAGTATATTTACATTTTTCACATAGAACAACGTTACATTCCAAGCAGCGGTACTTGAGGTTCTTTCTTGTAAAACACACAGCACAAGATAACGACACTTGTATATCAAGTCTATTCATTTTGAAATGTTTGTCACTTCTCTGGTTTCACACAATATAAGCACATTTTTGATGGACTCGTCAAAAAACAATTAATATATATATCCAGATTGACTTTCTTTAAGGTATGTTACGATGATAATGAATATAGAACATCGTTTAAAGAGGTTACTCATTTTTATAGAATGCATTTCCCTGTGACTCACTATATATAAGGCTTACTGTTTACGTTTCCTGATTGATTTACCGGAGGTTCTAAAGTTTTATATTTTATAATTGAGAATTTCCTTTGTAGTTAAAATAACAAATATAGATTTAGATATTACGAAAGATGATAACTTTATAGAGTGATCGGTTATTTTGGTTTCTCTTTAGCAACTGTTTGAAAATTGAGTGAATTAAAGATGTCATGAAATAGTTTGCAGTTGTAATGGGCTTAGGCACAAGACAAAACTTTAGACCAATAAAGCAAAATGTCAATATCAGAGGAATTGAGGATTGCGAGATAAGGGTAAACAAATAAAATAAAATAGCTGCATGCCTTATGGTAGAGAGGCGAAACGTTTTTGGCAATTCTTATGTCTTTATCAAAATAGAAAGAATCCATAACTGAATGCATCAATAATAACATTTCAAAATAGTGAATAACTTACTGGGAAAATTTAAAAGTTTTTTTTTAGTTGCACAGCACTGAAAATATCCTCAGAGTTATTAATCTTTTTGTAAAATGCGTATATTTTCTCTATTTTTTTTTTATATCCTGATTATCAAATAAAATGCAAAGGAAGATTTAGAAGATAAGTCTGACTACATGACTAATGGAAACAAATATATTGTGATGGAATTCCCTTGTAAGCGCATATGACAAAGGGTCAATTGAGCAATTTTTATCGCTTAGCTTCTAATGTCTTGTGTGTTTTTGAACCAAACTATCTATCATTATTTTGGCATCTTGTTTCAAAATTGTTTCTGATGATTTCCAGAATTGTGCAAGTTCTAATTATATTTTAACAAGGTTCTACCCACCATTTTTTAAATTAAAATGTCCTGTAACAAGTCAGGAAAATAGCAGTTGTTATCTTATAGTTAGTTTCTGTGTGTGTTACATGTATTTTGGTTTTTTGATGCACTTCAGTGTCTCTGTTGTTTTGTTGTTTTCTTCTTATAGTTGATAGTTTTAGTTTGTAACCCGAATTTGTTTTCTTTCAATCGATTTATGACTTTCGAACAGCGGTCCCTTATTTAATTGTGAAATAAAGATATGACGTTATTCATATTTTGAATTCTTGCACTTGTCCATTTTACAAAACTGTTCTAAGAGGTTTTAAACAAGTATTTTCTCCTCAAATTTCCATACTTATATTATTCAAACATATTTTAACCTAGTCTGTTTCCCGGTCGTTATTGAAATCCTGACAATATTTGTAAATTCCGAAGGCATACTGGATATTTTACGGAGGGGGCCAACCTTGAACTAGAGTTAAAAGATCCCTTTCTTCCGAAACTTGATATTTCTTGAAATTAGTTATCAAAGGTACCAGGCTTATAATTTGATACGCCAGACGCGCGTTGCATCTTCAAAAAAATCATCAGTGACGGTCAGATCAAAATAGTTAGAAAGCCCAAAACAAGTACCAAGTTGAATAGCATTAAGGACCAAAAATTCCAAAATGTTGTGCCAAATACGGCTAAGGTAATCTGTTCCTGCAATAAAAAAATCCTTAGTATTTCGAATAATTCATACTTTTACAGTTAATTTATAGAAAACACATTATATCACTAAATCTTCAATATATCGGATCAACAAAGCACTACAACATATTTTAAGAATGATAAAAAATCTACAATTTTTTTTTTCAAAGAACAAATGTACAAAACTATATCTCAATAAAAAATACGTTTATCCAAATTAACAGCTATAGAGTACATGACAAACAGAATAAAACAATTAAACTGACCAAATTATAACATATTTTGAAATAAGTTATCACTACACATACCACTTAAAAAGTTAGAAATGCCATTTTAAAAATCAATTTCACCGTTGATTTCACGTCTTTTTTGGTAGGGTTCGTGTTACTTAGTCTTTTTTTTCTATGTTGTGTTTTGTGTACTATTGTTTGTCTGTTCGTCTTTTTATAGCCATTTACTTTTATTAAACACCTTGTTACTCTTTTTCTTGCTATTTTTTTTGTGTAAAGCGTGTGTAGATATCGTCGCTATGCTTTATTGTATCAGAAACCAAAGTTTGAAATCAGATATTGCATTAGCCGACTTCGTTCATTGTTATATTATGTGATGCAGATTGTAGTAAAAAAATCATATGTTGTTGGAAACTTAGTTTTACATTGGACCTCATATGAAAAATGTAACAACCACGAACTGAATATTATTTGCAACAGTTTTTTTCCGAAATGCAGGAAGTTTAAAGCAGAAAAATCCATCACATCTTTCCAAGAAGTAAGTTTAATCAAGGAAATTATTCAGGTGACTGCATTATTACTCATTATAGATTAAGTTTTAATTGTTATTTCGTTGAAATTGACAACTGCCTACATGTGGACATTTTTTCTGTACATTGATGGGTTTTTTTCAACAACAACAACAACCGAAAAAAAGACACACAAACAATGATATTTGAAATGTTGCAAATTCTTGTTAAACGACACTTTGTATTAATTTGTTGAACATTCTTCCATTCGTTGTTCATCTCATTTTAACTAAATAGTGGAGCCTAAACTATACATGCTTTATTGAGTACTTGAAATAGTATATAAAAAACCTCATCAAAGATATCAGGTCGGATTTATCTGATTTGGCGTTATTATGCAAGTGTCAAAATCTTTCAATTTATTGCACTGACTGAAAACGTCTTTCCATAAATAAGTATATATTTTCAGTCATGTTTTGGCCTAGTATATAAAGGTTTAAACAATACAAAAATATTATTAGTAAAAAATCTGGGGATGATTTTTATGAATTATTAAGTTAATCTGAAGAGATATAGTCAGATGTAAGTGTTACTGAGTTAAAACAGTATCATGCATGATTTTGATGAGGAATTTGGTCAAAATTCCGGACAAATTTAATGTGTTTATTTTTTGGGATAGGACAATTTTATCTGACTGTATGATGAATCATCTCAGAAATTTCAATTTCAACTCATGTTGTTGGAGTTCATATAACTAAGTTAGACTTACAAATGACTCTCCTCATTTGTCCTTGTAGAAGTACATTACTAAATCAAAAACATGTGATTGAAATGTAAAAAGAAAGGTTTTTCAATAGAATGTTTATGATAACATTGTTTTAATTGCTTACACTTTCTTGTTAGACACAAACATAAATTGAATAACTATTAAGTAAATATTTATTTAAATTATCAATAAAGGATGAGGAAAATGGTATACAAGTATTGGTGCTTTGTCTATTTGCCTTTTTTGTGCTGCTTTGTTACATATTTGGTTGTTTTATAGTGATTCAAATTATAACACAATGTTGACTGTTGTACCCCTATGTTTTACATTTTTATCTATAATATCTGTTTGTTTTGTTCACACATCGTTGACAAAATAATGGAATTTGATGCTACTGTAAAAATAATTGAGAGGTTTAGCTAACTAAAAACCCAGGTTTAATCCACCGTTTTCTACATAAGAAAATGTCTGTATCAAGTCAGGAATATGACAGTTGTTATCCGTTCGTTTGATTTGTTTGATCTTTTGATATTGTCATTTGATTAGGGACTTTCCTTTTTGAATTTTCCTCGGAGTTCAGTATTTTTGTGATTTTACTTTTGGTATTACCCAGTGGTAACACCAGCTTGTATCACAATTATATATGAAAACATTTCTACCTTCATGTAACAAAGCGTTCTGTGAATTACATTGTAATTATCAAAGGCTTCATATTTCGAGTCAGTATTCAAATCAAATTAAATGTCTTTATTCCTAATTCAAGGGTCCCAAACAACATATAAATTAATACAAATCACAAAGTTCATATAATATCCACACAAATAACACATGCGATATAACATACAAATTAATCCAATCAATTTTACTATCACTTTCATTATTGCATATGATCTATTATATATTAGTTCAATTATTTTTAGTTTAACAGATAATTTGTTGATCAATTGAATACAATTGCTTTTCATTAAGTGTTTACATGTTTTAGAACATGCAATCTCATCTTGTAAATATGAATTTCAACATCAATCAATTTTAACATTTGTAAACAGTATAACTATCCCTTCTTTTTTTTGGAATCAGAAATGATCCACCTTGATTAATGAAAAATATACAAAAAGTTTTAAATTAAGGAATGCTTACACTTTAATACAGTGGATAAAATTCACACAGCCGTTGAATTGGAAATTTATTACTGTTTTCATTGCTTGTTTCAATTAAACAAGATATAACCCAACTATATATATTTTATTTTTTTAAATCATTGCAATCTTAATGCTAAATACAAACACTGAAACCTCATTGTTAAATGTTTGTGGTAAAGATAAACTCTCACGAGCTGATTACTCCAATTAAATAAGATCGAATCGGATCTATATAGATTTTAGTGCATTAATGATGAAATGCTGACGTCAGGTTTATCGTTGTAATTTGTTGATGATTTCTTGATGTTAAGTTATTTCATGTGATAAAATAAACATCACAAAAATACCTCATTTTTTATGACGTTGATACATTCGTGTGACGCATACTTTATAATTATATTGTAGTGCCCTTGTGAACTGTCGTAAATTCATGCGAGGTGCCTGAAATTTACATGTTATAATGTACTATTATATTATTAATTTATGTATTTCACTGTCCCGTGAATGTTCTTGCGTTTATTTGAAATGTGTTCCTGTCGGCACGTAATATTATCGGTATTTTTAACATTGTCATATACGCCCCAAAAAAAGAAGCTTGTTTTGTCTTGTACCAAGTCAGGTTATGTTACTTTTAGTTTCAATATCTTTTAAATTTTTATTTCATTAAAGACAAACTAAATACACAATGCATTTTCAAATGTCATATTCCATATTCCATACTTGTTATAGACATTTCCTTATATAAAAAATGATGGATTAAACCTTTTTTTATAGCTAGCTACACCTCTTACTTGTATTAAATTCACATTAAATTCCGTTATATCTATAAAAAAAAATATGTGTGAACGAAACAAACAGACATTATATGTAAAAATATCAAAATAGGAGTACAGCAGTCATCATTGTGTTATAATCTTAATCACTATAAAAACAAACAAATACGTCGACAAAGAAAAACAAAATGTCATATAGACAAAGCTAATAAGCAAAACTGAAACACAAGAATACAAGAAAAATACCACAATACTGCCACAACAAAACATTAGCGGGGTGCATACGTACCGAAAACGCCAAACGAATATTACAAAAAGTAAACTATATATAAACAATAAAGGTTAAAATTGTACAAAGACAAATAAAAGAACACTACAACACGTAATTTATATGATAAAAAACGTCAGTATCTAGAATCTATACTTAAAAACCATCATGTATTATTTGTGAAGTTAATACGGAATGCATATCAACAAGGTTTTGGTAACTTCCGATGAACTTTTTTGTTTTAAAGGTCAAAACGTTATTTGACATAACCCTGGTCATCAAAATGTATTAAAAAATTGTAGAAAAGCAATTGCTCAAATAAAAAATAAAAAGTTTAAGTTTGATTCATGGTATACCGCCATCTTGGATTGTACGATCGCAGTACAAAATCGGTCTAGTTATTTGCCCAAATCTGCAAATCTGGAAACAGATTTGCAATTTAATGTTGAGACTGTTTATTTGTATGAAGAAAACTGAAGAAAACTTGGTGATTCATTGTATTATTCAAAATATTTAAACAAGTATCGTTTTTTTTTAATTTCTAGAATCATTATTTTCAAATTAACCATTTAATGGGAGATAACTCTTTTAGTGAAACGTATATATTGGACTGATAGGGATTTTTTTATTTTTATTTGCAACTAGAAAACAAGTTCGGTGACACCAATTTTTATTTTCTTAAAATATATTATAAAACCTATCTTTTCTTAATTTATTTCAAAATTCTATCTCATTGATTTTTAGCTCACCTGGCCCGAATGGCCAAGCGAGCTTTTTATCATCACTTGGCGTCCGTCGTCCGTCGTCCGTCGTCCGTCGTCGTTAACTTTTACAAAAATCTTCTCCTCTGAAACTACTGGGCCAAATTAAACCAAACTTGGCCACAATCATCATTGGGGTATCTAGTTTTAAAAATGTGTCCGGTGTCTGATGACTCGGCCAACCAACCAAGATGGCCGCCATGGCTAAAAATAGAACATAGGGTTAAAATGCAGTTTTTGGCTTATAACTAAAAAACCAAAGCATTTAGAGCAAATCTGACACGAGGTAAAATTGTTTATCAGGTCAAGATCTATCTGCCCTGAAATTTTCAGATGAATCGGCCAAACCGTTGTTTGGTTGCTGTCCCTGAATTGGTAATTTTAGGGAAATTTTGCTGTTTTTGGTTATTATCTTGAATATTATTATAGATAGAGATAAACTGTAAACAGCAATAATGTTCAGCAAAGTGAAATTTACAAATAAGTCATCATGACCGAAATAGTCAGTTGACCCCTTTAGGAGTTATTGCCCTTTATAGTCAATTTTTAACCATTTTTAGTAAATCTTAGTAATCTTTTACAAAAATCTTCTCCTCTGAAACTACTAGGCCAAATTAATCCAAACTTGGCCACAATCATCTTTGGGGTATCTAGTTTAAAAAAATGTGTCTGATGACCCGGCCAACCAACCAAGATGGCCGCCACGGCTACAAATAGAACATAGGGGTAAAATGTAGTTTTTGGCTTATAACTCAAAAACCAAAGCATTTAGAGCAAATCTGACGCTTTTTAATTGTTTATCAGGTAAAGATCTATCTGCCTTGAAATTTTTAGATGGATCGGTCAACCCGTTGTTAGGTTGCTGCCCCTGAATTTTAAGGAAATTTTGCCGTTTTTTGTTATCATCTTGAATATTTTTATAGATAGAGATAAACTGTAAACAGCAATAATGTACAGTAAAGTAAGACCTAAAAATAGTTCAACATGACCTAAATGGTCAATTGACCACCTAAGGAGTTATTGCCCTTTATAGTCAATTTTTTACAATTTTTATAAAATTTGTAAAATTTTACTAACATTTTCCACTGTAACTACTGGGCCAAGTTCATTATAGATAGAGATAATTGTAAGCAGCAAGAATGTTCAGTAAAGTAAGATCTACAAACACATCACCATCACCAAAACAAAATCATTTTGTCATGAATCCATCTGTGACCTTTGTTTAATATTCACATAGACCAAGGTGAGCGACACAGGCTCTTTAGAGCCTCTAGTTTTTTTTTATGCACACAAATGTGTTTTTTTCATGAACAATCTAACCAAATTTAGACAATTTCCAACGACTCATAGCTTGGAAAATAGCTCGATGACCCATACTTTTTATTATATTTTTGAAAAAAGCATTGTTAGCTTCTGTTCGTATTTTTGTTTTAGTTGTGCCAAAATTCTTCAAGAGTTTAATCAGTTTTAACAAGGACGTATATTATGTTAGTTATACGTCCTTGGTTTTAACAATATGTAAACACGATTTATATGACCCAGGTAGACCTCTTCTTAAATTAAATTCAGAATTACCTCCCTTAGGGCACTTGTCACAGGTGGCATTGCGATTAGTTTACAAGGTCCACGTTGTAAAGTTGACAGTAATCCTGGTGTTGTTATTGTCAAAACAAGATCCTGCATGAGAAGTTTAACTCAATTGAAAAGCTCCAGAAAGTTATGAGCTGACGACCTCAACAAAAATATAAAATGGCAGTCGGAAGAACGGGATCCAAACACCCTGTCAAAATCTTTGCAAACATTTTTATTTCATTCATAGGTGCTGGTGTTTTAGGACTGCCTTTTGCATTTAAAGAGGTTTGTATAATTTAACCCATAAAAAATAATGAAGTAATCAAAATCACGGAAAGGTATTACTGTATAATCACCAAATTTATATACATCATCTGCCTGAATCAAATATTATCATGTTTATGACGAAACCTGGAGTCTGTTTCACAAAAAAACTTAGGACTAAGATTGATTGTAAGTATACTGAATTGTTCCTTACTTACGATCAATCTAATTAGTCGTAAGTTTTTTCGTGAAACCGACTCCAGGTGTTTTCGCCCATACCATGTTTGCTCCAATTCTCTGTGCCCCCTTTCAACTTCGCACCCCACACATTTAAACCTTTTTTAAAGGTTTTGTGAAGTTTTTGATCATGCTTTGTAAAATTAGTTAACTTTATTACTATAAAAGAAAAAAAACTGTTTTCTTTTGAATAGTTTGAACATGTTGAAATTAAGTGACATTCTATTAAAAAACGTAAACAAGTTTTCTATTGTGAATTATCTTGACGTAATGAATAATGAATTATTATTATTATGTACAATAAGTAAGAACACTAACAAACTCAGCACAAGTTGTTGAAAATAATCATCTTTCATATTTTTCATTAAAAATCTTCATTGTTTTTTTATCTGACCAAGCTTACAATACATAATTTCATGCTTGCATCACAGCTGAAGATTGACCAATCAGATAATTAGATTGTGTTTATCTATTTGAATATTGGAGTTGAAGCAGTGGCAAATCCTCGGGTTTTACCATATATAGGTACACAAACTTAAAACTCAATTTTTTTTTTGTTGAATCATTAAAATTAAATTTGAGATCGTTTTTTCAAATCTCCTTATCATATTAGACATGTGTTTTAAAAATCTTTGTGATATATTTTACCGTTATGTTTTAAATTGGATTTAAAAATTGTATTTTCCCGTAGAGTTTGAGGTAAAATCCAGAGAATTTCACCTCCTAGAAATTTAAAGTGCCAGGATGTTCGAAAATATGTATTAAGCTACTAGTATTTCACTTTAAACCAAACACTTACATGTACATAACTGACCAATAAGCTTTGTGAATACCAATTACTAGTAATCTTAAATATAAAATCGCAATTAATAATTAATCATCTAATAACAAACAAAAAATATTTCAAAATAAAAAATTATAATATAAAACTTCTCTGCTTCTTTTCAGAATAAAATTACAGGTTTTGGTACATCCTCATAATTTTATAATATTTTGAATTGAAAATAGAAATACCATCACCAAAATATGTCACATTAAAAATAATTTTACTTGTACATTTTTGTTTTTACAAGTACATGAAGCATGAAATGAATAATGTTATTTTTTTTTAATACAGGCAGGAATTTTAGAGGGTATCTTTGTGATGGCTACAATAGGTATAATTAGGTGAGTGTAAATAGATAATTTTGATTCTACACAAATTCCAATTTCACAGAAGTATGTCATCCACTTTATATCTAAACTCAATAAACCCGGGAAGAAAAAAAGTACAATATCAAAAATACCGAACTCCAAGGAACTTGCAAGCTGATTTGATAGCTACATGTACCTAAAACTCTAGCTTGTATGGCAGTCACATAGAATTCAAGAAAAGTTCAGCAGGTATAGCATTTTCTGTAGTTGAAATGCACATTTGACATGTCTATGAATAAAAAACAAGTTAATTTATGTTTGTCAATGAGACTTTTATCAACCAAGGTCTAGTTGAGGTGGATACAAGTAGCTATAGATCATTGTAAAGCCTTCAATAATGATCAAAACTCATACCATATTGTCAGCTATAGGAATTCTTGACATGGCCAAATATGAAAAAATTCAAATGAAAAAGACAATTGGCTGATCTATTTGTACAGGAATCAAAGACCATCACTGAATTACAGGTTACTGACTTGGAATAGGAACATATAGAATGTGGTAGTTTTAAACATGTTTATGAGGACTCTACCATGCACTTTACTCCTTTAAAATTATGTATGGAAACGATCTCCTGACAACTAGTATTTAATATGATTCATCATGAAAATCATCATTATTATCCTACAATAATGGAAAAGAAGGTGTATTAATATCATGAAATAGAAATTCCTTCATAAGATAAGTTCCAAGTGGAAGGAACAGTCTGTAATATTATGTCCTTTTGAAAAATTAATACATTATTTGCTCCTTACAGAATGAAGATTATAGAACACTTTTTCTAATAGTTAAACTTCTGATACATGTACACGTCCAAAACTCTTACATTAACTTGAGAAAATATTAAAAAAAGGAACAGTACTTTAATTGCTATTTTTCATCACAAAGTCACATAGAGGCCTGAACTATGCATGGTTTTATAATTTACCAATCATTCATCCTAATTAACCAGTAAATTAAATAAATATTATGTTACATCTTTTACCCTAATATACATTGTATGTGTACTTGATCTTTTTCAGTGTAAAAGCAATGTTGCTGTTAATAGATTGTAAATATAAGTTAATATCAGAATACAGGCTGCCAAGAAATGAGAAAGCTAAGGTAGAAACCAGTCCAAAGAAAGTCCAGGAAACAGATGCCAAAGAGGATGGGCTGCTGTCATTACAGGTGGCCAAACAAGAATTTGTTAACTTAATAACAGAGGAGGAAGTCAATAAGGTGGGTTGCTGTCATTACAGGTGGCCAAACAAGAACTTGTTAACTTAATAACAGAGAAGGAAGTCAATAAGGTGGGTTGTACAACAAGTGTTTAAAATACATGGTTTCCAGATGTGTGGAAATACTGAGTGTAAATTCAGAAATTATTGCATGAATTTATTATTGCGATTTTGTCATTTTGGACTAAAATGCAATTTTATTTTTGTGATATATATTGAAAAAATACTGTTTAATTCATAAGAAAACTTCAACACGAGTTTAAATTATTGCGATTATAACCCTGTCACATTTTTTCCAAAAATAAAAGCATCGCAATAACTTCTGAATTTGCAGTATTCCCAACTTGTCTAGTTTTCCAAAATCTGATATTTCTCCCTAACTGTTAAAGATTGCAGCATCCTGTTACAAATCTAATTAAAATTCATAGCTATTGAATGTACCATGATATCATTTAAAACTCACGGCTGTGTTTTTTTAAAAATCTTACACACCCATCTTAAATCAAAATTTCAGAATACATTGCAAGCAAATTGTGACAGAATAGTTTCAATTATTAATAAATACCTTGAGTTTGTTGTAATCAACTCATAAGATGTTTCTAAATCATGTCATTCACAATGTTAAATATTGTATCAGTCCAGGCTGATTCAATCTAAGATACATATTTCTTGTTAAATTTCAGGAAGAAGATCCAGGTCACGACCTGTCATATGGAGATGTAGGTAAGCACTGCTTAGGGTTCAGACAGAACAGACAAATTTCAAGTTTGTTGCATTTCCTTCAAAAAGTTTTGTTTTATTGAACATCATTCTTGCACATCTCTTCCCTCAAATGTTGAAGGAGCGGTTGAAAAATGAAATATGATGCTATATTCCACATATAATTAGGCAAATTATGTTCTTATAATTTATCATCAGCACCACTGTCGTTTTGGAATTGTAAGTTTTTATTTTTTGAAACCTTTGTGCAAATTTCACAAAAACGTACATACATTTGAATTTGGAATTTGTTGATTCTTGTTGCATCTCTTTAAAGAAGATAATATGTAGTAGTTAAATGGTTTAATGATTTATCTTGGTATATTTTAGAAATATTTCTTATTTTGTATTTTCCAGGATTTTATGCTATAGGATACCATGGTCGATTACTGGTTGATTTAGCTATTGTTATTTCACAAACAGGTAGGATTGTTGTGGTGTAGAAGTAATTTACTTAGTCTAGGTGATCAGTGGGATGAATTTCTTCATTCAATGTAATATTGTAAACTTCCCAAATTAACAATAAAATATAGTATGATTGCCAATCACAAAAGACAAAATAATACAGAAATTAACAATAATTGGTCCCCTTACAGCCTTCGACTATGAGATTAACCCTTTACTGCATAGTCATCTTTAAAAGGACCCGAAATGACAAATGTAAAACAATCCAAATTAAAAAACTAACAGCCTGAATCATGCATAAAATAATAAATGAAAAACAAATACGATATATAAATACAAGCAACAATTGACAACCACTTGATCACAGGCTCCTTACTTAGGACAGGCAATTTCCTTGATTTTGCCTGCTATAAAAGGTCAATGTTTTTGGTTTGTCATGAATTTTTGCAACATATACCTTCTAGTTCTAAAAATTTTACTTTGATGAATGTTACAACCAATGGTTTTTTTGAATCACTTATTTATTAATTTTTTTTATGTTTTAGGATTCTGTTGTGCGTACTTAATATTTATCACAGAGAACTTATCTGACTATATGAGATCTATGAAATTGTGAGTATACAGGTGTTTTGTAGCCATATTTACTATATCCAACCAATAATTGCCCATATAGAGCTATAGTAAAGGAACCTTAAACCATACCTAACTTAACATTAGCACTAACTCTATCATAACAAGCTCTTTTCTGATCCTAAGGCACTGGGTCCCTTAAAGTAAACTGTGGCGGACGTGGCATTAAATGTTGCATTTGTCAGTCTAAATATCCCAAAATTAGTTTCTGTTCTCTAACTTAAGTTTGCCTCTTCCAAATGGTATGAAACTGGTACTCACTGCTTATGACCAAAAGGCACAGAACAGTTTTGAATTTGAGTAGCATCACTTTCATAGTTCTTTAGTTATGTCCCTTTATAATGTTATATACAAGCAGGGGCATCATCTATGTCCCATGCACACATTCTTTATCTTTTTACTTTTACAATTTAGATATGATATTATGAAACACTTGATCATTCAAAGATACTTTTCATAATGTTTTAAGTTCATTTAGTAAGAAGAATCTTGGAAAATATCTTTCTCATGAAGTTCCAAGGTTGTATCTTAGAAAAGCAAATTTCATTCATATTTATTTTTCCTCCCATAAATAAGATATTTCTAATGTTTTCAAATCACTAGGAGGTGCCACCTTCTAGAAATAAGCACAGAAGGACTAATGCAACAATTGTATGTACATGATGAATATGTCATAATTTCTTTGGACTTTTTGATTTATAAATATAACATGACATAAAATGAGCGTGAAAATGGTGTTTAAACTTTTTTGAATGTCTGTATGAGGTATTGAGTATTACTAATGGACACAAGCTATGATTATTGTTTTGTAGAATACACTGGTTGCTTATATTACTGCCACCAATATGCTTTATGACCTTACTTAGACATCTTGGTAGTCTGGCTATGACAAGGTAAGGCTTCTTAATAAAAATCAGCTGAGTGAGATTACAATCGAAAGATTGACATTTCAGTGAAAATACTGTAGTTTACTGTGATTTTAACACAGATATTTAATTTTTTTCTAACTGGTTTTACAGCAATTTATTGTTTCAAAACAATCTAAATAGTTTGTATATAGGTATAGGAAGATGAAGTATGAGTGCCAAATAGACAACTCTCCATCCAAGTCACAATTTATAAAAGTAAACAATGATAGGTCAAGGTACATCCTTCAACACGGAGTCTTGGCTCAACCTGAACATCAAGCTATGAAGGGACCCAAAATTAAAAAAAAAAAAAAAACTGTCTGATCTATATATGTAACACTCAGAAACGTGTCCTTCCCCCCAAACGTGTCCGATTCCCCCAAACATGTCTAGTTGAAAACTGCGCCAAAGCGTGTCATTTGTATAAACGCCCAAACGTGTCCATTTCTCAACTAACCCCCAAACGTGTCCAATCCCCAAAACGTGTCCATATCAAGCGATATTTGGTTATTGCTATTTCATTAACGTATACTAATTTTACCATTTCATTAAAAATATACATAAGCACGTTAGTACTTTTTCAAAACGGAAGAATTAAACTGGCTTAAAGTGGGGGCGTCATTTCGGCTATTTCGTTTGTAAATTGTAAGCAAACATGTTGAGTTAAACAGTACAGTTAACGGTCAAAGTGTCCCTTTCTCTGCGCGTTAAAACTTTAATGTTCTCTCTAATTATGCATGAAATACTGACAACTGGACAATTTGCAATCAACAGTCTAAAGTTAATTTATTCAGTAGAACTGAAAAAAACATTAAATAAAACTGAGAATGGAAATGGGGAATGTGCCAAAGAGACAACAACCCGACCATAGAAAAAAAACAACAGCAGAAGGTCACCAACAGGTCTTCAATGTAGCGAAAAATTTCCCGCACCCGTTCACTAGTTCAGTGATAATGAACGCCAAACTAGTATGTTTTCTCTAATTTACATGAAATACTTGCAACTGGACAATATGCAACCAGCAGTCTAGAGTTTATCTTAACAAAAGAACAGTAAAACATTAAAACATGTATGTTAAAATGTAAAAAAAAAACAGGTAGCCTATGTTCTCTCTAAATAGAACTGCAAAAACATTAAAACTTGTATGTTCTCTCTAAATATGCATGACATACTTGCAACTGGACAATACGCGATCATCAGTTTACAGTTTAGTTTAAAGTTAATGTGTACAGTACACCTGTAAAAACATTAAAACTTGCAAAACTATTGTGCACTCTAAATATGCATAAAGTACTTGCAACTGGACAATACGTAATCAACATTCTAAAGTTTATTTATACACTACAAAATAAATTTGCATTTAAAACCGGCGTTGATCACATAACAGTACTATTCATAAAAAAAGAATCTATAAAACTTGTGCATGAAATATTTGGCACTGGACGTTATGTTTCTTATCGTGTGTCTTTAATGATGTTCGAAACCTAAAATTTATTGAAAACCGTGATAACAAGTTTATAATTTGATGGGCTTTTGAAATACACACAAACTATTGACAAAAGTAAAAATAAAATACTGTAAAAACCCCGCCATGCAATATTCGGATAAATATAAAAGGCATCATCGGAGTTTATAATTACAAAATAGTTAACAAAGTTAACGATTAATTCAACTCCAGAACTATGTGTATGTTCGCTCTAAACGAATATGAAATACTTGCAACTGGACAATAAACAACTGCAGTCAAAGTTTCTTAATAATAACAGATTAATTATTATAATCATTAAAAACCTACATTGAACTAACTTAATCTGATAAATGACATCTTCATCACGTGTGTCTCCCATCATAGAATTGCCGTAAACGTTATCAGCGATTTTATGTAAGAGATACATGTCAAAGCGCTAAAAGACGTGTAACGTTTTGGCGTTAAATATTGGACACGTTTTGGCGAATAACAATTATCGGACACGTTTGGGGGTTATGAAATCGGACACGTTTGGGAAATATTGTACATTTCGGACACGTTTGGGGAGAAAAGACACGTTTGGGAGAATCGGACACGTTTGGGGGAAGGACACGTTTGGGAGTGTTACATATATAAACAAGAATGTGTCCATAGTACACGGATGCCCCTATCGCACTATCATTTTCTATGTTCAGTGGACGGTGAAATTGGGATCAAAACTTTAATTTGGTATTAAAATTAGAAAGATCATATCATAGGGATCATGTGTACTAAGTTTCAAGTTGATGTTTATACTTTAACTTCATCAAAAACTACCTTGACCAAAAACTTTAACCTGAACTTCGCACTATCATTTTCTATGTTCAGTGGTCACAGTGGACCATGAAATTGGGGTCAAAACTATAATTTGGCATTAAAATTAGTAAGATCATATCGTGGGAACATGTGTACTAAGTTTCAAGTTGATTGGACTTCAACTTCATCAAAAACTACCTTGACCAAAAACTTTAACCTAAAGCGAACGTACATACGGACGAACGGACGAACGGAGGCACAGACCAGAAAACATAATGACCCTCTACTATCGTAGGTGGGGCATAAAAACGAGAAACGTGAAACCTATATAAATTACATAAACAAACGACAACTACTATACTTCAGATTTCTGACTTAGTATGTATTTAAATAGCGAAGATTCAAGCTGAAAAAATGCAGTATGTATTTAAATAGCGAAGATTCAAGCTGAAAAAATGCATGATGATTATTTTACTATTTGAAAAAGTCTTAAAAATATACGAGAAGATCTGAAACTTACATCATTTACATGTTGTTGTTATTTCAGTTTAATGGCCCAGTGTTCCAATCTTCTTGCCTTTGCTGTTGTATTTTGGTTTGATTTTGAACATTTTGAACATGTTGAGTAAGTATATACTAATAAGCTTTATCAATTCTTTACATTAAATATGCATCTACATTTTTGTTTTGTTCTTTTGCTGAATTTAATTCAATGTATTATTTCTACTTTAAAGGAGAAAGAAACCAACATATTATGTTATTCTTTAAAATTGATTACTTATTAAATTACTTATGAACCATCTCCACATGCATAGAATGTCAGAAGGCCTTTAATTGATACATGTGATGTGGCATGACATTTTGGGCCCAAATGAGGTGTTGCATTATTTGTGGGAAATAGTGGCACAATGACCACTTGGGGAAAAAACATGTGAAAAACAAACACATGTTTGGCAATCAACTTTCTGATTATAGGGATATTATATTTGTGATTTTTTTTCTTTTTAAAAAATGCTATTGAAGGTTGTGTTAAAATCACGTTTATTTAGCCTTATCACAGGAAATGAAAAAATACTTTCAAAGTCAGATCAAACAAATTTTATTGCCAAAATAAGGAAAGTCAAGAACCAGTTACTACAAATGTACTAATTAATAACTTCTGTCATATTCAACAATGGAACAAAACATATATTTACCTATTTTTCATTTGGAGGAATGGAACAAATATAGTTTCAGATCTAACTTTAAACCAAAATATAAGGGTGAAGAACAGGTAGTTAAGTCCTGTATCAGTCATTCAGTCAGCCTATTGAGTCCTTATTCCTTAAAAAGAAAGTCCTAAATGTGGAAATTGTCAATACATAGGGATGACCAAGAAATTATCATGATTATTGGTTTACCAAATTTACCAAAAATTTAGAATGTCATCAATGAATTACACAGATTTGATTAACAATTTCGTAATCCAATTAAATGTTACAGAAACTTGATGTTCAAATGGAAATTTTAATACACATATTAAGTTTGGTTTGTTCTCCTTTAAGTTGATATTCTGATTTATTTGTCATGTTCTATATAATCGAGCTTCACAGAGATTTGCATAATAAATTTTGATGTTGCTTTTGTAACTAATATATTCTAATACATCCACATAGATGG
Source organism: Mytilus edulis (assembly GCA_019925275.1). Taxonomy (NCBI): domain Eukaryota; kingdom Metazoa; phylum Mollusca; class Bivalvia; order Mytilida; family Mytilidae; genus Mytilus; species Mytilus edulis. Next base: position 36,706,602 of record CM034361.1, on the reverse strand, counting down.
TTATTGGCTGAATGTTAAATCCAGAGATAGATATCATACTTATCTTAACCATTAGATCCTATCACATGGGGTTTTGAAGTTAAATAATCAGTCTTGAATATTTGAAATAGACTATCATCAGTTAACAGGATTGTAAAAGTGTTATATTTAATAAAATAATTTAACCATGATAATATCAATTGCTGGGATAAAAAAAAAATCAGGATTTGTAGACGTTTAAAACATTTGATGTAAAAGTGCAGTTTACTACCAGAATTATAAATGTATAATTCTTAAGTAAATTGACCAAAATAATACCAATTCTTGGTAGTTAAATTTTACTTAAGGAAAACATTCAGAATACCTTTAATGTAAAAGTGCAGGCCGAAAAATCTAGAAATTCCAAATTTACTGGATGCATTAACAACTTCTAGAATGCCTAACAACTGTTAGCTTGCATGAAAAGCTTTTGCTTGATTATTGTTGTCTAATGTTTATGTTGTTATTTACATATTGTGTACCATGTTTTAGGGCAACTCGGTATGTATGCATGTGATACTTCATTTAGTGCTAGAAAAAGAGGGTATATTTTGTAAATTGTTGTGTACTTTTAATAGCTCTCCTTATATTAAGGAAAAAAGTTACATAATGAACAATTCTTAAAGCTGTATATAGTTGATAATTTTTTCCCAAATATATGCACTACACTTCTAAAATAACATTCAGATCAGTTGATAATAGACTATTTTTATATTGTAGACTTTTGACTTCTGGGTATATCATTTTTTTTAAAGAATAAAAAAAAATCCGACCGTTGGTTCAATTTCGGGGGGGGGGGGGGGGGTGAAATTACTATGTTGTCATTACACGACAAAATCATTGGAAAACAAATATTTTTTCCCCAAAGTTTCACCGATTCTGATTTTGCTTCTTTTAGTTGCCCTTACTTGACTGTAACAGTCTTAACCACAAAAAAAGATAACAGGTTGAAAAGAATATACCAGAAGTCAAAAGTCGGTTATTTCAAAATACATTTTATTGATAACATCTGTTGGTAATTAATTTAACACTGCATGCAAATACTATCTTAACTAGTCTAACTTACATCAATTTTATTTATATGATGTAACATGTGTGTAATAATCAATCTGAAACAACTTTTCCTACTGTTATATTATGTAACAGACTAATTATTATTGTATAAATTGGTCTTCTGAATATATAATAATAATTAGAGGAGACAATATTTTAATCTTAACTTTTTTCTTTACAAATTTTTTTCAACACACTTCTCATTGCACATATCAGTTTATAAACTTCACTTTCTCTTTTATAGTTTTATTCACAATTATTATTTAGGTGTGTTATACATTTTTAGGTAAAGATTGCATGAAATGCAATCAAAACCTTATGTTACTGACTTGATATATAAATCTTCCAAGGTTCATGATCACTACCTTTTTGATACACAAAATATAGTGCATTGATCATAACATTCTATACATCCTATCCATGAACATTTCCAGAAATTTATCGATGTAACATATGCTCAGATATTCAAGGCACAAAATGATGTTTCACTTGTCAAGAAAATTACTTAACTTTTACAAGGTGCAAGAATCAAATATCTGTTCTAAAAATATAAATGATGTCATTGTTAAAGTCATCTAAAAAAAAATGGAGTTATAGTTAGAAAAGCATAGCTGCTGTGTAGAAATGGTTTCAAAAGTTATATTTCATTTAAATTCACATGATTATCAATGGTGCCTATTAGTTTTCTGTACCTTTTACTTTTTTTTTTATCATTTAACCGTACATATATATTTTTGAGTTGCTGCCTTTGATAGTTAGAGTAAATAATAGAAAATCTTTTGAATTTTGTGTACATGTTTCAAAAGAAAAATATCATCTTTGTTTCCTGTATGTAAGGGAGGTAACTAAAGTTATAATTATTTCATAATGATTTTGTTATTTTCAATGGATCTATAATTTCTCTTTACAGAATTCATCCAAAGAAGATGTCTATAGTTGGTCTTCCATTTTTTATATGTATTGCTATTTATTGTTATGAAGTAAGTTTAAAGTTTATAATTTAAAGTTAAATTTTTCACAACTCTATAGGAGTTGTATTCATATTTCATTCACACGGTCTGTCTGTCCTTCCAACAAATATTTTGTTCACACTTTTCTCAAGTACTACTGAACAAAGTGACTTCTTATTTACTTAACAGCTGGGCAGTGATGAGTTGTTAAGTGTGAGAGCTTTTAGATATATTGGAACTTACTTATTTTTTATTAACCGGATTTTTGTGACAAAAATGTCGGTTATTGATTTGGGGATGTACGGCAGGCGGCAATCAAATGTTGTCCATGCATTAACTCATGAACCGTTCAACTAAAGCTTTTAAAATTTTAATATGTTGTTACTGACAACTAAATGAAGGTCAAGTTCAATAATGGCGATTTTGACTTTTACCGTTCAGGAGTTATGGTTCTTGAAAGATTGAAAAATGGTTTTTAGGCAGTTAAGCTGCCTTATGCGAGCGCCCTGGATTTGTGTGCTACCCAATAAATGCTGAAATACGTGCCATTGTTATCATCTAGCTGGCTACTATATTATTTATGACTTATTGGACAGTTTTTTCATACTTTTCATTCTGGATTACAAAAAATATGACCAAAAAAAACTTAAATGATCGTCGATTTTCCCAAAAGTTTTGAAGTTGCACATAGGAAGTAGAGCACATTAGGAATCCTTATGTAGTTTATTATCCCCTGAGCTTTTGGCTAAGATGTCAAAGAACAAATGTATGAAATATTTAATCGCCGAAAATCTCTAAAGACAAGTAGTTAAGATTTCCCTAATTACAAAAGTCGTAGGAATATTGTTTGTCGTCAATACGTAGTTAACTACGTATATATATACGTCAGTAGTTCAACTGATCACGCTGTTGGCGGCAATTTTGAATTAGAAGACGAAATTTTCGTATCTTTTCAATTTGGACGCAGGGGTTCAAATTAGCGGTGGTCCGAGGTCTGTGACCTTCCACTTTTGCAGTCGGACTATCTACTTGGTTACAAGCTACGCCCGACGGACCTTGAAAGAAAATAAAAAAAATAACTTTGCAAACATTTTTACCGAAGTTTCCTAATAAACGATCTCAAACTTATTTTCATCATTACCATTCATGACAGCGATGTTCAATTTGTTCAACCGCTAGCTTTATACAGAAAATCGCCGATAAATAATGTGTAAATCCGAGTAAAATCGTATCTCACTATCTGTCAAAAACAACATTGAAAACAAAATGGCTGCCGCGAGATTACAATATCGGATCCGATTCCGGAAGCGGATAAGGGTAATCCTGGGTTTTGGCTATCAACTAAAAAAATCCAGACAGGTGACAAAATACATCTATGCGTGGTAAATAAATATAAACACTAGAATTTAAAACCAAAAGATATATGTAAAAGAAAGAAAAAGCAGAAAATATTTTGTACACCAATTTTAATGTCAAAATCCAATACAATGTGACAGCTGGGAACAGTATCTTACAATATATATGTTCCTGGTAACAGTATAATTTTTTTTATCAGTGGTAAATGTTGGTAATGAATGTTAAATGCTTTTCAAGTTAAACATATTACTGCAATTTCAAGGGATATTTTTTTCTTCTCAATTTTGATAGGTCAGTTAAAATAGCTGGAAGTTTTTTAATATATATAAAAAAAAAAAAAGATGTGGTATGATTGCCAATGAGACAACTATCCACAAGAGACCAAAATGACAAAAACTTGGTAATGGTCAAGATCCCCACCCCTAAACCATATATATTCATGTATGGGACAATATAACAAATCATATGAAATATAGGTGGAGTTCGTTGAGCCACTCTGACTACCCCTTTCTGTTTGAGAATTTATAACGGTCGAGATCCACAATCTTAAACAATATATATTTATGTATGGGACAATATTACAAATCAAATGAATTATAAGGGGGTCCCTATGGTCACTGTACACCCTCCTGTTTGAGAACTTGGAAAAATTCGAGATCATCACCCCTTAACCATATAAATGATATATACTCATGTATAAGACTATATAACAAATCAAATGAAATATAGGGGAAGTCCCTGTGGTCACCCTACCCCTCATGTTTAAGAATTTTGAAACAGTTAGGATCCTCAACTCTAAATTAAATGAAATATAGGGGGAGTCCCTGCAGTCACCTGATTGAGAAATTGGAAACAGTCAAGATCCCCACCTTTAAAATAAACCATATATATTCATGTATGAGAACTAATCAAATGAAATATAGGGAGAGTCCTTAGGGTCACCCTACCCACTCCTGTTTGATAACTTAGAAACAGATGAGATCCCCACCCCTCAACCATACATATTCATGTATTGGACAATATAACAAATCAAATGAAATATAGGGGAAGTCACTGGGGTCCCCACCCCCTCCTGTTTGAAAACTTGATAACGGTCGAGATCCCCACCCATAAACCCTATATATTCATGTATGGGACAATATAAAAAATCAAATGAAAAATAGGGGTAGTCCCTAGGGTCACCCCACACCCTCTTGTGTGTGTTTTGAGAACTTGTAAAAGATTGCGATGCATTTTCTCATGAACCGTACATCCAAAGCTTTTAAAATTTTAATATGTTGTTACTGACAACAAAATGAAGGTCAAGTTCAAGAATGACGATTTTGACTTTTACTGTTAAGGAGTTATGATTCTTGAAAGATTGAAAAATGGCGTTTCCAATCGTGTCCGTGCATTTACGCATGAACTGTTCAACCAAAGCTTCCCAAATTTTAATATGTTGTTACTGATGAAAAAATGGAGGTCAAGATCAAGAATGACGATTTTGACTTTTACCGTTCAGGAGTTATGGTTCTTGAAAGATTGAAAAATGGCGTTTCCAGTCGTGTCCGTGCATTTACGCATGAACTGTTCAATCAAAGCTTCTCAAATTTTAATATGTTGTTACTGATGACAAAATGGAGGTCAAGTTCAAGAATGACGATTTTGACTTTTACGGTTCAGGAGTTATGGTTCTTGAAAGATTGAAAAATGGCGTTTCCAGTCATGTTGTTGCATTTACTCATGAACTGTTCAACCAAAGCTTTTCAAATTTTAATATGTTGTTACTGATGACAAAATGGAGGTCAAGTTCAATAATGTCGATTTTGACTTTTACCGTCCAGGAGTTATGGTTCTTGAAAGATCAAAAAATGTTGTTTCCATTCGTGTTGTTGCATTTACTCATGAATCATTCAACCTAAGCTCTTTCAAATTTTAATATGTTGATACTGATGATAAAATGCAGGTCAAATTTGATATTGACGATTTTCACTTTCACCGTTCATCAGTTATGGTTCTTGTTATATTGCCAGGAGACAAATAAATGTTAATAAATCCGGTTTGCTGTCGTTGTGACAGCCTCTTGTTATGTTTGCTTTGGTTTTTGGTTAACTGCCTACAGTGCTTACAGCGCTTTGATTCCAGTTGTGTCCGTGCATTTTCTCATGAACCATTCAACCAAAGCTTTTGAAACTTTTATATGTTGTTACTGATGACAAAATAGAGGTCAAGTTCAATAATGACGATTTTGACTTTTACCGTTCAGGAGTTATGGTTCTTGAAAGATCGTAAAATGGCGTTTCCATTCACTTTATTGCATTTACTCATGAACCATTCAATCTTAGCTTTTCAAATTTTAATATGTTGATACTGAGGACAAAATGGAGGTCATATTTGATATTGACGATTTTCACTTTCACCATTCATCAGTAATGGTTCTTGTGATATTGCCAGGACACAAATAAATGTTAATAAATCCGGTTTGCTGTCGTTGTGACAGCCTCTTGTTATCGTTGAATTGATTTTATACAACTCACATTGTGCTCTAGAACTTTTGAAATTAAAAAATGATCAAATTCAATTCAAAGGGAAACAACTCAACAATAAAAATAAACACTTGCAGCCAGCAGATTTATTTATGTCACATAATAAATGAAACCTGGCAATTATTTAATTATCCTAGTTATATTGTTAACAATTTTTCTCAATCAGAGATGAAAATGTTCAATAGATATTTTTGCGTTGTTGCATCTAATAAGATAATTTCTTTTAAAAAAACGTTTCTTTTCTCTACAGCCACTAACCTTTCAGATTTTAACTTGTTTTATTACTTTGATTTTTTTTCGAAACATTATTCAGAATTCTGACTTTAGTAACTTTTTTTAAAAATATCTTACATTTTGTTTATTTTCAGGGTGCTGGTATGATTTTATCATTAGAATCTTCTTTAGCCAAGGAAGTCAGGAAACAATTTAAAACGTAAGTTTATAGTAATAGTTAAAACGATAATATTCAGATTACCTAAAGAACATGTATTTTATAGGCTTATTACGGCATGTTAGGTCTTTGGAGGTATTTTGTTGTTTCATTTGAATCAATAATGATTGGGTTTTATGGAAACCTTTTTATTGAAATAAGGTTATAAAATTTTTTTTATGGTCAATGGACAAAAATAACTCTTTATACAATTGATGAGCAGAATTGTAGAATACAAAAATATGCATTTTGATTGCCACTTTGAGCATATTGCCCATAGTAATATAAAAAATATTGAAAAACATTTGATTTTGAAAAAAAGAAAAATAGCAAATTTGTCCTTTTGTAAAGAAATGAGAATAACTTAAGAGAAGGGAAAACTACCATGTACTTGGATTAATAAACAAGAAATTGGGGAAAAATCAAAAACAGTATTATTTTGATTCTTTATAATTTTACCCTGGTACAAATGTTGGAGCAGTAAATGATTTGTAAAAGAAATTGTAGTTTGTTAATTTTGTTGCAAAAATTAACCTTTCATATTGTTTGTAGTACTTTACCAATAACAATTCTTAACAAGTGTTGAGAAATATTTTTTGTCTCTCTTTTTCAGGTATTTTATATTTACAATGTTTATAGTAACATTTTTGTACATATCATTTGGATCAGCTGGTTATTTGGTATGTAGTTTTATTCTTGCTTTAAAATGTGATAAGGAATATTTCTTTTAAATGGATATGAGAGGGTTGGAAGGAAGGAACTTCCAATATCCCCCCTTTACCAATATGCTTTGGGTTATTTTGCTTTCGACAAATGGATATGCAACCAGAAATTGTCCATTTCCTAAAAAAAAACCTCCTATCCTCTCATAATCATTTGAGTGGACTTTCCTTATAAGAACTATAATAATTAAGAGGGAAGCAAGACCGTCATGGGTAGTCAAGTACATTAAAACCATCCTCATCATCTATTTGAGAAACCATTAACTTTTGATTCTTTAGAAAAAAGATAAAAAGAGATGTTTGGGTATACATCAGTTTGTCAACAACCCATCTATACAACAAAAACAAACAGTATTCTTAATTTTTTTAATTTATAAATGAATTTTATTATTTTGAATCTGTTATGTGTTAATTTAGAATTGATTAACTGCATATATCTTTTATTGACATATGTAGAATTTGAATAAGGATATGATTCAATATAAACTTACATACTTGTCCAAAGATGAATACGGTACACAGCATTATATTCAGTAATAGAAAAGAAAGAATAATGCAAAAAAGACAAAGAGTGAAAGAACAGCTTTTGTTGCTGTTCTTCATCTGAAAGATGCATTGAGGCTTTCAACATAGAGCAAAAAACTCTCTCCTCCATTCAAGCTTAAGACGCCCCTTAGTACAGTTTTGACTGAAATTCTTTGCAAACATGAAAATCAAGCCACAACTGTGAATTGAAGAACAAACTTGAGGAGTAATATCAATAACTGTAATCTATTTATACATATTTCAGAATCAGTGTTTTAGCCAGAATTTGAAAAGGGCAGGATGCTAGTCTGAATATTTTCAAAACATGTTCAGAAAATCTCGAATGAAAGTAAAGTCTGTTAATTATGATTGAAAAAAAGTTAAAGGCATTTATTTTATATTCAGAGATTTATTTACTTATATTTATTTCAGTCATTTGGTCCACAAACAGATGAAATCATAACATTAAATCTACCAAAAGGTTCGTATTTCTGATTAGTAGGCAGTATTATATATTGTAAATTATTATATTTGTAAGCATTTTTTATTTCGATTGTTGAATAGTGGACATAAATTTGAGATCAATTTATTCGATTTTAGAAAAGGCTGTATACAATTTAATGCTTATAAAAGTGCAATTTCTTGTATTTGTGAAATCTATCCATTCTAAATTCTTGCAACTATAAAAACTTGCAAATGTTTTAGGAATTGATAGTGTTTCCTCATCTGATCTTATATGTTTTTGACCTGTCAGTCTTTCTGTCTTATTTTTGTCATCCTATTTCCTCTAAAATCAAACAAAAAAATTTCATGAAACTTTGTTAATAATAACATCTGATGTAGATACATGTATATGCATGTTGACAGGAAATTATGATTGAGTTTTTTTTGTCTAGGAGTTTTACCCCTTTGAACTTATTTTGGCCTGAATTTACTACTGCAACTTTTGTCTTAAACATTCCTCTATAAGTACACTACAAAATTTGATGAAACTTTGAAGTTAATGAGGAAATTATATGTTGATGAGCAAGATTTTTTTTCCAGTTAACTTTAGTTAGGAGTCTCGAAACTAAAGAATCTGGTGAGATTTTGTTTGCCCTTATGACAATGTGGGGGCGTGGATTATGCCTGAGTGCACACAAAGGTTTCTTTAATTTTTAGTAAAAAAATGACAGAAAGTAATGAAATTGAAATGAATCATTTTAAGCTATGAAATCAGTTTGAATATATCTAGGTGCAAATGTAAGTGTTCAGTAAAAGGGATTTTATGGTTCATTAAATCATAAATCAATATCACAGTGTAACAAAATATTGTGGGTGTTCTAAAAGTGCAGTATATTATTAAAATCTATGGGAGATTTATATTTTAAAGTGTTTTCAGATAATAAAGTAACTACAAGTCAATAACAAAGTTAGACATGAAGTTATACATGCATTTTATAGAAAATCTGTAGAATTTATCCAATTATTAGTACAGCAGTGCTGAAGTGTACTTTACTTTCTTTATTTGCATATTCTGTTCAGTACATAGAAGTTATACTGTAAACAGAGAGTACATTTAACAATTTAGATATCTTTCTTATTTTGACTGCTCTCTTCTTTGATATAAAAAAAAATGCTGATTTTAATTATAAAATACAATTCATTATATTATATTTTATTTTTTCAATGCACATATCTCAAAAACAGGCATTGACAGAAAATATTTTTTTTAAGTACCCAATTTATATTTTTGTAATGTTTACTGTTTTTTTCAAAATTAAGATTGCAAGACAGGGGTGGGCATTATAGAGTATGGTTGATTCTGCCTGGTTACTGCAATGAATCAGTCAGAACTTCACAAAATAGATTAGGTATTATATAAAATAATATTGCTATTGTTTCTTCTTTTTCAGGTGATTCATTAGATTTTGCTGTCATTGTTAAATCTTTACTTTGTCTGGCATTATTTTTTACATATCCAGGTTAGTAAGATCATTAACAGACATATTTTTGTGAAACACATTAGAATAAAACAAAATAGACTTCATTATTTCACAAGGAAAATCATTCATAATACAATTTATACATGGACCCAAAGACTACCTTTTAATGCATTGAATGTTGAGACAATGTAAGAAGCACTTCCAAACAGCCAAGGTTCCGTGTTGAAGACTGTACCTTAACCTATAATGGTTTACTTCTATATATTGATGTCAATATAATGGAATTTTATACGACTGTCATACAAGTGAGAGATTAAGCCAGGCCTCGACAATAACGCTTGTCAGGTACCAGAGGGAAAAAAGGTCGGACAAGTAAAAGTGGTATCAAGCTTGTCCGTCGGGACAAGTACAAATATTCTGCAGAAAATAAATTTAATCCCAACTTTGATGAACAAAGTAATTATAAACATAAAACAAGAAAACAAATATTAATTTGACATTTTTCTGTATTCTGTTTATTCAAATACAAATCCTTTGTCTTCAACGTGTTTACTTACAATCGATTATTTTTAACTGGTACTTTGTCAGGTACTTTTTAACAGGTAATTAATAAAAGGTATACTATTCTCGGAAACCAGTCTTACTGATCCGAATCGATGATGCACTTTGTAGATAAGGTAACTTTACAGGACAGTTGTCACCTCTAAAGATTCAGCTCCAAGTTTAATAGACAGTTTGGCACCGTAGGAGACATATTTAGTAGACATGATTGATAGTCAGTTTGACAAGGCAGGAGACATTTCGTGACCAAGACAAATCAGTACCTCATTTTGCTACCTTATTCTGTTCCTTATAATAAATACCATACTGGTAATTTTTTCACAATTTTTTATTTTTTTATTTTCCATAAAATTCACAAAATCATATTTGATTATAAGTAGAAAAATATGGTGACCTATAGTTGTTAATTTCTGTGTCATTTGGTCTCTTGCAGAGAGTTGTCTCATTGGCAATCAGACCTTATGATGGATTATCTTCTTCTTTTTATTGATTGCATTTGAATAAACTTTGTTCAACTTAAAAAAAAAACCAGAATACAAATACAATGAATTTACAGGCCTATCAGATGGTGTCTCATGTTTAGAGTCTAATGAGACTGGCATTTGATGAAAACTAGAACATAATTCTTGTGACACGACTAGTTTCGCAGTTGTACTTGACTTGACTCATATTTTTTAAAAGTATTTCAAAAGAAATACATCAAATTCTTTTATATTGATTAAATTCGTTTTGCTCCTCTAATCAGCTAAAAATGTAAAAAGTTTATTTTTAATAGAAATTTTTTGGACAAGTAACAATTTTATTCGGACAAGTTAAATTTGGTATGTACTTGTCCTACAGGACAAGTTGAAAAAAAAGTTATTGTAGAGACCTGTAAGCTAGCCTTAAAACCAGGTTTAATCCACCATTTTCCATATAAAAAAAAAGCCTGTACCAAATCAGGAATATAACAGTTGTTATCCATTTGTTTGAAGTGTTTGAGCTTTTGGTTTTGCCATTCAAATACAGACTTTCTGTTTTGGATTTTCCTAGGAGTTTGGTATTTTTGTTATTTTAGTTTTTAGAAGAAATTTAATATCAAAAAATTAACTTGAACAGTTTTAGTTGAAGGCTTTGTGACTATAAATGATAGATATTTTATATGTACTTGAACTTTGTATTACATTTACACAAATATAACTTTATTTTACATTAATTTTCAGTAATGATGTTCCCTGTGATGAAAATTTTAGAAGGTTATTTAATGTCAAATCCAGAAAAACATATATGGAGAGGCGTAAGTAATGTTTAATATTCAGTATGGTGCAGGTAGTGTTTACTTCCCTCAATTTCATTACCACATCTGAACAAGTTGTCTGATTTAGCCTGTAAAATATATATGGTCTTATGGTAGCAAGTCCTCTCAAGTTTATAGATTAGTTTGAAGGCGCCAACCCTCCCCTAACCTGAGACAGTGATGTCACAACAAAAGAACAAACTATAAACATTAGTTTATTTGTCTGTTCTTTCTAGGTGGAATTTAATTAGGATGTCAGTTTTCTTCCAATTTTGTCTTGAACATGCATGAAATAATTTGCTACTGGTCATAAAGCAAACAACAATCAATTCTTTCAGAAAAAAGCTTTAATTTGTTTCATATCAAAATAATATACGGAAAAATGATTCCTCCACTTCATCCAACAAGATACTGCATTTCAGACTTTATAGTACTTTTTTCCTTAAAACAAAATATGCAGCAATTAATTGAGAGATATCTTGTTGGGTCGAATATCTTATTAAACTGTAAATTTAGATGAGTGTATGAATAATAATTATTACAAAATGTTTGGGTTTTTTTTCAGAATGCTTTACGTGTTATTATGGTATTAATAACAGGAATGGTAGTTATGGTTATTCCAAACTTTGCTACCCTCATGGCATTAGTAGGAGCTACCTGTTGTACCATGTTAGCCTTTGTTTTACCAGGACTATTCCATATGACTATTTTTAAAGGGTAAGTCAGGATTGAAATCATTATTGATTGTATTTCAATTTGGGACATGAACCCTGAAATTACCTACCCATAGTTCTTTAAATTGTGAATTTTGGCATATTATATTTAGATATTGTATTCAAGTGCATTCAGTAAATGCAATACAACTCTACAATTATCATCATAAAACAACATGAAAATTACCTACTATATTTGTTTTATTAAAGATAAGTTATTATCAGACAGTAACCCAGCAACACAAATTGGTCAGAATTTAATCTTTACACCTTTGGAGGTGTCAGGCCACTGATTCAATTAAAACCCCAGGCCCCTCTTGAATCTGACTATGATACTCCTTTAATTTAGGTTATAATTTTTTTTTTCTTGTATTTCAGATCATTAACTATATACGAGGTCATTATAGACTGGACCCTTATGTTTATTGGAATTGTAGGGTAAGTTTTTGGTTTTTAACAAGCAAGTCTTCATAAAGCAGAATTCATGAAATAAAGATTCTACTGTAGATTTGTATAGTTTTGGGTGTTGTTAATTTTTGCGAATTTAATGCATGGTGGGTATAAAATTTGCATATCAATGAAAATGTAAGCAATTCTCACCAATATTATTTGTTTCAACAAACTGTTCACTCATAGAGTCATTTAATGCATTATTAATATAAAAATAGTCAATGGGACACAATCTCCATGTTTATGACTGTTCTTCAACCAAATGGTTAATCTTGTGTCTTCAAAAATCTTACAATGTCAGTCACAGTTGTTTGTCCATAAAAATATACAAAAATCTTCTCTGTGTTCATTGGGAACCTAACTTGGTAACAATCATCCTTAAGGTAGGTTGTTGAAAAAAAAAAATGTCCAATTATCCCCCCTCTCAACCAACATGGCCCTCAATACTAAAAAAAGGTAGATCAAAGGGGGAGAATGCAAGTAGTTTCTATCATCTTGAAAAATAGTCTAGATGGAAAAATTATGGCTGTGCAAGAAATGTACAGAAACTAAAGAAACACTTAATGTCCATTTCTATAGAAATTGTCAGAAAACTTCTTATTTGAGTTGGGGACTGTGTTGTAGAATGATTTAAGTGGTTTATCTACAGAATCACTAGACTGTCAACACTGAGGTTGTGAATTCCAATTTAGCATGTGGAAGCTGGGTTCCACTCTAATTTTAATCGACTAGGATAGCCAGTTTTCCTGCCTAAGATCGATCATAATCCTCTGTTCAGTGTTGGCACCACCAGCTTCCTACATTGATTAAAAATGTCTACCAGGATAAAGCACAAAGTGCCGAAAGTGGAGTTAAACACCAGCAATCAATAAATTAATCTTATTCGAGTTATTACCCTGAAATATGTTTCAGACAGCAGTCCGAGCTCTACCTAAACTCCCAGAGAGGAGCCGGATTTGCCTAACCTGTGCTGTCCAAGTCATGTTTCGTACTCCAACCTGACTGGCCCATCTCTCAGAGCCAATCCTTTTCAGGGCTTTGGACTATTTGCCTCAAATTGTAGTAGATATAAGAAACTGTAAAAGCAAAAATAATATTCAGAAAATGATCTACAAATGAGTCAACATATCAAATGGTCAAAATTGCCAGTTGACCTCTTATAAGCGTTTTTGTCCTTGAATGATTAATTTTACTTGTGTTTGTGTTTTATGTCGAAATAGTTAAATGATAAAAAGATAAATCTAAAATCATCCTCCAATTCTTTATTAAATATTTTTTTTGCACTGTATTATGTAATGCAAAAATGCAAGGTGAGCAATACAGGCTCCTTGTAGCCTTTATTTATTGGTGGTTAGAACACTATTTGATATGTGTTGGTATAATTGAAAGTTGTGGAAAGAAAATTGCCAGAAAGAAAATTATAAACAATATTTTGATAGTATTTCACATGCTCTTGTATATTATATATATATATGGCTTAAAAGCAAATATATAATTCAATGATTCAGGCTTTACAAGCACTTTATCATGTTCAAGGGCCACATCTTCTGTAAAAATTGCAGAAAAATCGTTAAACTCAAACTTTCACATCCTATGATCAGTCTAATAACAAACTATGGGATCGATTGATTTACATTTAATACGAATAGCAAATAGTCCAATGGTTATAAAGCCCCTTTAAATTTGACATACATTTATTATAGATGACAAACAATTTTTTACATTCAATGTTTTAAATAAGTAGGTGAGAGAATGAGAAGCTATTATAAATATGTATTCTTCGGGTATCGGCCTTTGTTTGGATTGTCATTTTATAAACATCATCTATCCATTAAACTTATTGCAGTTTGGGAAAGGGACTGACACATGACATGATACATATACTCACAACAATTATGTAATATGAGCTTAATTGATAGCTTACATAGTTTAGATTTACATCAGTAACTATTCTATGCAAGTACAAGGCATACAGATGTGTTAACGTCGATGATATTTAGATTTCTATCCATTAACGCTAAAAAGTAGGAAAATACATTATTATCAGGCGTTTTTTTGTTGTTTAGAGAAAGTAACATCTTTTGTGCATGTATTATATTTTCTATTAATTGACCAAGGATGACCTACATTGCACTATTTATTTTCTACGTTTTATACAGGAACAGTTAAAGGATAAAACCATTGTTATGATAAATAATGTAGGACTAATAACTTTTTTCGCTTTTGTCACCTACATTTAGTCCTGGGTTAATCATTTATAAAAGTTGAAATAAATAATGCACAAAACATGTCAGTTACCACAGATAACTTATGAAGTTGTCATAAATCTGTGCATATATTCCTTTACTACTTCCACACATGTGTTACAGAGATACTTTAGTACAAGCCATCTTGATGTTAAGATGGATAAAAATTGTATACCATTTGTTTGTGTTCAATCCCAGTTTTTAGTTGGGTTTTGTTGTTTAGTCTAGTTTGTGGACTTGTTTATTCATCATTTCTTTTTTGTCATTACATTGTCAGTTTATTTTTTACTTATAAATTTGAATGTCCCTTTTGTATTATCTGCCTCTTTTTTAAGGTGTTTATAAGATCCACTAAGAATGTAAAAAAAATGAAACTAAAAAACTTAAAAATTTTAAATTGGACATTTATCTATTATGGTCCAATATCCAAAATCTAAATACATAGTTAGATTCAGCATATCATAGAACCCCAAGAATTCAATTTTTGATGAAATCAAATAATGTTATTAACATGTGTTGAGATTCATACATACTATACATCTGTAAAAAGTTGTTATATATATGTTTCTCTAATACTGACCAGATAAATGTACAGTATATGTGCATCACTGCATCTCAACAAATGTTTGTTCTCCCCAGGCATTACAGCTTTCCCCTACTTATAAAAACTGAACACCACAAATAGTACATCCTCTATGCCTTAACTATTCAAATATTATGCCTTTGTCAGAGTTGAATTGAAAATAAAATAAAAAGTTTTTAGAATTTATTTGTTTGGAGTGTATTGAAAATTATTTTAATGATTGTGTCTTTAGATAAGCACTACTAGTATATTGATGTTAGAATAGGAAAAATGTCATTCAATACTTTAATACATGTATTAAACCTTGATGAAAAATGACATTTAGACTTGTTGAACCAATTAAAAATACTTTGTTTACTTAAAAAGCATGTCAAGGAAAATATGTGAAATATAGATAGAATTACTAAAGTTAAAAGGATGACAAGTTACAGGTAAAAATTGTCAGGTAATTTTATAAATCCTTTCCAATAATCAGAGCAGATACTTTTGCACTTTAAACAACTACCTTTTTTAATGGGATTAATTATTTCAAAAACATTGATGCAAATGAATAAAGTTATGAGTAATAAATCTTGGTATAAGACTGATATGACATCAATGGAAATAAATTCACACTCAAAATTTGCAGCAGAAAGTTTTTTTTTTAGATAAGTACTTTAGATGTTTTTATTAGAATTAGTTGATGTTTGTTGCTAAGCTGGGTAAATACCTTGGGTCACTTGGTTCATTTTATTTGATATGATGAGCTAGCTCTCAGTTATACATTACATGTAGGTCTTCATGTCAGTGATATGTTTTTAAAAGGGTAGTTCAGGGGCGGATGCAGGAATTTTCGAAAGGGGGGGTGCTAACCCAGGGCAAAGGGGGGGTGCAGGGGGGGTGCAAAACATATGTCCCGATACAAATGCATTGATCGGCAAAAATAAAGGGGGGGTGCGCACCCCCGGAACCCCCCCCCCCTGGATCCGCCACTGTAGTTTTCCCAGTTATTAAATGGAACATCTTCACCTTCTTGATACAACTGACCAGCTGATTAAATTCCAATTAGACCTGAAAATCAAGCAACTTTCAAATTTGTTTGTTGGTGCTGCCATACATTTTTCTTGACCACAATAACTATATACTGATAAATCCTTCACCTGTAGAAAAGAGTGTTTTGAACAAATTTGCATATTTTTTTCTTTTTTTTTTGTCACCCAATTTTCAAATAACAAATGTAGAAAAAAAGTACCTAAGTCGACTGCTGTTTCATTTTTATAAGTGAAGAAAACCAGATCCTTACTTTTCTCTTTATCATCTATACATTTGACATTAGGTTTGGACTTTTGAATGCCATGCTCTTTATAGGATTGAGTACTCTTACAAATACTCTTCGTGAGATTTGTAGTTGACCAGTTTAAAGTCAAAATGTCTGCTGCTCTGATCCAAAATTCTTTTTCTAGTGAAAGCAAATTTTTTTTCTCCCCTCAATTTTCTATGGAGCTCTTTGATGAAGTTTTAGTTTTATTTATTGTCATCTACAATGTACATGAAATATTATAAATAACAATGATCTTTCTAGTAATCATAATTTGAAGGACTTTTTCCCTTAATGTTTTCTTCAAAATGTTACTTTAATGTTCTTTGTTGAAACAGTTATTTGTTTTTACCCTGATTAAGATAATATTACAATGTTGTCTGTTGTATCCCCATTTTTGACGTTACTACATGTACCTATTATGTCTGTTTGTTTTTCTCACACATTAATGAAATTTTATGTGACAATCATACAAGTGAGAGGTTTAGCTAGCTATAAAACCAGGTTAAATCCACCATTTTCTTCATTTAAGGAAATGCCTTACCAAGTTAGGAATATGACAGTTGTTTCCCATTCTTTAGATATGTTTGAGCTTATGATTTGGCCATTTTATAAGGACTTTCGTTTGATTTCCCTGGGAGTTTGGTATTCAATTTTTTTGTTGAGCCTGCGACTTTGGTCTTCATGCCCTTCAGACAGTTTTCACTTGACCTCGACCTCATTTCATGGATCAGTGAACAAGGTTAAGTTTTGGTGGTCAAGTCCATATCTCAGATACTATAAGCAATAGGTCTACTATATTCGGTGTATGGAAATATTTTATGATCTATATGTCAGTCGCACAGATTTTATTTGACCTTGACCTCATTTTCACGGTTTATTGCTCAATGTTTAATTTTCTTGGTTAATGTTAAGTTTATGTGACAGAACTTTGTAATAAAGCTTTATATTTAGGACAAAATTTCAATGATTAGTAAAGAAGGCATGACATTTCAGCATGTGCACTCCAGTTTACTTTTTATGTAGTAAAAGTTCATTTAATTTTATATTTTAGGGCCATTATTGGGACCATAGATGCCTTTAAAAGACTCAGCAATGCACCTTCTGATGAAGTAGTATTACCAGCAAATTTGACTGAAACAGTTGGACATATTGTATCTAACATTATGAGTAACATAACAACTGTCAAATCAGCATCACCATAATTTATTTTACAAGGATCATCATATACTTTCTGGGAACAGTATAGTGAATAGTAATTGTAATATTAACAATTGTAGTATTATATAGGTTTGTGTGACCAAAGTCTTTCTTCGTGACAGATTCTAAAGTGAGTCTGATGTTTTCAGGTGGAGGTTGCTTCACTTAATAGTTATGTTCATTGGTAATGTTGTATGTTGATATGATTTTAAATTTAGCTAAGTTAAACTTGCTTTTTAGATGGTCATCATGGATTTATCATATTAGAATTGTGAATTTAATGGGTACAATATTACTTCTGTGAAGTCTGCTTACCCATTATCTCCAGCAGTTCCACTGGCAAAAATATATAAAGCTAGCACTTGTCTTTCATCAAAACATTTTTAATTTGCAAACATTATTGTTTAGTTATATATTTTTTTGGCCTGATAGAAGATTTAAACAACTTTGTGGATTTATTTTGCAATTTATTAGAAGCTGTTTTAACATTTTTTAAGTCACCACTACTAGATGACAGTGTTGGGCATTATTGCTTACCCATGTTTGCCATTCTGTGATTCTGTATTTCCAAAGTACAACATTTACACAGGGTTATTATCCATCATGCTTGATGGTACTGAGCTGATTTTTTGTTTGCTAATATTCAATCAGGAGTTGAAGCTGGGACCAACAGAAATGTATTGATGTATTAGTCCAAGGTTTGTAGAATTTAGCACCAGACGGGGACTTTCTTGTTTTCAATAACTATCTACTTTTAAAAGTAACCATTTTAGAGTTCAATTTAGAGGATTGTTTTATTTATCATGAAATATAAAGTATAAAATGATTTTTTTTAAGTGCAAAAAGTTGAACTTTGAGAGTTTGTCTTGTTTTCATATAGACAGCTAATTTTTTTTTTTGGGGGGGGGGGGACAATTTGCACTAAAACAAAGTTTGTATAAATTAGTGATATAGATGCTTGATGCCTTTATTTTATAGTTGTACTACGTCAATCATGTTTTATGAAATTTTAGTGTTGTATATAGTTGTTTGGATGCTGTAAACTTATATATTGTTTTGATGATGTTTTTATGTTTTTTTGGATGGGAAATTTATATTTTGTTTTTGTATAACGTGTATTGCTATATGTCTCGTAGATTATATACATATATTATATATTGTAAAATTACAGTACAGAAGTTGTTATTTAAAAGAAATGTGGTGCAAATTGTTAACTTAGTAATATGGTGATTTGTAGATATTGTTAAATAAACTGCCAAATGATTCTTGTTTATTAGATATTATATTTATTTGTGTGATATATGGTGCATGTATTTGTGAGATATACAGTGCATGCTTTACTCTGATATTATTGTCATGAACCTGATAATGAAATGCTTTATATTTCCAAAGAAGTCACCCTAATTCATATCAAATATTTTTAATCATTAAATTGGTCCGGTGTAAGTTTTTTGCCATCACTTTTGGTTCTATGATTGTCCACCTTAAATTTTTCAAAAATCTTTATTTTCTGAAATCTGACTTTTTATAGGTTGCACTTTTGTAAATATAGATAATGCAATCTCCAATATGAACTCCTTTTACGACTAAAGCTGTGCCACTTTTACTATGAAGTCTCGTAAATACTTACATCCTGGAATAGAAAATTCATATGCACTACTTTTTATTTTACAAAGGTAAAAAAATATAGAGTTCTGTATATTTTAAACATCTATATTCCTTGAACTTTTAAGAGTTTAAACTTGTACTAAAATTTTGAAACACCCCTCTTTACTTTGAGTCTTTCTGAGAATTCTATGTGGCCACTATTCAAAATTATTTATAGTGGTAAAATTAAAGTTGTGTTTCAATGAGATTTTCAATGATTTTTACAGTTTATATTTGTTATTTTTTTATTACCAAAAAGAATTTTTATTACCAAAAAGAATAACTTATTAAAAAAATGAAAGTTATGTTTTGTATGAAATATTTATGTTTTCTTTATGTAAAAGTTCTTCTGTTAGGTTTATAAAGTACAAATATATTGTATATATTTTAACATATAAAACTTATGAAAATTAATCTTGCATTAAATGTATGTTTGTGTTTTTGTGCAAAAAGGGGGTTGGGGTTCATATTTTGCCTTTGAGAAAGAGCTAAGTGTATGATAAATGAAACAAAGATCTGATTATTTCAAAAATGTATTTGATAGCAATACTTGTGCCTTTAAAATTTTCTTTGTTCAATTTTACTACTTTATCTGTAATTTCATTTTATTTTTGTTGTAGAATTATTTTTTTTTACACAAAAATGCTGGTGTCTCCTAGAATATAAAACTTGCAATGTTGACAATATTTTGTGGCTAATTTAGTTTTGTTTTTTTTAAAGTAAATTTCAAGGTTAATCAAAATATCATATAAAAAGAAATTACTGTGTGTCAAGTTAATCCTTAAAAGTGTTTTGTACAAATTTTTATGAATTTAAATGAATTTGATATGACTGGTGCACATTTACAAACAAATTATTCTGGGAGGTTATTTTATGTAAAAATCATTTTAATGGTAAAACTCATTTTGCTCACAGTAAGAGTATTATATTATATTGAAAGACATTATAGAAAAGAGTTCAAAAGTTATTAGTGAATTTTTTAAATTTATAAAAGTTCTGCTTGACAACTGTAGACAAAAATCATGCTGTGTAATTGAATTTCATTGAAGTATTTTTTGAAAAACTCAGAAGATAAGCCAAATTTCTGTAGTATAAACTATTTTATTGTGCTGAGCACACTATTTTTATTGGGAGACAAAAATATAATATATTTTAGATTAGATAAGAATGTAGTGATTAGTTTTAGCAATGTACTTAAACAACGAGGGTTACAGAAATATACTGTTTTGTCAGGTTTTGTCAACAATATATATCATATCAGCAATTGTCTCAAATTCCTTATCATCTATGTATTACTTTAGAAACACCATATTTGTTAAACTGACTAAAGAATTTGACCTATATTGCATTTGAGGATTTTAAGAATGAATTGGTTTTTTTTTCACATTACCATTCATCTTAGTGACTAACTCATACCAACCTCCAATTTAGGTCTCAGTTTGATAAAGATGTTGCCTTGATGGTAAATAACTTTGAAAGACTCTTTTACAAATAATGTCGTCTTGTTTGTTCAAATGCTTTACATTTTTAAAAACTAGTTATGCAATATTAATGTTATGCTACATGATGTTTTTAGGTAGTATAGACCTTAAAAGTCATTTCCCAAATCTCATCTGATTAAAAATTTGAAGAAAAATGATTTTAAATGGGAGGGGGGAAAGGGAGTGGGGAAAGTCCAAAATAGCTGACTTTACTTTATCAACTATCGGAATGAACGACAAACAACTGTCATATTCCTGAATTGGAAGCACTTAAAAATAGATGATATATATGATATTCATCCCTATGTTAAGATTTCATGATTGTTGACAATGATGTGTTGCTGTATCATTGACATAAAATAAAATCTATAGCCTTTCATGGCCCAACTTAGTCCATGACCTTTTATATGCAAAGCAAAAGTAGTGATGCAAACACAACCGTATATATCCACTTCCACCAAGTAAATTGGTGTAAAGTGAACATGTGACCAGTGCTGCCTAATCTATATTAGGTTGTTAAGTACTTAATTTGCATGTGACCAGTACTGCCAATGAAAGGAGTTTGAATGTGTTATTTATTTATAATGTTGTATTTAAAAGTGGGTTAGTATCAGTATCAGTATTATGTAATTATTTATTATCATGTACTTAGAGGGTGACTGCCAAAAATAGCATCTTCATTTTATTTATGATCATATCAGTTTGTCTAGAATTGTGTTATTGTATTTTGTGGCTTGCATGATAAAATCTAAGGGTATTAATTCCATTGTTTCCGACACAATTATATATATTTTTGGTGTACTGAAATTCATATTATTTTACAGTCCTCAGTGATACTGGGAGACAATTTGACTGTTCAATGTACTAATTTCCCTATGCTTACAAAAGAAGAAATTTGTTATGTGTTTTTAGCTCACCTGGCCCAAAGGGCCAAGTGAGCTTTTCTCATCACTTGGCGTCCGTCGTCGTCCGTCGTCATCACGTCGTCCACCGTCGTTAACTTTTACAAAAATCTTCTCCTCTGAAACTACTGGGCCAAATTTAACCAAACTTGTCCAAAATCATCATTGGGGTATCTAGTTTAAAAAATGTGTGGCGCGACCCGGTCAACCAACCAAGATGGCCGCCACGGCTAAAAATAGAACATAGGGGTAAAATGCAGTTTTTGGCTTATAACTCAAAAACCAAAGCATTTAGAGCAAATCTGACAAGGTAAAAATGTGTATCAGGTCAAGATCTATCTGCCCTGAAATTTTCAGATGAATCGGTCAATCGGTTGTTGGGTTGCTGCCCCTGAATTGGTAATTTTGAGGAAATTTTGCTGTTTTTGGTTATTATCTTGAATATTATTATAGATAGAGATAAACTGTAAACAGCAATAATGTTCAGCAAAGTAAGATCAACAAATAAGTCAACATGACCAAAATGGTCAGTTGACCCATTTAGGATTTATTGCCCTTTATAGTCAATTTTTAACCATTTTTCGTAAATTAAAGTAATCTTTTACAAAAATCTTCTCCTCTGAAACTACTGGGCCAAATTAATCCAAACTTGGCCACAATCATCTTTGGGGTACCTTGTTTAAAAAATGTGTGGCGTGACCTGGTCAACCAACCAAGATGGCCGCCACGGCTAAAAATAGAACATAGGGGTAAAATGCAGTTTTTGGCTTATAACTCAAAAACCAAAGCATTTGAGGAAATCTGACAAGGAGTTAAATTGTTAATCAAGTCAATATCTATCTGCCCTGAAATTTTCAGTTGAATCGGTCAACCCGTTGTTGGGTTGCTGCCCCTGAATTGGTAATTTTGAGGAAATTTTGCTGTTTTTGGTTATTATCTTGAATATTATTATAGATAAAGATAAACTGTAAACATCAATAATGTTCAGCAAAGTTAGATTTACAAAAAAGTCAACATGACCGAAATGGTCAGTTGACCCCTTTAGGAGTTATTGCCCTTTATAGTCAATTTTTAACCATTTTTCATAAATCTAAGTAATCTTTTACAAAAATCTCCACTGAAACTACTAGGCCACAATCATCTTTGGGGTATCTAGTTTGAAAAATGTGTCCGATGACCTGGCCATTCAACCAAGATGGCTGCCATGGCTAAAAATAGAACATAGGGGTAAAATGCAGTTTTTGGCTTATAACTATGAAACCAAAGCATTTAGAGCAAATCTGACAAGGAGTTAAATTGTTAATCAAGTCAATATCTATCTGCCCTGAATATTTCAGATGAATTGGACAACTGGTTGTTGGGTTGCTGCCGTCCAATTGGTAATTTTTAAAGAAATTTTGCCGTTTTTGGTTATCTTGAATACTATTATAGATAGCGATAAACTGTAAACAGCAATAATGTTCAGCAAAGTAAGATCTACAAATAAGTCAACATGACCTAAATGGTCAATTGACCCTTAAGGAGTTATTGCCCTTTATAGTCAATTTTTAACAATTTTCATTAATTTGGTAAATTTATGTAAATTTATACCAAATATAGTTCTCTGTTACTAATGGGCAAAGTTAATTATAGATATAATTGTAAGAAGCAAAATCGTTCAATAAAGTAAGAACTTCAAACACATCACCATCACCTAAATACAATTTTGTCATGAATCCATTTGTGTCCTTTGTTTAATATGCACATAAACCAAGGTGAGTGACACAGGCTCTTTAGAGCCTCTAGTTAGGCTGTGCAGTGACCTGTTCAGGCTTCTTTTCTTGTTTTGTTGTCTTTATTGAGATTTTCTCTGTGACAATTATACTTTGTACTGCAAGCTTGATATTGGTGAAGTCAAATTTAATTGACCATAAAAACATTGTGATCTACCATTGTCTACAGTCATTGACAGTAAAGTTTACCTTTGTTTTCATAAAATTTTATAAACTAATGAAGAAAAAGAGCTTCTCAAAATTTCATGTATGATGTTATTTCCTTTCTTTAATATCCAGAAATTCATAAAACAGTTGTCACTAGTTAATACGCAATCATCAATTATCAATTCATACATTTGCAGACCTGTTCCAAATCAAGATTGCTGGGAAACATCTCAACAAAAGTTTCTTGAATTTTAATTTAATGTTTTTTATTTAAATTGCTTAAAATAGGTCAAGCATCATTAAAAATAAATTTAAACCAACTATTTTGGTATTGTTACATAATATTTTGTATCATTATACAGGTTTCAAGTTTATTTTTTCTTTTTCTAGCTCTATGTCACAACTTAAACTCCATTAATGACAAATAAACCCAAATTTATTGAAAGCAACACTTCTTTTGATACAACATATTTTCAGAAATTATTGTGAGGTTTTTGCTAATGCAGTAATTAAATAGCTTGTATTGTATAGTTCAAATAGAGCGTAACAATGTTTTTTATGAAATTTTACAAATATACATGACCAAACTGTACCCTCTTGCTTTCATTGATTTCTTGTTTTGGTTTAAAAGGTGTATAGATCTTATTATATTGAGAAAGCTACTTGTACTACAAAAATTGTGAAAGATAGTGAAAAATAAATATTTTTTTTTTGTGTTTGTCCTTATTTCTTCATTCCACAGAATGGTGTATGATGATGCTGACACTGCTGAGTTAATGCATGGAAAAAAGATCTTTAATTTGTTCCAGTCATTTCAAAGGCACTATTTACTTTTAAACTAAACACAGCAAAATAGAAACAAATCTAAAAAAATATATGAAATTATACCCTGAAAAATGTTACACATTGATATACCATTTTATATTTTTATCTTTATTTGATTTGATTTTTTGTGTTTTAACGCCACTTTTAAGCACCGCATTTAGGCTATTTCATGGCAACCAGTTTTTATTGATGAAGGAAGCCAGAATGCCCAGAGATAACCACCGACCTTCGATGGGAGCACTTACAATCCTAGTCAATGAAGATTGGAGTCGACAAGTGCACCTTCATGAGCAGGCTTCCAACTCACAATCTGAGTGTTGACTGGCTAGTGATTCGTTCCAGGATATAGCCCAGTTAACTTACAGTAAAATACCCTTAGTATGTGAATCGTTCCAGGAAATTAAGCAATTGACTTACAGTAAATACCATTCACATGTAAATCATTTTTGTGAATCATTGCAGGATATTGAGCAATAAACTTGTAGTATTTACTATAAACAGGTGGAACATTACTTTTAATCATTTAAGGATATTGAACGATACACTTACAATAAATATCATTAACATGTGCATCCTTAGTGTGAATCATTCTAGGATATTGAGCAACAAACATGCTGTAACAGTAATTACCCATAGCATGTGAAACGTTATTTTGAATCGTTCCTGGATAGTGAACAATTAACTTACAGTAAATACAATTAGTATGTAAATCGTTCCAGGAAATTGAGCAATTGACTTACAGTAAATACCATTCACATGTAAATCATTATTGTGAATCATTGCAATAAACTTACAGTAAATACAAATAACATGAATCATTTCAAGATATTGAGCAATACACTTACAGTAAATACTATTCGTATGTGAAACATTATAGTGGATATTGAGCAATAAACTTACAGTAAATACCATTAACATGTAAATCATTATTTTGAATCGTACAACGATATTGAGCAATAAACTTACAGCATTTATAACATGTTAAACATTATTGAATATCAGGTATTGAAATGACAATGGTTTAAATGAAAAGATATTAGAATTAAACTGTACAGTTGCAAGTACTTGGTTAGTGAAGACTTGAATATAAAATTTATAAGAAATAATTCTATGTTACAATTCTACTCTTTCACGACTTACTTTGAACCAAAAAGACTGAATCATATACCGGTATTAATTGCCCAAAGTTCCTGTTAGATAGTGCGAACATTTTTGAGTATTTATCCCAGAAATAAAAATCAATGATATTAAAATATAAAACCAAGTAAACTTATTAATTGTCTTTCAGATACAACTTGATTCTTTTTGGCTCTGGATGCTATAAGACATCCGATGGTAATTATATTAAGATCTGAATCTCGGTTTTAAAAAAAACCAACCTTCTTATACCAAATATGAGAGCACAACAAATTTATGGAAAGTAGATACATTAATTCTTCAAATTATACATGTTTTTTTATTGTATAAAACAGCTAAGTTATATTTGAATACTATCTATTTCAAAGAAAGTGGCCCAAGAGAACAAAGGTAAAGTTCACCCGTGTTCACAAGAATGTAGTTTTAACAGATATATATTTGTTTAAATCATGTAAGCTGTGAATCAGTAGCTATATAATTATATTATATCTAATAGTGCGTTAACTGGAACTTTTCAATGAAACTTTTCACATTGTATTTATATATTCTGAAATGTTCCATAAACTTTATAGGGAAACACCATATTTAGGTTATTTACAAATCATTAGAGCTGTTTAACTCTAATGCATGAAATGTGAGCTTAACAAAAAGGTCGAAAATTAAATATTTTCCTGACTAAAATTCTGACAGTTAATGTTTTCTGATTTAGAATTGTGTATGTTTGACGTGATAGTCTTGAAGGGACTGGTTTTGTGCTTATTTGAAGCATTAGTGTTTGTAAGCATTATCATAGGACCAATTAGTGCTATTTATTGAAATAAGAAGATGTGGTATGCAATTTAATTCAGTTTTAATTAAGTCTCGTCTCTCAATAATATATATTAAATGCAAAACTGTTATATTTTAGATGAATTATATATTCTAAGTTTGTTGCTATCTCTCTATCTCTCTGACTGTAAAAAGTAAAATGACCAAAATACCGAACAAAAAAACAAAACGGTAAGTCCACAATCAACCGGCAAAAAACAAAAGCCCAAACACATTAAACGAATGGAGAACAACTGTTACACCGTAACTGGCACATATAGACTCTCTGACTGTAAAGTTGCATTGACACTGGTCAACATATTCTTGACAAAATAATATTTACAACTCACTGAGGCAGGTATGTATACAAATCAATATATTCTGTAATATTACACAGTATTCTTCATTGTTACACAATATTGTACATTGTTATGCAATAGTGTACATTGTTACGCAATAGTGTACATTGTTACACAATATTTCTACATTGACGTTACGCTCGGTGTTGGTGACGTTTTCTGATTTCATGTACCTCTGACCAATAATCGGCTTAAAATAAGAAAAATACCGAGAAGATCAAATGTTTTTTTTTGTGTTAAAATCTTCGGAGCACTTAAAACATTATTTTTACGGTAGCTTATTAGTTTTTATTCACTTTTGTCAATAAGCTTTTCAAAAACAAACGAGACAAATCATATGTTTTTGCGTGTAGACGGGTAACATACTAGTATTGTTTTTGAGAGTTCCTCCTAATTTCGGATACCCATAAGTAAATAAAATATAAAAATTGTATACCATTTGGAAGAGGAACTTTGTGATGACATATTTGTATGACGTAATCGACACCATTATCGAATCGAGTAGACCTTGGAAGAATCCATTTCAGCTTGTAGACACTAAAGGAAAAATATAAGCCTTTTGCGGCATAACAGATGAGAATCCATCGATAGCGAGATTGTTTGTCATTAAAGTCTTTATATCAATTATCATTATGTAAAACGAACTTGGAAAATGCTTTAAAAACATTGATTCCCGATTTAAAAGAACGAATTCGATGAGAACTTCGACATCATAATCAAAATCAAAGCCCCGAAAAACACTGTCACAACAACGTTAAAAAAAACATGCTCTACTTGAAATTATCAATACCGAGTAAAAATATGTAAAGCATGTTATCTAGTCAGAAAATACTACATGTCCGTTAAACTGGAACATCTAAACTGCATTTATTCATATCGCAGTCTCTTTTTTAGCATTACATAAAATCTAATTATGTATATGAGTCCCCACAGGGCTCCCGTCACAAAACTTTTAACTAACGTTTAACGTTAGTTATTTCTATGGTTTTTAAAGAAAACGAAGAAAAAAAAGTGATTGTGCATTTCGGAACGGAGAAATGAAGCCAATATGATAAATTCCTAATAAAAAAGAAACGGTAGTATGTATTTGTTTAAATTTTTGTCAATTTATTTCGATTACTGATGCGTTGAAAGGGTGTCTACCAAAATGTCACAAAAATGGCATCTTCATTTTTTTCTAAAATACTAAAAAACAAGTTGTTACAAATCTTTAGAAATAAGTGAAAACTGTATAATTAATAAGAAAATTTAAGCGATAATCGGAAATTCTCAAACGAAGGAACATTTCAATATAAATAGGATAAAGATTAATGTACAAATTATCAAAATACATTGGTCACATGGTGGTCTACCAAAATGTCACAGCGTCGCTTATTTGACGTTTTTGACGTTCACCGTTTTTTTGCGTTATGACGGTTTTTGAAACGTATTTATTTTGATATACATATACGAATACACATATAGATGTGTAAACAATCAAATACGGAGATATGTTATACGTACAGCTAATTGGATATTAATATTTCCAAACATAGGTTGAAATTTTTCCGTTTTATGATTAATATTTTAAAGTATGTATGTATCAAATAAAAATCATCGATACTTTATGTTGCCTTACATAGATATTGATGAAGAAAGTTTGGGACATTAAATCAACAAGTTGGATATTCAGGTTGGCATGTCAAATATTCAACTCAACATGTCTGATATTTTCAAGTTGACTTGTTAGATAATTATACTGACTTGACAGATGTTTAGGTCGACGTATTAGATATTGAAGTCGAAATAGTAGATAATTGTGTCACCATACCAAATAATGTGACTTAAATACAACAAAAACCGCAACCCAAGCTTTTTAACGCCATATACTAAATAGTAGAACAAAAAAATACTACTAGAAATAATCTGTATAGTGTCAAAATATATAAATAAGGAGATGTGGTGTGGTTGTCAATGAGACATCTATCCACTAGTAAGACTTAAGTTCTACTGACAAAGACAAATGCAATTATAGGTCACTGCATTGGTACCCAAGTAGAATCTGTAGCCGAATTTGGATATAAACAAATAACAAGTGTAACTGTGAGCTACTGCTCACTGATGATACCCCCGCCGCAAGTGGATAATGTTAATAGTGTAAAAATATGTAAGTGTTCGGTAAACAGAAAGTTGCCGAGTGATGAATCTGAAAACGCATCACACAGTATAGCTGACTTATATCAAGCCTGAAACCAAATTTCAGAAATCCTGGTAGTGTAGTTTCTGAGAAAAATGTGACGAAAAATATACATGGGACGGACGGACTGACTGACAGACTGACGGACTGACGGACTGGTGGACTGACGGCCTGACGGAAGGACAGACAAAGGTAAAACAGTATACCCCTTTTTTTTCAAAGCGGGGGTATAATTAGGAACTATTTTAAAAGTTGTCATAGAAAGGTCCACAGTATGCCGCTGGTGGACTTTTGAAAAATCAAGCAGATATTGCCGTTATACGCGGACAATTTCGGATACGTCCGGCTGTAGAATTGTTAACGATTAACAACACCACGGTCATATGCGTGTAATCGAAGAATTTTTAAATATGTAGAAGAAATTCCTAGAAACAGAAAATCGTTTAAACAAATAAAGGGAATACGGACTATACATCGAGTAGAAACAAAAAATCTACAAACGGTACTAGTTCGAACCGTGTCATACTATTGTGGCGGGTGCTTTGAGCGTGACCATTGTCTGTTTACTGATCTAGTTGGCATTTCGTTGGAAGTCAAAGTAGAGCGAGAGCTAGGATTCCAATTCAGAGGACAAAACATTAGAAGATGACAGTTATGAGACATTCGTTGATATGATAAATACCGGTCAAATTTTTTTCAATTTATGTGATGATGAGGAAAATTGTCTCTTCCTCCTTAAAGCTACATCGGGGAGTCATAATTATGTTAACAGCAGAAGAAACTGATGAGTAGGGGTCGACTTTCCCTGATGGAACATCTGTAATTAATGGATATTATTTCATACAGAAAAAAAACATCACGTTTTACAGTACAGTCTTTTGAAAAATTAAAAAAAAAAATTGTCTCAAGCGCTTCCGTGTTGTATGTATGTCAAGACAATGTTTTGAAAAGAAATAAGCTCATTTTAGGTTGCACTTTGTAAATACAGCTGTTTCTCAAACCACGCCTCTCAATATTGTATCAATATTGTCCGAAGCAATAATATCTATTACTTTGAAGATTGTTTTTATTATTTTTTTATTTCTCCAATTGATATTAAAAGAAGTGATTTAGAAATGTATGACGCGTTATTTTTATCTTTTCTCTCACGTTTGATAGCTCTTGCATTAAACAATGAGTATTTTGTTTGTGATATTTTAGAGAAATGCAAAATTAAAAAAAATTACTCGGGAGAAAATCACATACAACTTTACTTAAATTGTATTCTAAGGGACAGAAAATCAGAATGTGCCAAATAAGAACAATTAAAAAGATACCATCAACGACAAAAACAGGTAAATGAGAGAGAGAGAGAAAAAAATACAGAACAAAGTAAAACATAAAATATAAAATTGAGAATGGAAACGGGGAATATGTCAAAGAGACAAAAACCCGACCAAATTAAAGAGAAGACGGCAGCCAAAGGCCACCAATGCAGCGAGAATTTCCTGCCCCCGGAGGCGCGCCTTTTATAACCATCCCATTCCCCAAAAAATCAAACTTGACAATCAAATATTGTTATCGTAGAATTTTGACAGACTTTAAAATCTTACAATCATTGAAAATACGCAGAAGTTAATTTTGTTAAAGGTTGATATAAAAAGATTATACTCCCTACAGCCATATTTAAAGTTAAAAACAAAAAGAACAAGTATTAAAAAAATATAAAAATTGTAAGGGTTTCTCCTCTTCAGTGCGATTTTCATAATAAAAAAATCTTGTTTTTTCGACCGGTAAACATTATTTTAAAACAAATTGTGCATGAATGCATACGCGTGGACTTGAATGTAGCGTTAATCCCACAATTTCTGTTTTTACAAAACACCATACGTATTCCTTATATATATTTCCATTTGTCTAGAGGTCCCCTTGCATACACCCGTATCTCCTTTTATTAACAGAAAACAAGTGTTAAACTTGTGGTTAAGTTGTAAAAATATAAATGGACGTCAATATTACAAAACGTCAATCATATAACATGATTTTGACGTTAACATACGACGTTACCAAAAGTGACACCAAATTGAGCGTAACGTCATTGTTAAACAATATTCTACATTGTTGCACAATATCTACATTGTTACAAAATATTCTACATTGTTAAAAATATTCTACATCGTACTCAGATTTGTCACGGTTTCCTTAGATACAAATTCCATTTTTAAATGCACCTGGGTTTTCACTCATGATAAATCTATCCATGCAAAAACGTTTCTATTTTATCGAATAGAAGAAGCTGCAACATCATAAGCAAAATATACAAAAAGTAAAACTAAACATAGATAAGTATATCTTGTTGGATTAATAGTCATACCATATATCTAAATGTGTAAAACAGATATTAAAATTCTTGACATGTTTGCTAGAAAAACAGGATCTTCATCTAAAAAAATATTTTTTCACCATTAATGACATTACTAGTAAATACCACTCTCATACAATTTCAAGAATGAAACTGGATCATTTATTTATAGATTAAATATCATAGGTGATAAAGGACATCTTGTTTGATTGATCGATGACTGAAAAATCGTACTGAACGTTAGTACATTTGAATAAACAGACTGCATAACAGCACAAATCATTCCTGCACCACCTAGCATTGGTCACAGTGATTTTTTGTTATCGATTGTAACAAAGGGCTCTTAAAAATCAATAAAGACACAAAAGCATTAAATGAATCATTTAACAAATCATAGTTAAAGTTCTCAATGTTTAACACATGTTCGAGATGTTAACATCTTGTTAACCACATGCAACAATTGTCTATGATGAGTGAACTGGAACTTTTCAATGAAACTTTTCAAGTTGTATATATGCATTTAAAAATGTAATAGGAATTTTATAGGGAAAACACCGTATTTAGGTCACCAACATAAACATATATAAACTTTTATGCATGAAATGTGAGCTTTACAAAAAGGTAGAATAAAATGTTGTCCCTGACTAAAATTGATTCTGACATTTAACTCATTTTAATATGAAATTTGCATTTTGTTTTATCTTGATAGTATGCAATCTGTTTTACTATTTATTCGAATTTCAAGATATCTCCTATAATATTATAAGATATCTCCTTTAATATATAAGATATCTTATATAATTTCATTTTTATAAGATATCTCATATATTATATAAGATATCTTTAATGCTATACGAGATATCTTTAATGTTATATAAGATATCTTTAATGTTATAAAAGATATCTTTAATGTTATATAAGATATCATGATTCTCATAAAGTTTATATGATATCTTATATACTTTATGAGATATCTTCTTAAGTTTATAAGATATCTTATAAAGTATATGAGATATCTTATAAACAATTTTTATATAAGATATCTTATATAGTTTATAAGATATCTCATATAGTTTATAAGATATCTTATATAGTTTATGAGATATCTTATAAAGACAATTATATAAGATATCTGATAAATTATATGAGATATCTTTAAACTATATGAAATATCTTATAAACTATATGAGATATGTTATAAACTATATAAGATATCTTATAAACTATACAAGTAACCTGAAACTACTGCTACATATTTATAACAGTTCCATATTCAGTAGTATAGTTCTCCGTACTTGTCTGCTAAAATAGCTGATGTGATGTCCTTATTTGTATACTAAACCGACTCTAAATTTTATAAAGCCTATTCAATCATTATTAATTTATTTATTATGTATGACCAGTGCACAACAGTGAGGAACTTTACCTATAGATCTAAAAATGTAGTTTCTCTGATTTCGTTATACTCCTATCTATATACGAGCATATATATGGATCATAATTTTGATCAGGTTAGAACTGTACATCACCACAATGCAGAGGGTTATCAAGGGGTGGCTGTTTATAATCAGCTACGAGTGGTTATTATGCTTAGCACCAATAGTGTTTTTCCTCATGACTATAATGTTCAACAGAAAGGGAGGTTTGTCATTATCACTTGGGCAAGATTTTATCAAGGGACGATGCTCTGCAACTCACTAATGGGAAAATCGTAAAGAATTAAGACGCGGGGGGGATGTGTGAATTTTATATCTTTGAGATATAATCACAAATCAAAGAAGGCTAGATGTGATTTGTCAATCCCATTTTCTTTTTATACTTTTAACAAGCATGCATTATTCTGATTAAAACATTCTCACCCTCGTTATTCATTAACAATATCAGGTTTTTTAAAGGGTTTCTAAAGTTTTAATAAATTGCAACAATTGTCTTTGACTTGTACACACAATTTGCTTTATATTCAAGAAGTTAATGAATGATGTGTTTAAATGAAGATACAGTTTAATACCATTCCCATATGTAGGGTCTTAGTTTAATGTCTTTGAAGTCAACCAAACAGAATGTTTTACCACCATGTCTTCATCCTATGAGTCTGAAGTCAACCAAACAGATTGTATACCACCAATGTTTTCCCCTATGAGTCTGAAGTCAACAAAAATTGTATCCACCAATTTTTTCACCCTATGAGTCTGAAGTCAACCAAACAGACAGGGTATACCCCAATGTTTTCATCCTATGAGTCTGAAGTCAACCAAACAGACATTTTAACCACCATGTTTCACCCTTTGAGTTGAAGTCAACCAAACAGAAATGTATACCACCAATGTCTTCACCCTTTGAGTCTGAAGTTAACCAAATAGACATGTATACCACCAATGTCTTATCCTTTGGAGTCTGAAGTCAACAAACAGACATGTATCCCACAATGTTTTCACCCTATGAGTCTGAAGTCAACCAAACAGACATGTTTTACCCCCAAATGTCTTCCCCCCTGTGAGTCTGAAGTCAACCAAACAGACATGTATACCCCAATGTCTTCACCCTTTGGTCTGGTCAACCAAACAGACATGTATCCACCAATGTCTTCCCCTTTGAGTCTGAAGTAAACCCAAAAACAGAATGTATACCCAATGTCTTCTCCTTTGAGTCTAAAAGGTCAACCAAACAGACATGTATACCACCAATGTCTTCCACCCTTTGAGTCTGAAGTCAACCAAACAGACATGTATACCACCAATGTCTTCACCCTATGAGTCTGAAGTCAACCAAACAGACATGTATACCACCAATGTCTTCACCCCTATGAGTCTGAAGTCAACCAAACAGAATGTATACCACCAATTTTTTTTTACCCTATGAGTCTGATAAATTGGCATGTTTCAAAAATTTTTTCCTATTTACTATGTTTCGAATAAAGAAACATTTGGGGATGTATAAAGTTTCATTTCTTGTTCTACAGTGAACATAACTTAATTTCACGTAAACCTTCATTTTATATTGAAAATAATTTTCACCGCATTCGTTACTGTAGCAAATTTTGGTCTTCCCCGATTAAATTTTTAAACTATTTTATTTTTTTTGGCATAGCATCTAATGAACTCAAATTACCGAAAAATATAATATCTAAACACACGGAAAATAATTTAAATGATAAATAATAGGTTTTTATTATTAAAAATAATAATAATAATTTTTTTTGTATTATTGTGTCACATACTGGTTGTAAATTTACAATGACATACATTAAAACAATCAAGACCAGCCATTGATTATAAAAAAGAAGATGCGGTATGATTGTTTAATGGGGAACTCTCCATAAGAGACAAATGGCACATAAAATTAAAAACCAATATCACCGTACGGCCTTCAATAAGAGCAAATCCCATAGGGTATACTAGTAGTCAGCTATAAAAGGTACCGAAATGACAAATGTAAAAACAATTCAAACGAGAAAACTAACCCCCTAATTTATGTACAAAAAAAGGAACGACAAACAAATATGTAAGACATCAACAAACAACCGCTGACTTGGGACAGGCGGATAGTATATAATTGGCTTATGAGACACATTAGTTACAAAACATTTCAATTTATTTATATGAACAAAAACCCTTTCCCTAAAATTTGTTTTTTTGTACAAATTATCTTTCCCATATTTTATAAGAAAAAATCAAAATGTAATCTTAATTTGACTGAATTCAGTGCGTTTTTAGTTCAAGTGCTAAGTCAATAGTTTTTTTTTGAATTGAAATAAGGGCGTACTACATACAAGTATGAAAAGCAATATGGTTTATTTAAAAAAAACTAGAAGATCAAACAGATTAAATGTTTATTGTACGAAATTCATAGGGGCAAAAATTTTATTTTCCTTTGTGCTTGTATTTACTTTTTAAAGGCCTCCTACAAAAAAACATAACAAATCATAACTGTGAACCAACTAACCAAAAAAGTCTCTGGTTCTTGAAGTACGTGTGTAAGCATTATTTGTGTAGTCCGAAACAAATCTAGAAATAAATACGACATAGTAACAGGGGTGAAAAGAATATTTCATCACCAAACCCCTAAACTTAATCAAATGGTCGCTGAAAACATCTCAAATATTGTAGGAAAGAAGATGACTAGCACAAGACAATCTTTCTATCTTGATAATTTCAAAAAATATGCCAATCTCTTTTATTGCACTTAAATTCCCTTTCTCCCAGTTTTAGCAGTTTTGGTTTTTTTTATTTTGGAAATATTGGAGATAGATTTGGAAGTACAAGTTAAGAAGGCCAACATGAAAAAACTCCGAGGGCACAACTCTGCCTAAATTACTTTGAAATACTAGCTTGACAGATACAAATGAGACAAATAAAAGTTTATTAAAAATATCATATATGTATATATGGGTTTTGCATGAATATTGGGGATATTGTCCCCCAGTAGAATTTTATATTGCACGAGTTGCGAGTGCAAAATATGTTCTACCAGGGACAATAAATTTCCCCCAAAATTCATGCATGAACCTTTATTGTATGCAATTAATATTTGCAACTAAAAAAAGGTTTATACTAAGATTTGGACGTTGATGACGTCATGAATTTGAAGATTATTGCCCCTAGTGCAATATTGGAATTTATTGCACTCTAACTTTTGGTTACTTTCTGTGGGAAATATTATATTGTATACAACAATTGGGACACAGATGAGTGTGGATAGTATGTTTTGGGTGTTTGACAGTGTCTTATGACAAAAGGAGTTCTATGTTTTTCCTATATGGTGTTATTAACTGTGTTGCACGGTGCAACCAATCTAGCATTAGGAGTGTTATTTATTAAAAAAAAATTATGTTCAAGGCATGTGGAGACAGTAATTACATTAGTTAACCAAATTATTATGATATAATATGTTCTACATCTTTGATTTTGGATACATTTTGTAGCTGGAGAGCAAACCATAATAGCTAGGTTCTTTTTTCACGTGTTTTTTTTCTAAATGGGACATGATATCTAGTTTTGAGAAAATTTTTATAAGGAGCCAATAATTCAGTGGTTGTTGTTTGTTTATGTGTTACATATTAGTTTTATAGTAATAAGATACTTATAAAGTTTATGAGATTTTCTTGAAGTAAGAATAAATAGCAAAACGGCTTGCCATATGTAGTTGGAAGGGACCATAGTTAGATAATTTTTTAAGCATTATTGTTTGTAAGCGGGGTCATGATTAGGGGTTTTTTTTTTTTTTAAAAAAAAATAATTTTGGTAGTTTTCAAAAACAACTTTTCCCCAAAGCCAAAATTGGGGGGGAAAAAAATGTTTTCTTAGGGGCCAACAAAAAACAAACCATCCCCCCTTGTAAGCTAAAAAAACCCCCGAAAAAAAAAAATGGGTTTAAAAATTTTTAAACCCCCAAAAATGAAGGGGATTTTTTTTGAAAATTTTTAAAAACAAACGTTTTTTTCAAGTTTTATTTTTGGGGTTTTTAAATTTTCATTGTTTGTTTGTTTCTTTTTTTTGGGGGCAAAATTTAAAAAATTTTTTCCCTTTAAACGGGGTTTACCTTCTGGGTTACTTTTATTTTTCGGGGTTTTTCAGAAATTTTTTCTCAGTTTGCATTGGTAAAAAATTTCCCTGCTAAACAGTTTTTAAATTCAAAGTTTGGTTTTTGGTTTTTGATTGTTAATTTTTAAAACCCAATTTAGGGGAAAAAATTTTTTAAAAAAATTTTTAAAAATTTTTTAAAAAATTTTTTTAAATAAAAATTTTTTTCATTATATTTTTCGCAAATAAATTTTTTTTTAAAAACCCAAAAAAACCCCTTTAAATTCCGGGAAAAATAAAAGGCAAAGGGGCCGTTTCGTCCTGTTTTCCCTGTCCGTTACCTTTTAAAAAATTTTTTTCTTTAAAAATCCGGGCCAAATTTAAAAACTTTAAATTGGGCCAAAAAAAAACAATAGGGTATTTGTTTAAAAAGATGTGTCCGGGGCCCCCTTTTTCTATCTCCCTTTTAAATTTTTTTAGACCCAAAAAAAAAAAAAAAAAAGGAAAAAAAAAGGGGGTTTGGGGTTTTCCCCGAATTCCCCAAATTTTAAAAAAATTTTTTTCAGTTTTTGGGTTTTTTTTTTTTAAATTTAATTAAAGATAAAAATTTTAAAGGGGAACAGCAAAAGGACAGAAAGTAAGCCCTTTTAAAATAAAAAAACGCCCAAAAAAGGTAAATTTTCCTTTTCAGGGGGGTTTTTTTCCCCCTTTTAAAAGTCAATTTTTAAAAAAATTTTTATAATTTTTAAAGTTTTGCAAAAAATTTTTCCCCCTTTTAAAAAAAAAATTTTCCGGGGTTTTTTAAAAAGATAGAGAAATTGTAACCCGAAAAGAATTTCAGTAAAAAAAATTTTAAAAAAAAACACCCTTCCCCCAAAACACTATTTTGTCATAAAACCCCCTCTGGGGTTTTTTTTTTTAAAAATGTTTTTTGCCCCCAAATTTAGCGAAAAGTGTTTTTTTGGGGGGGTTTTAGTTTTTTTTTTTTGTTTTTTTATAATGGCGATGGTTTTTTTTTTTAAAATTTTTATTTTTAAAAAACGGGGCATGGGGGTAATTATTTTCCCAAAAAAGATATTTTTTTCTGACTGATTAAAAAACTGAAAAAAAAATACTAGGCCCCAAAATTTCCCCCAAAATTTTTAAAAAATAACCCCATCTTTTTCCCCTTAATTTTTTAACTTTTTGCAAAAATTACAAAAACAAAAATTTTTGGGGTTCTAAAGCCTTTAAAATTTAGTCATTTTTGAAAGAGCGATACATAGCCCCTTTGAGCCCTTTTGTATTTCCTTTAAAGTTTTGCTTGTTTTTTCTCCGATAAAAACCTAATATGCGCCCCTTTTGGGTGCTTTTCAAGAAAATGTCTTTTTTTGGGGGCCCCTTTTTCCCCTATAAACAGACTTTGGTAAATATATCGCGTTTTTATTTTGAAATAAAAATAAAAAAAAGTTTGTAGTTTTCCCCCTTTTTTTAACTTTTTATTTCACCCTGGGGAAACGCCCCAAATTTTTGGTTTACAAAAGGAAAAAAGGTTTTTTTTTTTTAAATTTGTTTGTCCCCCTTTTAAATAAGCAAAATTATCCCATCCCCAAATTTTATCGGGGGGGGACCCCGGGGGGGGGGGTTCCCCGGGGGGTTTGGGAAACCCCCCTTTTTTTTTTTTAGGGATTTAAAGCATTTGAATGGGGAAATATAGTTGGAACCCCCTTTTTCCTGGTTTGGGAAACCCCCCTTTTTTAAAATGGGCCCCCTATCCCCCCCTTGTATGGACAGTTTTGGGGGTTTAAATAGTGAAAATATTACTTTCGGTTCAGGAAAAAAAGAACTTATTGGTGTGCTTTTGCCATTTATGAAAAACCCCGTTATTGGGACTTATAAACTCCCTTTTTCGGAAACACGTTACCACCCCGATACCTTTTAGGTAGTTTTTTTCCAAAAATACCCCATTATTTGGGGTTAGATATATTAACCCTGGGAACATTGGACTTTTTCCATAGTTTTTTGTTTTGGGTTTTTTGCTAAGTGTTTAGATTTGTTTAATGTTTTTGGGTTTTTTTTTTTTATTAATTTTTTTTTTTTCTTTGGGTTTAAAGATTGTTTGTTCTTTCTGTAATGATTTTTATGTCTCATGGTTTTTTTCTATTTTTAAAAAATCTTTGAATAATAACAAGCAATTTTTTTTTCCCCCGTTAGTGCCCCCTTTCTCGTCTTTAATTCTATATGAAATTAAAAACCCCGGGAAGGGGGGGGGTTTTCGTTTTGTAAAAAAATATTCTTGAATTCATTTTTTTTTAGTTTTTTAACTTTTTATTTGAAAAAAATATAACAAAAACATTTTTACTGGAAATGGAGTTATAAAAAAGGGAAAATATGGTTTTATTGGGCCCAAAGGGGACAAAATTTCCCAAAAAACCCAAAAAGACACAGCCCTTAAACAACTATAGGTCACCTACGGCCCTTTAAAAAAGAGCAAAGGCCCCCTACCGATTGTAGCTATAAAAGGCCCCGATAAGCAATGTTTAAAAAAATTTTAAACGAAAAAAACTAACGGCCCTATTTTAAAATAAAAAAAAATGAACGAAAAAAAAAATATTGTAACACATTAAAAAAAAGACAAAACCAAAGGAAAATTTCAGGCCCCGACTTTGATTTTTAAATTTTTTCATTTCGTATGCCGCAGTTAAAATTTACGCGTTTTTTTGTAAGTATTACAAATGTTACTTTTTTATTTATGAACCCTTTTAATAAAATTGGGGTAATTTTTAAAAAAAAAAGAAGGTTTTAAAATGTTGTATTTTTTATAAAAAGACCAAAAGAATAACAAAAAAGGATCCAATAAATTAAAAATATTAAATTGAAAAAAAAACCTCTATTTTATTCCTTTTTTTAATTAAAAAAAAAATTCACCCCTTTAATGTTTTTCAAAACCCCCAAAAATAAAACATTAACCCCTTAAATTTTTATTTAAAACCCCCCTTATTTTTCCCGTTAAATTTTTAAATTTTTTAAAACCCAAAATTCTGGTTTTTTTCATATTAAAAACCCCAAATTTTTTTGGCCCCCTTTAAAAAATGAAAAGGGGTTCCAAATTTTGATATTTTTTAATCCCCTTTTTTTTTCGAAAAATTTTTCCTTTGGGTCTTTTCTTATGTTTAAATTTTTTTTAGCCCGCACATAGATAGTGGCAGTGATATGAAAAATTATCCAGAAAACGAAAACTAGGGTTTTTTTCCCAAGAAAATTTTAAAAACTAAACCCGATGAAAACTGGTTTTTATGCCCCCCTTGAAAAACCCGGAAAAATTCAACCGCAAGGAAAATTGGGGGTTGTGTCCTTTGAGCCCCTTTTCCCTTATGCCCCCCCATCTGTTGAAAATTTTTTACCCCAGGGCTAAAGTTGTATATTTTTTTAAAACAGAAACCCCCTAATATGTTAAAAAAATGGTTAGGTTTTTGGGATTTTTTTTTTTTGTTCTCTGAAAAATTTTTTTAAGGGTGGGTTTTTTCCCCTTTCTTACCTGCAAGTTAGCGATGCCCAAACTTTGTTTAACATTTGTGGAAATGCTCAAATTTTCTCCCCTAAATTGTGCCCTGGTGACCGGGGTTTCCCCCTCCCAAAAAAATGGGCCGGGCATGTAAGTTCTTCTCCAAAAAGTCACCAAAAAGGGGCATAAATGAGAACTTTAAAAAAAGTGATTTAGCCATGGCAATTCGACAAATTTTTATAAAATTTACATATCCGATGATGTTTTTATAAGTCTTTAAGGGGTTAAACATTACCCAAAAAAATATCAAAAGGAGTCTGGGAGGAATTAGACCAATCACGAGCTGATTTGTTTTTTGGGAAAGGGTTTCACCCGGGTTTACCCAAATGGGGAAATTTGGGGAATTGGTTCCCTTTATGGGGGGATAGGACCTTTTCGGGGAAAAACCCGGGGTCGGGTGTTTTTTTAAACTCGGGGTTTTGGGGGTTGACCCTTTGGGAATCGGGAATTTTTTTTCTAATTTCGGGACTTTTGGGATTTAGTTTTTTTTTAAAAGGGGGACTTCGGGATTTGTGTTTTTTTAAACACGGGATTTCGGGATCAAAGGGCCCCCCCCCCCCCCCCCCCTTTTTATGAAGGTAATTAATTTAAACTTGTGCAATATAAGGAAATACGAAAAAACGCAAAGTTTGACAAAGATCCGGGTTAGGGCAAATTTTAAGGGGGAAAGGGGGCCTTTGGTAACCAAGTTTTTTATTAAACCCAAAAATGTTTTTCGGATATTTATTTCATATAGCAAGAAAATCTTTTGGGAAACCCCTTTTTGGGAACAAATTTATAACATGGGAAATTATTTTGTTGTTGGTTTTTTTGTAGTTTTAAACCGGATTCCTTAAAGCGCGGGTTTTTAAATTAATAAGTAAAAAAAAAACTGGGCAGGGGCTTTTAGGGAGAAACAAAAACAAACAAAAAAACAAACAAAAAAACCCGACTCCCATCGACAAAAAAAAAAATATTGAATAAACAAAGCAAAAAAAAAGAAAATTAAAAAAAACTATAAAAAACTGAGCGAAAACGAATTTACCCTTCCCCCTTCCGTTTTCAAGTTAATTTTGTACTACTCCCGTAATAAACGTTTAATGATGTGTGCACCACTGAATATATTAAAAATTGAAATCGACCAATAACGCTGTGTTGCAGCAAAAAAATCTCCCCAAAAAATTTTGGGGTTTTTTTAAAAAAGGTATTATTACACAAAAAAATTCAAAATTTTTGGTTTTGGGTTTTTGGGCAAATTTGTTTACGTTTAAAAATTTCCCTAAATTTTCTAATTTTGTAAAATAATTTATGTGTGTTTTAAAACTTTTTTGTTTTTTGCAGTGTGGTGGGTTATTTTTTATTTCAAAAGCAGGGGTGTTCCCGGGCTGGAAGAGAGAAAAAAAGAGACCCAAAAGGCCTATCATCTTGTTTAACCAGCCTTTGTTTGTCAGGGGTCTCCCCAAAAAAGAAGTATTTTTATTTTAAAAGGGGGGGTAGCATTTTTTTTCCCTTTTGTAGTCTTTTTTATCCTCCCCCGGGAAAAATTGGTTTTTTGGATTTTTTTTATAAATCGATTGGCTTGTAAATTTTTTAAGTCCCAGGCCTGAGCTAACAA
Organism: Mytilus edulis; assembly: GCA_019925275.1. Taxonomy (NCBI): domain Eukaryota; kingdom Metazoa; phylum Mollusca; class Bivalvia; order Mytilida; family Mytilidae; genus Mytilus; species Mytilus edulis. Next base: position 36,664,521 of record CM034361.1, on the reverse strand, counting down.
TATGACGTTTGGCCCCCACAGGCCAAATGAAAATATAAAAAACCAAACGGTTTTAAGGGGTAAAACTTTTGGGTCGGGTGGAAAGCTATGCATACTTTTTAAAGCTTATAAAGCATTTATCGGTCATGAGGGTGCAAAAAAACATTTGTACATTGTTAAAAAATTTTAAAAGCTTTTAAATTTTTAAAAACATTTAATGTATTTTAAATAAAATGAAAAAACAAGCATGTTGCACAAACCCCCCCGGATGTTTTTTTCGGGAAAATTTTGCAATGAAATCATTTTCTAGTACCCTTTCTAGAACCCCAGATGGTGGTTTCCCCCTTTTATATTTAAAAAAATTTTATATTTCATGCGTGTTATTTGAAATGATTCGTCTCTTACGAAAATTTTAAAAGCAACACTTATAAAAAATAATTTCGAAAAATTACCTGGTTTTTTGGTTTTATAAAAATTTTAAATTGGGGATCCCAAATTTGTTTTGAGATATTCATTTATTCCCATTAAAACATTAAATTTTCAATTAAAAATTTTGTTAACCCCTTGCTTTTGGAAACTGGAAAGGGAAAGTCCCTTCTCCGGTGAATACCCCCGTGAAAAAAATTTGTATATTCATATGTATTAAAAGTGTGCATCCCAGTCTTGATTTTTAAAGAAGGTTTTGGAAAGAAAAATAAAAGCCCCTGAAAAAAATACCCCTAAAAGGCACCAATTTTATTAAAACCAAATGCCCCATGTCCCACAACTAATAATTGGGAAAAGGAAAAGGGGAATATTTCAAAGAAAGGGAAAAAAAACCCCACCAAAAAACAGATTAAAGTTTTAAGGGGCACCAATGGGTCTTCAACGCAGCGAGGGGAAAAAACTGCTTTGAGGTGAACCTTTAGTGATGTTCCAGGTAAAAAAAATTGTTGTCCCAAAAAATTTTTTAAAAAAGTTTTAAGATCTAATGGAAATTCCAAAGGATATTTTAAGTTATGACAAAACCGGACCCCGGAACCCGGGCCCATGCAAGAATGAGATACTTTTTTTATTAAAATGATTAACTTAAAACCAAATTTTCCCCTATTTACAAAAATATTTAAAGAATTTCCTTCATCTTAAATTAGTTCAAAACAAAGGCACTATTTTTAAGGGAATTTTTTCGCATACTTTGTATTAAATTTGTTTTAATGGTATTTTTTTGAAGCCCCCCGGTTTTTTTTGACAAAAATATCCGAAAAAACAAATCATTTTTAAAGAAGGGTGAAAACTTTTCCTTAAAAGGGGGGGGCTTTGCAAAAATTACTCAATTTTTAATTTTCAATTTTTATGGAAATTTAAAAAAAAAAGAACTTTTTCATATAAAAAAATAACTTATTGGAGTACAAATAATCTATTTATTTTTAAATTTACCTGTAATTTTTACTTTAAAATTTAAAGACAAAAAAAATTTCGACAATTAAAATTTACGATGCAACGGAGGTATCAGTCCCGGGTTTTAAGTTTCCAAAATCAGCCATTTCGTCTTACATGTATCCCCGGCCCCCGGGAAAAAAAAAAAAAAAAAAAAAAAAAAAGTTTTTAAAAAAAAAAAAAAAAAAAAAAAAAAAAAAAATTTAAAAAACCCAAAAAAAACCAAAAAAAAAAAAAAAAAAAAAAAAAAAAAAAAAAAAAAAAAAAAAAAAAAAAAAAAAAAAAAGGGGAAAAAAAAAAAAAAAAAAAAAACTGTTAGGTTCAAAATAAACAAGATACAAATGGAAAAATTTTTAAATAATCAATGGTTTTAAATTTTGAATAGAATTTAAAAAAAAAAAACTCTTTTATTTCCTAAGTTTCTTTTAAATCAATTTTGAAAAGTAAAGGCGTTTTTAAGGGGAAAAGATTAAAATGGGAAGAAAACTGTGTTCCTTGGAAACCTTTTTGACATCAGAATAAATTTAAAATTTTTTTCTTTTAGATGACCCCCTTTTATGTAAAATTTTTAACGGTTTAAAGGGCCCGAAACCCCGGGGTAAAGTGCGATCAAGCAAAACCCGTTTCCCTCTTTTAAAAAAATAAATCTTTTTATGTGTGAGGGAAAATATTGTTTGTAGCTTTGTAAATGCATTTACCCAAAAATTTTTTGTAATAAGGGGCTGATGGTGAATTTAGGGTTATACCCAAAGATATTTAAAAAAAGGGGAATTTATTCCCCAATTATTGTTTTAAAAATTTGAGTATGAAAAATAGAAATCCTTTAATAAAAAGGTTTTAGAAAATTTAGTTTTCATTTTTATGCAAATTCCCGGTTTTAAAAGAGGGGAAAAAGTTAATTTTCTTGTATTTGCAAAAATTTTTTTTAACAACAATGTAAAAAAAATATTTTTTTAAAAATTTTTACAAATTTAAATTTTGCTGGGTTTTGTGAGTGAAAAAACGCAGATTCTTTTTTTTTAACGAAAGTATGAAATGTAACCTTTTTTAATATACACAATTAAAACAAATTTTTTCTAAAAAAAAAAACCCTGTCATTCAAATTTTCCCTTTTTTTTTTTTTGTACCTGGCCCAAAAGGGCCAAGTTGGGTTTTTTCAATTACTTGGCCCTCCGCGTCCGTTTTCTTTTTCAAAAATCTTTCCTCTGAAAAATACAGAGTAAAGTTAAACCCAAAAAAGGCCACAATCATATCTAGTTTTGAAAAAGTGTCCGTGACTGGCCAAAACCCAAAAAAATGGCCCCCCATGGGTTTAAAATAGAAAAATTAGGGGGGAAAATGTTTGATTTTGGCTTATATCTCGAAACCCCAAAACAAAGAAGGGGCAATCGAAATGGGGGGTTTTTAAAGGAAAATTTCAGGTCAAAATCTATTGCCCCGAAATTTTTTAGATGAATTGGGGCAACCCGTTGCCCCTTTAATTTTTAATTTTTTAAAGGGAAAATTTTCGTTTTTTGGGTTTTTATTTTTTAATATTATTAAAGATAAAGATAAATGTAAAAAATAATTTAAAGGTTCCCGCCAAAATCATAAAATATGTTTTTCATGACCAAAATTTGGGGCAAGTTGACCCCTAAAGGAGGTTTTTTGTTTATAGTCAATTTTTAAACCAAATTTTTGTAAATTTTTGGTTTTCTTTTACCAAAAAAAATTTTCCTTTTTGAAATACTTTAAAACAAAAATTTTAACCAAACCCTTTTCCACAATTTATATTAGGGGTATCTTGTTTTAAAATTGTTTTCCGATGACCCCGTTGTGAAAACCCGTGGTCGACATGGGGTAAAAAGGGACATAGGAAAAAACTGGAGGGTTTTGGCTTTTTACCTTGAAACCAAAGGATTTGAGCAAAAATTGACATGGTTTAAATTTGTTTACCCGGTCAAGATCTATCTACCCTGAAATTTTTAGATATTCAGGCAACCGTTGTTTGGTTGCGCCCTGAATTGGTAATTTTAAGAAAATTTTGCCCGCTTTTGTTTTTATCTTGAATATCATTATAGATAAAAATAACTGAAACAGCAAAACCCAAATCCCCAACACCAAAACACAATTGTGTCTGAATTTCCTCTGTATCCTCTGTTTTAATTTACATAGAAACCAAAAGGGGTGCGGACACCGGCTTTTAGAGCCTCTTGTATGTTTTTTAAAGCCCCCCTTTAAAATGCATTTGTAGATTAAGATATAAAAAAAATTTAAGAAGATGTGGGCGATTGCCAACAGGGCAATCTCCACCAAAAAATAATTTTGTGAAGCCCATAAAATTTTTTAAAGGGCACAGTCCCCGGTTTTCGACAATGAGCAAAACGCATTTCTAAATTTGTAATTTGTAAAAAGGGCCCCAAAATAACAAAAAAGTAAAAAAATTTCAGAGGGGAAAAAATAACGGAAATCAATTTTTGACAAAAACAGCAAATAAAAACAAATAAATTTTTATGCAACCTTTTCGGGGAAAACACAAAACTTAGGGCCTGATTTTTTGGAAAAAAATGTTTTTTGGGGCTAATTTTCCCCCCCTAACCCCGGGGGCGTGATGTAAAAGTACAGGGATAAGAAAAACTGTAAAAATCAGTCAGAAATTTTTTTATCCGATCGATTTTTAAAAAAGAAAAAACAACTTTAAAACATAAACCCTCATGGCACGGTATTTAACATTTTCCCACAACATCAAAATACACAAAAAATTTCCCCGATTGAGACTCTCGCAGTTTTTTTTTTGCTAGTTTTAAAACCAATTTGCAACTTTTTAAAAAATCCCTTTATCCTTTAAAACTAGTGCTTAAAGATGATGTGTAAACAAAAAAGGAAAATTTTTTTTTAATAAATGAATTTAAAAAATCAGAAAAATAGAAAATAAAAAAGATATGTTTATTTTTTGACCAGTTAAGAAAAGTTTGCCCGTAAAAAGATCAGAATTTCCCCTTAAATTGATAACGTAAAAGACTTCCCGATTTTTACATATAATTGTCAAAAAACTCATTTATAGATACCCGGTTCAATTTTGTTTTTTACGCCATACGCGCGTTTTTAACTTTCGTCTCACAAAAAGACATCAGTAACGCTCAAAAACCAAAAAAAAAATTAAAAAGGGGCCCAAAAAAAGTAAGAAGTTTTTAAGAATTTTGAGGACCAAATTCCTAAAAGTTTTGCCAAATTTCGCTAAGGTTTAAACTATTCCCGAGGCGAAAAACCCTTTGTATTTTTAAATCAAAAAAACTTTGTAAAAAAGTAATTAATAAATATGACCCTATCAAAGATAAGTAAATTTAGGTAATGAGATTTTTACTTGGGCTAATTTTGTTATGGGGTTGGTTTGGCGGTGGTTTAAGACTTAGAATTTAGTGTCATTTTTTTTACTTTTATGGATTATTTTAAAAATTTTTTTGGGCAATAATTTAAAATCATTGTACGAATTATTTAGTTTTTTACTCTCCAGGGGGCCCCTTTTTAAATTTGGGAAAAAAAATATGTTTTCTTTCATGTTTTCTTATCTTACTTAATGATCCTTTTAAAAAACCCCCCCTTTGGGAAAAGGTTTTTTTTTTTAAAATATTTTTTAAGATTGTGTATTTGGGTTTTCAAATTATTTAACCTTTTTGATATTATTTCCATTTAAAATTTTAAAATATTTTGGGGGATTACATAAGTGGCATGATTTCTGATTGTTTATGACGTCTTTTCACTTATTTTAGATTTTGTACTTTATTAATTTTTTAAGGGTTTTTAAAAAAAAAATTTAATTGGGGAAACGACTTAAGGGAAATTAGGGTTTTTAGTAACTGTGAGTATTCTTTTATTAAAAACTTAGTGTCAAAGTGTTTTTTTTTTTATGTTTTTTGTCGTGCCAGTGCCAAACCCGGGAAAAATTTCCCCTTTTTCAATTTTGATTTTTAGTTTGTTATAATGTTGTGCTTGGGAAACCCACTGTCCCCGGTTATGGGATTGTTTAAACGCGAATCACCCCAAAACATTTTTTAACTCCGTCCCAGTATCTATGTGCCCGTCCCAAAATTTTGGAGCCTTTTTAATTTTAAATGGTTGTAGTTGGCTGTTTTCTGTTTAAAATAGGAGCCTGTTTAAACAGTGGTTGGGAGTTTTTGTTTTCGGGACATAGGAGGGCCCGTAATTCAGTGGGTTTTAAAATTGGGTGTTTTCGCCAATAGGACCCGTAATTAGGGTTTAGTTGGTGTTTTTGACCTTTGGAGCCTGTTTTTAGTGGTTTTTTGTTTGGGTGTTTTCTGTTTACATAGGGCCTGTAATTCGTGGTTTGTTGTTGGCCTTTTTTTCTGTCAACATATGTTTTTGTGTTTATTTTTTCTAGTTTTTAAAATTTAAACCGGGTTTTTTTTCGTTTGGTTTTTTTTCCGTTTGTTTGTCGGGTAATTTTTTTTAGCTTTCATAAGACTTGTTTATTGTTGAAGTGCGCAATTTTTTTATTATATATTTGTCAACATTCTCGTCATTTTGTTTCTTATGGAAAGATAACTATCCCTTTTAATAAAAGTACATATACTCAAATTTGGGCAAAGGTCAGAAATCAAGTTGTTTTTTAATTAAACCAATTTTAAAAATGTTTTCAAAAATAATTTATTAAAAAGTATTTCTTTATTGGAAAAGTAAAAACCAAAAATGTACCTTCTTTCTCGAAACCCGCTAAAAAAAACTGTAGTGTTTGATTTCATCGATTTTGTACTCTTGTCTAAGACCCGGGAAAAACAAATCCGGGATAAAAACATAAAGGGTTACCCCAATTTTTTTGCAGTGCAAAACCCTTTACCAATGTATTTTTTGTTTTAGGCAAATTTTAAAAACAATGAAGGAAATGGTGCAAAAAAAAGCTTTTAAACCATCAACCCAATTTTAAAAAGGGCAGTTTTCTGGAAACCAATTCAATTTTTCAATGTTCGTTTTTTTGGCTTTCCCCAGTAAAATCAATAACGCGAAATTAAAAACTTTTGCGAAAAAGTCAAAATGGTTTTTGGGGTAAATAAATACTAGTAAAAAAAAAAGGGAAAAGGAAAAAAGTACAGTACTATAGTTAAAAGTACTCATGTTTAAAAACGAACCTTTTCATAAGGACAAGTTTAAAACAAATTTGCTTAAAAAAAAAACAAGTGTGATCCCAAATATTTATAGTTTATTCAAAAAATATTTTTTTCTTTCCGGGCTTTTTAAATTGGGGAATATTCTAAAGAGGGGGGAACAAAATCATTTGATTTCTCTAAGTTGGGATTGTTGAACCCTATATTATTTTAGATTAAATATTAAAATTTTTGTTGAATGAATATTGACCTCTTTTGACACCCCACTTAAAAAAAAAAAAGAAAATTTTTTTTAATACCCCCGTCCCACTAGGGGCCCCGATCGCCCTTCGATCTTTTGAAAAAAAAAAAGCTAATTTTTTATGATGTAGTGCGATCGTTTTAGATGCAGTAAGGGCGTAATTTACGGTGTGGTGAGGTCTTCAAGATCGTGAAAAGCGTGGCCCAAATTTTGAACATGTTCAAAACAATCGTGGGGCGGTTTGTGGGGGAAAAACCCGGGTTCGTAGTTAAGCGTAGTGAGGCGCCCCTAAGTCGTATAAAATTTGCAAAGGGCGCGGGACAATCGTTGCGAGAGCGTAGCGAAAGGGGTGATTCTATTCGGAAAAGGCTGTGTACGAATTCCACAGCGACGTTTCACGACCTCACTGACTATAAAGTTTCACTGCGACCCAAAATACGCTTTTAAATACGACCCATTTCCCGCTGTTCACACCTTTTTTACGATTTTTAGCACCCTTGCTTCTCATCACGCTCTTCTTACGGGCCCAACCCAACGTTTTCCCCTACGGCCTCATTTTGATTGTCATTTTCACATAAAATATATAAAAAAGTCCCCGATTTTGTTTGTTTGAATGTAATTATCCATTTGCTTTAAAAGGCTCAAAACCCTGCTTTTCGTTTTTTTATATAGATTAGACCCTGGTTTTCCCTTTAAATGGGTTTTAACAATGTAATATTTTGGGGTCTTTATCCCTGCTGATTGATTTTGAGCCAAGGGGTCCGGGGGTTGAAGGCCCTACCCTTTGGGCCCATAAAAGGATTTCTTTTATAAATTGTTTCTTGGAGGGGAGTTGTTTCATTTTGGCCCTTCATACCAAAATGTTTCTTTTATATATTGCAAAAATCTATGTATTTTTTAATTTAAAGGGGGGATTTGGGCGGTCCGAAAAAATCCTGCTGATTAAAGGGTTTTGTTACTTTTTTCCCCCTTTCCACTAAATCAACTCCCCCCACCCTGCCCCCGGTGTTTGGTTTGATTTTGGTGGCCCTGTTTTATTGTTTCCCAGGAAATTAAAGTTTTAAACAGAAATTTTTAAAGGGAAATTTAAAATGTTTTTTATGGAAAAACCCCCCTGTTGACGGTTTTTGCTGAGATCTAGTAAGGGTTTGCGCGATTTAACGTAGTATAATCGTGTTAGAAAGTGTTTTGAACCCCAGTAAATGTTGGGTTTCAAATTTTATAAATCGTGGTATGGTGTAGTGGAGACGTTAAAAAGCGTAGAAAGACTTGATAAGCGTAGTGAGGTCGCAGAGTAAGCGCGATTTAGGAAAAGTGGTATAATGTAGCGGGGTCTTTGTGAAGCGTAGAGAGGGAAAGTTTGTTGCATCGTGGAAAGCAAAAAAAAATTTTACTTTTTTATTTTCCCGGATACCGCGACCCCACCCCGATCTAAATTTTTTTTAGATCGCGGTGAGCCCGGTGCTTTGTGGTCTAGGGGGACTGGGGCTTAACCGTATGCTTGTTTATACCCCAGTCCCACGGGCCACGATCGCATACATTGGGGAAAAAAATGCAAAATTTTTATGATCGTAGTTTCGTTCGTGTTGTTTGCAGTAAGGGGCGTATCACGGTCGTGGTGAGGGCTTCAAGATTGTGAGAGCGTGGCCCAAAATTTGAACTTTTGGGAAACAAAACGTTTGGGCGGTCTTTGGGGAAATCAGGTCGTAGTAGAAGCCCAGTTGTAGAGCGTAGCGAAAGGTGATTCTATTCGGAGGACTGCGCTACGATCGCACAGCGAAGTTATCACGACCTCCATACGCCCTCACTTCTCCCCTGCGGGCCCCAAATTCGCTTCCAAATAAAGGTATTACCCCCGCTATTTACGACCATAGTACGATTTTTAGCACGCCCTTGCCCCTCCCCATCACGCTTTTCTTACGACCTGATACGTTCACACTACGACATTTTATTCTGTTGTCTTTTTTACATCAAATATATAAAAAAAGTCCCTAGATTTTTTTTGTTTGAATTAATTATCCATTTGCTCAACGGCCTAAAAACCCTTTCTTCTGTTTTTATTTTGTTTTTTACCGTTGGTTTTCCCCTTTAAAAGGGTTTTAAAATAGTAATTTTTTTTTGGGGCCTTTTTTAAGGGTGAAATTTATGTGAGCCCAAGGCTCCCTGTTGAAGGCCGTAACCTTTGGGCCCGTATTTGGGTTTTCTATTTTAAAATTTTTAAATTGGGTGGAGGTTGGGTTTATTGGGACTTTCCCCATCTTCCCATATATATTGATCATCTATGTCATCTCCCGCTTTGTTCACTAAAAAAAAAAAAAATTTTGTCATTGAGCTTTATTTTACCCGCAATTTGGTTGTTTTTTTTTGGTTGGATTTGGGCGGTCCCCATCTCTTGCTTGATCGGATTCGTTACTTTGCTCCCTTGGGCCCCTTTCATCAAAATCCTACCACCCCTGCCCCCCGGTTCTGGTAGGGTTTTGGGGGCATGACTGTATTTTTCTGGGAAGGGAAATTTTACTGTATCGATATGGAAAAACGTTTTTGGGCCCTTATAGTGAGAAAAGTAGTTTAAAATCGCGCTAAAGAACGTAAATTTAAAAGTGGTTAAAAAACGGGTTTAAAAAGCAGTAAGATCGTTGGTTGGGAATCAGATAACTCGTGGTTTTTGGTTTATAGTGAGGGGAAAGTGAAAAAAACGTTTGAAAGATCTTAATAAAAGGGGAGTGAGGTCGCGAATAAGGGGCGTGAAAAACGTGGGGGAATGTAGGGGATTTTGTAGAAGCGTAGGAGGGGGGAAATAAATAAACATCGTGAAACAACGAAAAATTTTTATTTTCATGCCGTTTATATGCGACCTCACCAAGATCTAAAATTTTTTTTTGATCGCTGCGAGGTTTGGGGCGATCGGTTGGGGCTGGGGGGGCTGGGATTTAGAAATTTAAATCATAAAAATCGCATCCTTTGTAAGCAAGGGTATTTGTATTGCCAAGGGAAAATGAGAACCCATGAAAAAAATCTTTTCAAAAAAATGATACCCCAAAAAACCAAACTCACGCCCCAAAAAAAACGCAAAAATTGCTTTCGATCCCTTAAATTTTTTTGTAACTTAAAAAAGCATTTTGAAAAGTAAGACAAAAATTGTCAATTTAAAAGAAAAAAATTAAACTTAAAAAAATTTCCAAAATGAAAAAAATGGGCGTGCTTTGGGGGTGTTGTCTCAATCAAAAGAAACGATCGAAAACCCCAAGCTAATGTTGAAAGATAATTAAAAATTTTTTATTTTTTAAAAAATTTTTTATCTCAACCCGAAGGTATTGTTTTTGGGCATTAAATAAATCTTATAACCCCTTCCCAAAAAAGGATATCAATATACATAAGTATGTTTTTAAGTAAAATACTGTATTATTAGTTTTTTCCCGTTACCGCCCGTCTCGGTCGGTGATTCTCTGGGGAAAATTTTCAAAAAATTTAAAAAATTAAAAATTTTTTTTTGGGAAGAAGGGGTATTTAAATTTATAAAAAAGAAATTTTAAATTTTTTCTTTCACATTTGGGGGGTTTTTCGGGGGGGGGGGCTAGATTGAAGTATAAGTTAAACATTTATGCACACAGTTTTATACAGTTGGGATACTTGGGCAGTTTTTATTGGTTTTTTTATATTTTTTAAAAAATTTAAATTTATTTACCCAATTTCCCTACCGGTTTTATGTAAATGAAAATTGAAAAAAATTTTGGGCTGTTCATGTTCTTTTTAAAATTTTTAAAATTTTAAAAACCCGGTTTTTTACACAGTTTTTTTTATAGTTTTAAAAAGCCATGGGGAAGGAAAAAGGAGGGGGGCAAAAACGTCGATGAGAAGGAATATGGCTCAAATTTAAAGGCAAGAGAAAACATGGACAAGAAAGTTTTCCCTTTTTTTTAGCTTGTCTGGATTTTTTTGTGGGACTTGGGAAAAGTTTTTGGGGTTTTCCTTTCTTTGTTCCCCCGGGAAAGGAAGGGCCCGGTAAGTTCTTTTTTTTTTGGGTTTTTAATTTTTTTTGCATAGTGGAAAAATAAAAACACCCCGTTATTTTTTTATGGAAAAAATCGCTTTTCAGACTTACTTTCTTTAGGGGAAAAATTTCAGTAAAATGATGAATTTAATAAAATTTTTTTTATGGGAAAAAAAAAAAAGAATAGAAAATATAAAAAAGAAGATGTGGTAAAGATTGGGCCCAATGGGACAACTCTCCTTAGGGACCCAAAAGACACAGAAATTAAAAAGAAAAGTTTTTTCTATTCAAGCTTGCCCAAAAAGCTTTGTTTTAAAAAAAACTTCTGTTAGCAATATGCAAGTTTAGTTTTAGTGTTTAAAAAGGTTTTAAAAAGGGGAATATTGGGAAAAGGGAAAGGGGGAATAAGAAATAAATAAAAAATAGTTTTTCACATATAAAAAGTTGTTTTTGAAAATTTACAGGTGTATATTTTTTTAAAAACTTATGGATTTTAATATTTTTAAAATTATCTGTTTTCAAATGCAAAAATAATTAGAAAAAAAATTATAAAAAATTTTAAAAAAACAACAAAAAAATCTCAGAAGATTTTATTTTTCTATTTAAAGTTACGCTAAACTAAACGGGGGATCGGTGCTTTTTACCTATTTTCACACAAAAACAAATCTGTGATTTAAAACCCTAAAGATTTAAAGTGTGCCCAAAAACTTATATTTGGGGAAATATTTTTAAAATGGTTTCATTTACAACTCTTAAATTGAAGTATGCGTTTGTGAATATTTTAAATTTTCTATGGTTTGTAAACACGCTATTTTTTGGGGTTTTTAAAAAGAAACCCTAAAAACCGCCTTGCCATGTGAATTAATATGGGAAAAATCCCCTGGGGGGCAGCGATTATGTTTTATAAACATTATATATAAAATGTTAAAAATTTAACTAAAAAAAAATAATTTATTCATTAAAAAGTTTTTATTAGATGTTAAAAAGAAATTACGCAATATTTCGCTAAAAATTAGCTTCACCGGGGTGTGGGATCTTCAAGGTTTAAAAGGAGGGATGACAAAAAAATAAATTTTTTTAGCTTAATCTATTTCAAAATTTGGGGGGAATTTGGGGGTTAAAATATTAAAATTTGGTCATAAAATATTTTGTAGCTACAAAATACAGTTAAATTGGAATAAAAGGGTTTTTCAAATTTTTAGTGTTCGATTAATTTTTAAAGAATTTTTATAAATTTAAATTTTTTATGACTTTCAAAGGTTAAATATGGTTTTTATTTGCTTTTAAAACTTTTTTCGTTTTCTCTCATTGAGGCCATCAGGTTCAAGAGTTGTAATGGTGCAAACCAAAAAACTCTCTTTTTTTTGTCTTCCCTTTTGTTCCCCAATTTTTATTTTTCTCAATTTTTTTGAAATGTGATGTTTTCAAAATTTATGTCCTGCTCTTAAAAAGGGGTTTGTAAATTTGGGGAGTTCCTTTTTTTTTGTATAAAATGACCCGATGGTTATTTTGTCGGATGTTAAATTGGGGTTTTTGTTTCACCAACATATTTTAATTTTCAAGTTCCCAAAATTAGTACTAAATGGGAATTTTGCCCTTTTGCAATTTGTGTTTAAATTGGGTTTTTAATTTTTCTTTTGGGCTGTTGGGTGATTTAAATGGGTTTTTATATTGGCGGACTTTGGGGCACTTTCAATTGCCCCCTTTCCCCATTGTTTATAACCTCCCATTGTTGATATCTCCCCTTTAGATATTTGGATTTATTTCTAGAAAATCTTTGAGGTTTTTTTTTTTTTTGGGCCCGCGGGAAACCATAAAGGGGGGGTGATGGAAAAATCTCGCCCTTTAAGGGGAAAGGAAACATTTTCAAAAAAAGGGGGCGCCAGTGTTTGTGGACCAAATTTAGAAATATTTGCCCGAGGGGGATGAAGAAAGCTAACAAAACACGGGGTTTTATTTGGGCCCGGGCCCTCTTTTCTTTGTTTTTCAAGTTTGGTTTGTTGGGTTTTTTTTTTTGCTTTTCCGAAAGCTTTGAAATACTTTTGTTCTTTTTAACCTCTTGATTTGAGTTGTGTCTGAGTTGCCCCCCAAAAGATGGTTTAACTTTTTATTCGTTTAACCAAAACCCGTTTTAAACCCGATGGCTTGGCTTTTACGGAATTTCCCCGGGGCGTGTTTTTGGGTGAAAACCTTTTTTTTGGGAGAGAGGGAAAATTTGGGGTTTATCCCCCCCCCCCCCCCCCCCCCCCCCCCCCCCCCCCCCCCCGGGGGGGGGGGTTTTTTTGGGGTGAAGGTTTTTGTTTCAAAGACTCCGTTTTCTAAAGTTTGGTGGTGTTTGAGAAAACGCAAATTTTTCATTTGAAACCCTTTGATGTGAAAATTGATCGATTGATGGGAAAATTGTTACAGAAAATCGAGAAAATTTTTGCAGGGTTCTGCAGTTTCGTTCCCTTTTATGCGAGGGCATCAATATAACGGAGGGAAAAACAAGGGGTTTTTTATGGCATTCGAAAGGATGCGTTTTTTTTCGAGACTCCCCATGAAAAAGTTGGCAAAAGAAGGGGCCATTTTGGTTCCCATACTGGTACCCTCAACCCGCAAGTGTGCTGGTCTTTTTAAAACAAAAATTGTTGTTTTCAACCCCCTAGTCTCAGAAAATGAAAACCCGACGTCTGTTTGGGGGGTGGGTTTTTTCCCTTTGTTGTTCATACCTGTTCACAAGCGACTTTTTCCTTCATTTTTTGGGGGAAAAAATTTGTGTACAAAAAGCCCCAACCCCTCGATACCAAAATTGTGTTGTTTGGTAAGGGGTTTAATGAAAACCATTTTTTTCAATAATCTGTAGTATCTTGAATGTAAGATTGGGATTGTTCTAAATGTGGTTGAGATGGTAATTTACGAATTTTAGTTTTTTTGTCGGTTGGGGTGGCCATTGCAGATATTTCGGTCTTCCCGGAATTTCCCCTTTTTTTTTTGGAAATTTTTTGGGGCAAGTTTAAAATTTGACCGGGTGTGAGGTTTCATCAGGTCGTAGATAGTGTACGTGTCGTCATCAATATGTTTTTTGCCCGTTTTATGTCTGAAAGGACTCATTAATTTGTTTACTTTTTCTTTTTTTTGGATCACTTTCTAAATGTTTGTAAAATTTTGTTAAATTTTAAAGCTGACGATTCCTTCTTTTAATGTATTTGGTTTTTTTGAATTTACTACAACTGCATTCCTTTGTTTGGTTGTTTAATAACAATATAAACCGGGCCCTTTTTTTAAAATTTTTTATGGCCTGCTTTCTTGGGTTTAGAGAGATTCCTTAAAAACGTTTGCCACGGATGATGATTTTACTTCGTTTTTAAATTTTATGATATAAAGGATTCTAAATTGTTTGTTCTTACTCCTTGTTGGATTCCTTTCGCTTTTCTTTTTAAAAAACTTGGGGAAAGACTGTCCTCTTTATCCTCTTTTTTCATATTTATAAACATAGATAAATTTAAAAAAAAAAACCCAAAAGGCCCTATGATTTTCTGCAAAAATTCCCTTTTAAAAAAAAAAGACAACCCCAAAGTTTTTTACGGGAAATGACGATGGAAAGATATTTAGCTACATGAAAAAACCCCTTTTAAAAATAACCGGAGTGTTTCACTTTAGTTTCTTGGGGGCCTTTTAAGCCCCCAAAAAGGTGATGTTACAAAGGTTTGCATTAGATTCTTTTTTATTGTCTTGGCCTTTTTTTTTCTTTTTTTTTTGTACGTTTCTTTGATCGTACATTTCCTTTTTAATATGTTTTTTTCAGCATTTTTCCTTTTAGTTTGGGTAGGGCTTTCGAATTGTTTTTTTTATATGATATGTATTGGATGCCTTAAAATTGAGCAGGATTGCTTTTTTTTGTATGGCCCGTCCAATTTCATCCCGTTTTCTTCCCCCCCAACCTTTTTACCCTTTATTCAATGCTTTATTTTTATTTAAAATTTTCATGTATGTTTGCCATTGGAGTTAATTAATAGTTGTAGAGAGGTATAAAAACCCTTTTGTTCTTTCCAATGGAGATTTACTTTGGAATTCAAAAGGGGCATTTTGGTGTCCTTTGACTGTATTCTGGTTTTTTTGGAAAAGGGGGTTGTTCTTCCCCTTTCCCTTTTCCATTATTTAAATACGCCCTTTATTTCTAAACAAAAAATTTGAATAGACAAAGGAAAAAGTTTTTGGGTTTTAAAAAAAAAAAATTTTTTAAAATTTTTTTGTAAAGGAAAAAATAAAAAAATAAACATAGATGAAACCTGAGACTTTCTATATAACATGTGTTATAGTAGTCTCAGATGAAACAAACAAGATTATTATTTTTTTCTCTAGAATTATAATGTATGAAAATCACGTAATGGTAAGATTTTCTGTCGTGTCTTCAGCAAATCTGAGTCTATTCATATTTCTTTAAGTAACCGAAAAATAATATTCAGATTAAAAGTTATATAAAGTTACGCAACAACTTTGATTACCATATTGTTTAACTATTATAGACTAACTTGAAATAGACCGTACTTAATTTGTCTAAATCCTGAGTTCGAAAAATAGCAAGGTTAATTGCAACATTATTCTGTATTCATAAGTATCTATCGCCTGTTATTTCTGAATATGCTTGAAATTTGCCAAGGTTCTTTTGAGAGCTTTTTGTAAAAATAAACCCAATACCAATTTAATATTAGATTTTTGACAGTGTTTAAAAAAGCAAGTAACACTGCACACAAAAGCGTATATACCTTTATTTTAAATGTTTTATTCTTTTATTTTGCAATTTTTGATTAAAGTTAAGGATTTTTTGAAAGCAAAATAGAGCATTAGATAGACGAGTCTGGGACGGAAACATGATAATGATGCATAGTATTAGGATAGCTAGTCCATAGCGTGAGAGAAAAACTAGCTGAAACGACCAAATTAACTAGATTTGATGTCTTTATCGTATATATTGTTAACCTATGGTTCAAATTTGCATTGTCACAGTCACGTTATTTATACAGTTGTGTAAAGGGTGATCAGGCGAACTGTGACGCCTGATTTTTAAAGCAAACATTGCTTTATGAGATAAGATAAGATAATCTTTATTTCAGATTCAAAAGGTCCATTTATATATACATGACAAACAATATTCTGCTTAGACAGGATACAATGGTAAAATATGTAGTCTTAAAAAAAGAATAGTATATAACTAGATTTATATCCGAAACACTATACGTGTATATGTATAATTTGTATGTCACTTCAAAATGTGACATACTTTACTATGAATAGATTTTAAAGTGTTGTTACTGCATCGATTGAATTATATATCATACTTTTTTTGAAAAAATCAATACGTAACTGTAGTTATATCCCAAGATATTTAAATGGACTTAAATTTCATTGTCATTGAAGTGAAATCTTTTGTAAAATTCACTTGTATCCACCATATCTTTTTATTGTCAACGCATTATTATGAAAACAAGTCTTTAATCACTTCGATGTGAGTCTTTTCATAGTGCTAGATTCATTAAGTAGGTCAAGAACACTTTTCTTTAGTATGAGAAATGCATGCTTTATGAATATTTTCAAATAATCAAAATATTATGAATAAACCAATTGGTTCAAAAAGAGGTCAGACTAACTTCAGTGATTTGTTTTGCATAGACAAATTATATGGAAAGTACCAAGTCAACTCAACACTATCTCATCCATCTAGATGTGTTATAAATCTATAATGTATAGGAATTATGTTATGCAGTGAATTAAATCTTATTGTTATCGTGACAATTCATTTTAATAAAAGTGCATACAAGATTCATGTTACTTTACATGCATAACCAATCAGTTGACTGGCGATCAGCCCGTTTATGATATAAAGAGAGGTCTATTTCCTTATCTTTTGCTACAAGAATGGAGGGGGTTTAAAGCCCCCCATTTTAAAAATTTTAGAATCAGTTTTAAACATAGCTAAATTAAATCAAAACTTTCAAACATAAGGGAAGTCTTTCTTTATTATTTTTTTTAATTTGCGGGCTTTCAGATTTGAGTAGGGATTTTCTTTCTTTTTTTTAATATTACTTGCTT